>CM052807.1:49493530-49555572 GCA_028533885.1 Nasua narica | reverse complement strand
TTGTTAAACTAGCCAGGGTATTAAGGGAGCAAAGAGAAAGTATCTCAACCATCACTTTAGTATGTCTGTCTTTAGGTGCTTTGAACCTTGTTTCCCTTATTTCTCCTGATATTTCGAATTTCCATTTGACCCTACATTGCTTGAATTCTGAATTAATCATAGTGTAAGAGCCATAGAATTACCTTCTCTACTGCAAGATGCTGCTTCTGAAAAAGATCATCACCCATTCCTGAGTAAAAGGAAGTGTAAGAAATAGCACCTCCTCTTTGGTAAAATTAAATAAAGCCTTGAGTTCTAAGACGTAGGATCACTTGACATTTTTGACACTTGGCATAAGACGGAGGATCACTTCATCATCTATAAATGGGATGGCAATAATGGTAAAGAAAGCACTAGCATGGAGCCACAAAACTCTGGATGCTGCCACCCCCACAGCTTCCTCCTTCAGAGTCCAAAATGGTTTTTCACACACAGAATCTCAGTTAACAGCCCGAGACCCTTGAACAGTACTGATTGGACCATGGATTCCCACCTGAATCAAAGACAGCCAAGTATAAACTTGCCAACAGCCTGGAGCAAACAAGCATGGGAACTCATCAGCAGAGTTGCCTACTAACTAGTCTAAGTGGCCCCATCAGATTCTCTCTCAAGACACTGAATGTGAGACACATTAAAAAACAAAACAAAACAAAACAAAACATGCAGAAAATAAAGCAAAAAGAAGCAGAGAGAGACATAGAATGGAGGCGAGAAACAGAAGCATGAGTAAGTAGCAGTATGAAGTCTAGAAAGTGAACCATGACACCGTAGACCCCCAAAAGAGTAGTGGAAGGTAGCAGCAGAAGTAAATAGAAAAAGGACGACAGTAATAAAAATGATGATAATAAGAAACAGCAACTTCTGTCTGATACTATTTTAAATGCTATAAATATATTAACTCCAACCTTCTGAGGTCTGTTTCCATTTCACAGATGAGGAAACTATGCCACAAAAAGCTTAAGTAACTTGCCCAAAGTCACATGCTAGAGTGATTCAACCCAGTTGGTCACTAGAGTCTGTGCTAAGAGAAAAGCTGATTTAACAAGAATAGTAGACACATAGCCTTACTGTTGAATATTTAACCATGCTCCTTTTCTTATGAGCTTGATGGTTCAGTGGTTTTCTGCATTTCCTTCATTCCCTGGATGGTCTCACACTAAAGCTCCACCACCTGAGGTAATCTGAACTCCTGAAATAATCTAGCACTGTGACTTCAAATGAGATGATAAATGTGAGAGCATTTTACCTTCCCTGAAATAAATGGACGAGGTGAAGTGTTTTTATTCTGAAATAAGGTGTAAGTTCTGAAGATACAGTCTGGTGATCAAGATTGAATTTTTCTCTTTATCACATTGCTTTGCAACATAACTTTTCATCAGGCTCGGTCCGTCTTGGTGGTGTATTTTTCCACGCACTGTGGGAATTTTAGAATGTGTTCGTTTTCAACATGTAATTATCATTACATATTAATTAAATATAATTATATTAATTACATGACCCTGTTCTACCTCATTCCTTCCCTAAGCGACTAGAGCGAAGAGGCTATGATTATAGGGGCAATGAACAAAGACCCAAAGAAAAGCAGCTTGAATATTGTTTTATCCTTCCACCACCTCTCACAACAGCAACCAGACCACTTAGGGTATGGAAGGAGTTTAGATTTATCCTAATTATAATGAAAAAAATCAGGGCAAACATTGCTACCATCTTCTTTTTTCACTCGAAAACTAAAAACTTTTCTCAATCAACCCCATTTTGCTTTTATTGAGTACATTCATGAGAGTGCCCACAGATATGAAGACAGGTGATACTTTCTTGCAGGGCTCATTTGCAAGGTTCTGAGCTTGGCTTTCAAAAGGGCAATCAGTGGATATTGTGAATCAGTGCTTCCCTCCATGTGTTAAGAAGGGAAAACATTGGAGCCTTGATTCAACCCTGCCTTAGCAGAGGTTGAGTTGCAAGAAATTGAAGTCTGCTGAAATACCAGCAGAAGATTTAGAACTTTATGTGTTGCACTAAAAAATTATTTCTATGTTGTATCATTGTTTGAGAAGTTGTTAGCTCTGGGCATTTAATTCTAATTTGTTGAACACACTGGCTTCTCAATGCTCTTAGAAGGTAATAAACATGTAAAAGAAAATAATCACCCCCTTCCAAAATGCCACTCAAAATCCCCTGACTTTACCTCCTAATGAGGACTAATCTTATAAGGATCAGCTTTATTTGTCCTGCCCTATTTTAGATATCAGGGTTGTGTTCCGTTGCCTTCTAAAGCTTTATTTATTTATAGAATAAAAGAGTCATATGTGTGGAAATAATAACACTTTTGTCGGAAAGTCAGGCAGCAACTTGGAAGTTCCAGGGTCCAAATGCCACTTTCAGCAAAGCATACTTCCTACCGAGCCGAAATCGTACACCCTGCAGCCGGGACCCCAAGACTATAAATAAGCAAATTATCTAACAGTCTGCATTGTTCACCTCAGCAGAGTCTCTCAACTCTGAAATGTCCCTGCGTACTCCCCACATACACTCTCCCTTCCCCCTGACTAAAGTCTCACTGACCATAAATAGAGAAAAAAAGCCCAAACTATTCTTTCTTGTGACCCTGTGACTCAACCTCCATAAGACATTTAATGTTAAACTTTAAACACCTTTGTTGGTAACCCTTTCATGTTTTCTGAGAACTTAGTCCTCGAACCTGATTTAATCTTCTCAACAAATCTAAAGGTAGGTGCAGTTATTATCACAACCTTCCAGATAAGGAAACTGAAGTCTAGAAGCAGAACTGGCTTCTTGGGCGGGAGATGTGTGGAGTCACAAAGGGCCCATGCTTAGAGAGGCTCCATACTTGGTTTAGTCTGCTACTGTCGCCATCTTGAAATTCATAATTCCTTAAGGGGCCCTGCATTTTCATTTTGTACTGGGTCCCAAAAATTACATAGTTTAATCCATTCTAGAAGGAGTAAATTTCCCTAGGTCCCTTTATTGGTTTTCTAGGGTCGCCATAATGAAGTACCACAGATCGGATGCGTTAGGCAACAGAAATTTATTTTCTCACAATTCGGCAGGCTGGAAATCCTATCAAAGTGTCAGCAGGATTGGTTTCTTCTGAAGCCACTCTCCTTGGCTTGTGGATCACTGCCCTCTCTGTCTTCACAGGGTCTTCAGGATTAAGGCCTATCTTAATTACTTCATTTTAACTTAATTACCTCTTTAAAGACCCTATCTCCAAATATAGTCATATTCTGAGGTAGTAGGCATTAGGTCTTTGACATTCAAATGGAGGGAGTGGGGTAAAGAGAGGACAAACGGAGACACAACTCAGCCCCTAACAGTCGGGTAACAACCAGTGAGTAGAAGAGCCTCTGAGATTAGTTCCATTCGTTATTGTCTATGTGTCTTCACAAATACCCATGTGAGTTTTAAACCTGTCTCTTATCACCCGTAGGAGATGCAGAGGCATAGAAAGGTCAGTACTTGCTACTGTGAAACAAAATGGCAATATAGGAAATGTGTTAGTACGATGTCAGCGCTGGGTTGAAACCTCAGCTCTCCTGGCACTGAGTCCGCTGTTGGCCCAGTACCGCCTTTTGCAACCTACACACACAGACACTGCTTCCAGGAAAGATGGGCCCTCTCTACAATTATAGGTTCTGGACTCTTTGCCTTTGGTAGAGTTCAAAATAGCACAGTTGACTGTTTCTAGCCAGTAAAAAAAATCATTACTCTTCTCACAAGTTACACAAAGGCACCTCTGTGGACTACATCCAACGTCCCTTTGTATCACTGTTTTATCTCATTCTTTCACTGGCTCCAAGCTGTGAGCGTGAGCAGGGAGAAGTGAATTTGTGGAGATTAACAGGGGAGTAAGGTAACTCATTTAAATGATAAAACAGGAAACCCATTTCCAGTTTGGACATGGATAGTGTTGGAATGTGAGCAGATGTGGAGTCCAGACTAAAGACTTGGGCAGTATTAAAATATGGTGTGCCAAGGCAGGGGCAAGGCGGGAAATCAGATTTCTTCTTTTAAAGGAAAGAGTTCTGTGACTGCTCGGCAGGGAAAGGGTTTGTTGTGCTTTGGCTCACAGGTTCAGTGGGGTAGGAAGGGTGGAAGATCAGGGACAGGACTCTGGTCCTCACCCTGGCCCTGATGCTAATGGTGGGCAGGTTACTTCACCTCTTTGGACTTCAACCTTCTTTTCTGCAACGTGATGCTTTCAGGTCCCCTTCCTGTCTCTCAATTCAGTACTGTTGATGGGGTGTAGCAAGTTCTCTTTGCAAAAACAAGAAAGCATGGCATATAGTTTTTCATTGATATTCAGTTCCCAGTTATTGTAATGTGATCTTTTATAACTTATTAGTTTTCAAAAAGACATTTTCCTGGAAGATTAGAAAAATCATACATCAGTGGGGAAACCAGACAATACTGTGACCAGATGATCAAAATTAACATGAGTGATGAGGGGAAGATGGACTTTGTATGCCTCCAGATACGATGCCTTGAGAAGGACATAACACCATTTAGGTGATATTCTGGGCCAAGATGCATAATCTGAATCAAATCGTGGGGAAACATCAAACAAACCCAAATTGAGGACCTTTTGTAAAATGATGGGCCTGCTCTTAAAAATGTCAGTGGCATGAAAGAGAAAGAAAGGTTGAGGAAGCCATCCAGATGAAAGCAGGTTATCAAGGCAAATAACCCACAAGTATATGTTAATTTATGGCAAAGAGCCAGGAATAGAAAATGGGGAAAGGACAGTCTTTTCAATAAATGGTGTTGGGAAAACTGAACAGTCACACGCAAAAGAATGAAACTGGACCTCTATCTGACATCATACACAAAAATAAACTCGACATGGATTTAAGACTTGAATGTAAAACCTGAAACCATCAAACTCTAGAAAAAAGGCAGTACCCTCCTCGACATTGCTCTTGGTGATGATTTTGGAGATTTGACACCAAAAAATGGCAACAATACAAAATAAGAAAGCGGGACTACATCAAACTAAAAATCTTTTGCATAGCAAAGGGAACCATCAGCAAAATGAAAAAACAACCTACTGAGTGGAAGATAATATTTAGAAATCATTTGTCTGATAAAGGGTGAATATCCAAAATATATATTTAAAAAACTTCATACAACTCAATAGCAAATAAGCAATCTGATTAAACAAATAGGCAAAAAATCTGAATAGATATTTTTTTCAAAGACATAGACTGCCAATAGGTACTGAAAAGATGCTCAATATCACTAAATATAAGAAAAATGCAGATCAAAACCACAATGAGATATCACCTCACACCTGTTAGAATGGCTGTTATCAAAAAGACAAGAGATAACAAATGTTGGTGAGGATGTGGAGAAAAGGAACCCTTGTGCATCATTGGTGGGAAGGTGAATTGGCACAGCCACTGTGGAAAACAGTATGGAGGTCCTCAAAAAAGTAACTATTGAGCCACCATATATTTCAGCAGTTCCACTTCTGGGTGTATAACCAAAGAAAATAAAATGTTAATTTGGAAAGATATCTGCACCCCCATGTTCATTGCAGCATTATTTACAATAGCCAAGATATGATGTTTCCATATCTACAGATGGATTTAAAAAAATGTGTCCACCTACAGATGAATGGATTAAAAAGGTGTGGTATATATACAATGGAATATTAGTCAGCCATAAAAGGAATGAAATCTTGCCATTTGTGATATCATGGATGGAACTGGAGGGCATTATACTAAGTGAAATAAGTCAGAGAAAGACAAATACCTTATACTCTCACTTAAATGTGGAATCTTTGAAAACAAACAAACAAATAAACCAATAGGAAAACCCTCCCAAGCTCATAGAAACAGATGGGTTGTTGCCATAGGCTGGGCGTGGGGGTGGAATGGAAATAAGGGGATTCAGAGCACCGGTATCATTGAGCTGCTTAATTACCCAACCTTGGAACCAGCCTAGCTGCAGACATTTTGTTACATGATGTAATAAACATCCTTATTCTTTAAGCCAGTATTGCTTAGGTATTCTGTTACCGACAAAAGCATCCCAACAGTTAAACCTCTATTTTTAAATAAGATAAGATGGCCATTTGCACTGCTCACTTATCAATCACATGCAGCAAAAACTCTTCCAAGCGAAAAAAGTCATGGGACCAAATCTGGGTTTTAAGCATGTGGTGAAGTCACTAGCCAGGAGCTAAAGGGAACCCAAGTTTCCAGATTGGGACAGGCAGTCCCAATCATGCCCAGAAACTGAGAATGGGAAGGCCAATCTTACTTTCTGGTACACCTCTGAATCTGGAGTAACTACTGGGATTTAGACTTGCTTTGGCTTCCAGAGGGGGATTCAATTTGGAGAGTAGACAAAGTGGAGGAAGCAGAAAAAGTTGTAGCTCAGTATCTGTGCCTCACATATAGGCTGGGTGAAAAGCAGGCCGTTGGCCATTCCAAGCCTATGTTAGTGACCTTGGCATCAGTGTGACTTCTGGGAATAGTGATCAGTGGCAGAGATGATGCCAGAGGAGGGCAATGGGGCAAGTGGTGTCTGAAAGCTACAGCACTGCTGGAGGCTGCACTTGACAATCAATGTTAGTTCACTGATTGATTAATAAACACCGAACACCTGCTATGTTCTAAGTAATGTTCTAGATGCGAAAATACAGGGTTTAACATGGCATTGTTCCTGCTCTCATAGAAGTTACCATCCATGTTTGGAAGGCTGTGTATCATATGAAAAGGCTACAGATACTGAACTCAGATAGATTCAAATCCTGACTCTACCATTTACAGTGGGACCTTGGACAATTGACTTACCTTCTCTGTGCCTCAGTTACCTCATGTAGAAGAGTGGGGATAACGGAGTGCCGGGTGGCTCAGTCAGGTGGATATCCTACACTTGATTTTGGCTCAGGTCATGGTCTCAGCGTTGTGAGATAGAGCCCTGCATTGGGCTCCACACTCAGTGGGGTGTCTGTTTCTTTCTCTCCTCTCCTTCTGTCCCTCCCCCAGCTTGTGCATGCTCTCGCTCTCACACTCTCTCTCTCTCTAAAATCAATCAATCAATCAATCAATCTTTAAAAAAAAAAGAATGAGCCACACGTAAGTGAAACCATATGATAATTGACTATCTCTGTTGACTTATCTCACTCAACATAAGGAAAAAGATGGAGGACATTGGGAGAAGGAAAGGAAGGGTGAATTGGGAGAAATCAGAGGGGGAGACAAAACATGAAAGACCGTGGACTCTGAGAAACAAGCTGAGGGTTTTGAAGGGGAGGGGGTTGGGGGGTTGGGTGAGCCTGGTGGTGGGTATTGAGAAGGGCACATATTGCATGGAGCACTGGGTGTGGTGCATGAACAATGAATCTTGGAACACTGAAAAAATAAAATGAAAGTTTATAGAAAAAAAAAGAATGAGGAGAACAATAATATCTGACTTACCAATTAACTCTAAGGATTAAATAATAAAATGTGTATGAAGTGTTTAACATAGTGCATGAAACATAGTAATCACTTGATAAACAACATTATTATTATTTTTTTTATTATTTTATGTGTGGTTATTGTTATATTATCAGTTAATAACAGTCATTGTTACTGTTGCTATTTACATTTGTGTCCTTCTTGTGCTAACGGATAGAATTTCACTGATAAAGCTGTGTGTAGCCTTATCTGCACAGCCACCAAAGGAGGTCAGGTTGTCACAGTCTTGCCTTCAAAACGCACTCACTACACTCTTTTCCTCAACACCTTTCATATACACACAAGAAAGCTTGAGGGTGAGAGGCTGTGAAGTTCTCAGAAGCCCCAGGACTGTTGTCTCCTCACATCAGCCATATTCTTACCTAGAGAGATCACTTCCATCTGAGAGGGACCAAAGCACTTTTCCAAATGCAAAGAGAACACCATTCACGTTGGGAAGGAATTTTTGTCATTAAAAACTCCAAAACCCAGGGGCTTTTCAGTCACTTGATCTGCTATGAGAGATCTTTTTATTTCTCCCTAGTGCTTTACTGCCCATATTTTTGAGGAAGAAAATAAGAAAATGAGAAACCAATTATTCCTCCATCCACACGTAAGAACATTAACTGTGCAGTGTGGACAGAATATCACATGTGATATTATTTTGAAAAGGCCTGGATCTCATCAAGTACAAGTACAGGAGGACATGTGGCCGTGTAAGAGACTGCTTATTAGTCAAGTGCTCTTCATTTAGTAAACTCAAATGTCGCAATAGACACTACTGCTTGTTCTTATTCAGGAAAGGAAAATAACCACACAAACAACACAGACATTTGGTAAAGGACTAAAAGAACTCCCTTAACTCAAACATGCATAGCTTCTTCCTCTACCGAAGCCATATATCACTCAAATGCATTTAATTATGTACTTGATAATACACTTATTAAAACTTTTATTTGCCACCATTTAATTCCAAGATGGCTGTTACCCATAAATTAAAATTTGTCTGGATCCACTTACAAAAGAAAATAAAACTCATTTATCTTATTTATATATGTATTAAAAAAATCAAACTAGACTTTGAAAAGTAATTATCTCATCCACCTCTGTCTCCACCTACTCAGTTTCCCTCCTTGGATCTAAAACTAAGAGTCTGGAACAATAAGAAGACTTATACAATAGACCGTAGATTAGGTTGTTAGTGGTTCATTGATGCCATTGAGCATCCAGGCTATTTTTATCTCTCGTGGTATCCATCAGCCTTGCCCTAAGGTTTGTAGAGCCAAACTGGATTGTACATTCCTCTCATGGTTGCAAGAGGACCTAAGGACTTTCAAGCATCAAATGAGCGCACAGTGAAATATGAAAGTAAAATTAGATATTTTTCCTCCTACTATCTCTCTTTAAGGTAAAGGAAACGTGCTCAGACACTTCCCCTCTAATAGATATACTCCCAGTTCTCATTGATCAGAATTGAATCACATGTTTACTTCTAAACCAATCATTAACAGTCCTACAGGGCAAGGATACCTCTCACAATATTAAGAAGGGGAAGTGAAGCATGGTAGCTGGATAGGCATTGGCACATTATTCCGAACTTTGCCTTATTTGTTAGGCTATATCACTTGGAGATTACATTAGTAAAATCAGTCAATTTTAAATTGAGGAGAAAGAGAGAAAAGCCATCATCCCAAGCAATCAAACAAAAATTGACGTGTCACTTGGTCAGTAACGATTCTATGACACAGAATTTTAATGAGTCTTCTCAAAAACTGAAGTTTAAAAAAATTAAAAATTCAAAACTAAGATGATTTCAGACTTCATGAAGTTAAGACAAAATTGAAGCTAATTTCCTGGGCGACTAATAGGCCCTCTGACAGAGGGGCTGTTGTCTCTCACACTCACCCACCCTCACACACATCACCCCTCACTGCAAACTAAATGTCCTGTGGCAATCTCTACCTTTCCTCAATTCTGCAGGATGACAGGCCTGGGGACCCTTAATTTGAAGATACTGTCTCATCTACTTTTAATCCAAGGTGAACAGTATAACCTCGGACTCAATTTCACTTGCCAGTGAATTTAGTTTTGCTTTCTTGAGACTTAATAAGTCCCAGACACCTGAGTACATTTTTTCCCACCACTTTGCCCTCTCTTCCCTAGCCTATGGTGAATATGTAGTCTCCGTGAATGAATCCAGCCATTGTAACTGGGAAACTCATTTGCCCTACATGAAGCGTGTTTTTCTCCTCTTCCTCTAATCCTTTATCCAAGTGCAAACCTCTCACAGATCTATCCCTTTCCCTCCTTCATGATTACCTATCCTTTTTAAACTTTGACTCCTTCGCCCTGGATATAGGTCATTCCTCTTCAGCCTTTTAGCATTCCAAGCAAAATAATCTCTCAGAAATTTTGCTTAGTAAGTATGATGCTAGTGTCCCCCCTTTTCAAATGGACATGTTTTCTGATATTATGTGTACAGGTAATGTGGTGTCCATATAATCCTAGTTTAGTTTCTGCTCTTTTGGAGTTTACATTTCAACAGGAAGAGACATATGAATAATAAATGTAATAAATGAATAAATTATAGATATGTTAGAAATCATAATAAAATAAAAAAAGGACAATTGGAGGGATGGAGGGGGGATGGGAGGATTGCAATATGAAACATGATGTCATATAGGTCTCATTAGGAAGACATTTTTAAAAGTTGAGATATGATTCACATACCATAAAATTCACTGTTTTAAAGTATACAAATTCAGTAATTTTTAGTATTTTGACAAGGCTGTGCCACCATCACCACTATTGAATTCCAGAATATTTCATCACTCTAGAAAGAAATCCTGTACTAATTAGTAGTCACTCCCTCCCTGCCTATCCCCGGCCATTAATCTACCTTGTCTCCATGAATTTGCCTATTCTGGACATTTCATGCAAATAGAATCATAGATTATGTCATCTTTTGTGTCTGGCTTCCTTCACTTAGCATAATGTTTTCAAGGGTCATCCATGTTGTGACATGATTCAGTACTTCATCCTTCCTTTGTGGCTGAGTAAATACTTCGTTGTATGGATATACCATATTTTTTTACTATCAGTTGATGGCTATTTGGATGGTTTCTGGTTTTTAGCTGTTATGAAATGCTGCTAGGAACATTCATCTACAGGTTTTTGTGTGGAGTTACGTTTTTTAATTCTCTTGGCTATATACCCAGGAATGAAATTACTGGGTCATTTGGTAACTCTACTTAAACTTTTTGAAGAATTGTTTTTCTAAGAGACTCTTTCATTTTACTTTACTATCAGGAATATCTCAAGTTTCCAATTTCTACACATCCTCACTAACACTTACTATTATCTGCCTTTTTTATTATAGCCAAGAGGATGGCATTTGAACTAAGATTTAAAGGCAATGTGGAAGTGAGCCACGTGAGTATTCAGGGCAGAGACTGGCAGGCAGAAGGACAGCCAGGGCAATGCTCTTGAGGTGAGAATGTGCCTGATGTGCTCCAGCAACAGCAAGACGGACAGTGAAAGTGGAGTGGTGTGATCGAGGGGGCGAGTAGAGCAGAATGAGGTGAGAGCCAATGAAGGGCCAAGTACAGCTTGTTGAAGGCCATGGTAAGGATTTGGGTTTTGCTTTAAAAGAAATGGGAAGCCATTGAAAGATTTTGGAGCAGAGGGGTGATGTGATTTGACCTATACCATAACAGTATCATTCCGACTGCTGAATTATATGTGGACAAGGGTGGAATCAGGAAGACTCAAAGAGAGAATTGGCAAAATTTTGCAATAACGATGACCTACAGAGCAGTTGGTATCAGGGAAGTGGTTAGGAGTGCTTGAATTCTGCGTATGTTTTAAGGTAGAACAAAAAGATTTCCTGCCAGACCTCAAGTGGACCATGAGAAAGAAAGGAATCAAAATTTGTGCTTTAATGACTTTCTTTTCTTTCTTTCTTTCTTTCTTTCTTTCTTTCTTTCTTTCTTTCTTTCTTTCTTTCTTTCTTTCTTTCTTCTTTCAAGGAGAGAGAGAGAGAGAGAGAGTGAGCAGGGGTGAAGGGAAAGAGGAAGAGGGAGAGAGAATCTCAAGTAGACTCCCCATTGAGCATGAACCCAGATGTCAGGCTCAATCTCAAGACCCTATGATCATGACCTCAGCCAAAATCAAGAGTCTGGTGCTTAACCAACTGAACCACTCAGGCACCCCCAGTGATTTTCATTTCTAGAAATAGTACATCAGGAAGTATATTCAAATTCACTTCTTCCCTATTAGGTCAGATCCAAAGTTCATTCTTTCTTTCAAGATTTTATTTATTTGACAGAGAGAGGGTGAGACCGAGATAGCACAATTAGGGAGAACTGTAGAGGGAGAAGGAGAAACAGGCTCCCCACCAAGCAAGAAGGCAGCTGTGCGGCTCCATAATCCCAGGACTCTGGGATTATGACCTGAGCCAAAGGCAGAGGCTCAATCAACTGAACCACCCAGGTGTCCCAGTCCCAAAGTTCTTAATTAGGTAATCTCACATGTTTAAAAATATTGTCCATGGTAATAATAATAATACCCTACAACCTATTAACTGTTGAGTCCTTTAATCCAACTGCCTCATGAAGCATATCTTATCTTTCACTATTTATACATGTGTGAACAAAGATAGATTAATAACTGACAGGTTCCCTAATTTTTGTCCTTGTTTCCAACTCAGGACCAACCACTAAAGGCCAAATATGCACCCCTAACCATAATGTAGGATGCCCCCCCTTCTAGTTAGCCCACCTACATCTCCCTCATGCCAAGATCCTTCAATTGGGGCATATCTGAAGCCTTCCTCTTTTTTCACTGTAAAGCTTTCCCACTACTCTGCCTTTCTTGAGTCTCTGTTAAGACACAAGTCATGGTGGCTGACTTCCTTCCATTAGCAAGTTTGAAATAACTAGTCTTTACGTGTTCTTATTTGTAACCAAATTATTTATTTCTACAGGTATGTTAGCTCAAGCTCCCTGGGAAATGAACTTTGAAGTCCAGACTCGAGTGTAGGTTTATTGGGGAAGGGTCTCTAGATCATTCCCCATGACGGGAATGATAGGGACAAGACAGTGCAGACAGAGGAGCTGAACTGTGACACAGTTGCACTAGAGCTTTAATCAATCTCATGAGGAGTTCTGAGTTGGGTTGGCCCTTCAGAAATGTATCCTGGCATGGATCACTTGTTGAATGCAGGGTACCCTTGGGAAAGGAGAAGAACCTTAGGCAGAGGAGATCTCTTTGACCAAAGGTAAGTCCAAGGGGAGATCCTAGCTGTGAACTCTCAGCAGCCAACACTCTGGGCAGCTGTGGAACAAGGGCTTGGATGGACTTTGGGGCAGAGGGAGGGTGGAGATTAGAAGACCCTACCAGACACACAGTTGGCAGCAGATCATGACTCTAAAGTAAACTCTGAATCCAAGTTTAAAGCTCCTTTCACTACAGTATAGCTGTCTTCACTCAAAAAAACGTGACCAATGGAAACTTTGTGAACATTTATTTTCTATCCTCCTAATCCAAAACCAAGACCATATTTGTAAAATGATTCTGACTTTTTTGTAAGTGATTGTGTGCATAGCAGTTGACTTGATTGAATACGGTATTTAAAAGATTTGAAATAAAACCCAACCAACCAAAGCAGTTAACTGAATTACCACATACAGGCATTTATATCTTCTTAATATTATGGTACTTTACTAAATGTTTCCCTCTCTCAGTAGAACATTGTGACATCCAGCTTTCCAGCTTGAGATGTAGGCAAATTGAAAATAAATTGATAAGAAAATAGTACCATTCCCACTTTAAGGCTATACATACCCTAGTGAAAATTATTCCATCTTAGTTTAGATATTAATAAAGCCTATCTAAGAAGTTAGTAAAATATTAATCTTATCCTTAAAAGAATCTAGTTCCCTACCTTATTTTCATCACTAATGTTATATGATTATTGCAAGACTTTTAGCTTTACTTGAGTTAATTAAATTCAATACTTTTTCTGGTTTTATAAACAAAGCAGCTGATACTATATCCAGTAATTGGAATTTTCCTGAAGATTATTAAAAACATACACCAAGTTCTGTCTCCCAATTAGTCTGAATAGTCCCTTTTATATTTGTAAATAAATCTGAGACTTCAAAAAAAAAAATCTGTCAGCATATTCTTTCACAATCACACGACCTTTTGAATATATTACTCATCGTTCCCAGAGCTTTTGGCTTTTTCCCTTTTCTGTTTGTCCTGGAAATTCCCTCATCCATACTCACTTACTTCTCCCTCCCTGAAAAAGGAGTCACCTCTTGATTAACCTTGTATAGAATCTCAGTCAAATTGTAATTCCAGGTAACTTTCGCCCATAGCATAGCATAGTGGTTCTTAAACTTTGAGTCTCAAGACCTGTTAGGGGAATCTATTAAAAAAGAAGATATTAGGGGCGCCTTGGTGGCTCAGTCGTTAAGCGTCTGCCTTTGGCTAGGGTCCTGATTCCAGTGGGATCGAGCCCCGAATCCAGCTCTCTGCTCTGGGGAGGCCTGCTTCTCCTGCTCCCACTCCCCCTGTTTGTGTAACCTCTCTTGCTGTGTCTCTCTATGTCAAATAAATCAATAAAATCTTAAAAACAACAACAACAACAACAAACCCAGAAGATATTAGAAATTCATCCGAGATCTAAAGATTCAGAATTTCTGGAGGTAAAGCTCAGGCAAATGTATAACTGAATTCCTCTTTGTGGAATACTGGTAAGTATCACAGCCTGGGAACCACTCACAAGTACATTTCACATTTCTAGCAAGTGATACAGTTTTCTGGCTGTAGAATGTTATGATGAAAGGGGCATTTGGGGTCTATTCTTTTCTAACAATGTATGTATCATAGCCTATGGAGGAGGAAATGATAGGCTACCTTTTCCCAGCAGTAATCCATCTGTATAATAAGGACTAGCAGAATGGAAACATTATAAATGTAAGGAATGGGGGCTGTTTGAGAAAAATTACTGTAGAAGAATTGGAAGGACCTGATGATTTCTACAGTGCTAAAGCCAAAAGATAGTAAAGGAGTTGAAGGTACCATGGAGAAAATGGCTATGATGGGGGCACCTGGGTGGCTCAGTTGTCTGGCATCTGCCTTTGCTTTGGGCATGATCCCGGGGTCCTGGGATCGAGCCCCACATCAGTCTCACCGCTCAGTGGGAAGCCTGCTTCTCCCTTTCCCTCTCTCCCTGCTTGTGTTCCCTCTCTCGGTCTCTCTCTGTCAAATGAATAAATAAAATCTTTTTTTAAAAAAAAGAAAATGGCTATGATGGAAATTATTTTTTATGATGGAAATTATTGAGCAAATATTAAATGTAATACAAGATGAGATGATAGTCCACAAAGATAAAAACACATAATTTAATTTACTTCAATAGGTATTTATTGAGTACCTACTATGTGCACTGCATTATCCTAAAGTGTACCAAGGCATGGTTCCCAAATCTAGATTTGTATTATGTTCTGCTGGGGAGATTTTTTTTTTTAAGATTTATTTATGTTGAGAGAAAGAGAGCACACATACGAGTGGGGGGAGGGGTAGAGGGCCAGAGAAAATCTCAGGCAGATTCCCTGCTGAATGCAGAGCCCATTGCGGGGCTGGAGTCCACAACCCTGAGATCATGACCTGAGCTGAAATCAAGAGTCAGAGGCTTACCTGACTGCACCACCGAGGTGCCCTCAGCTAGGGAGATTTTTGAGAATAAAGTTCCTGAACCTCCCATTAGCTCTACTTAATCTAAATATCTGGAGGTGAGATTGAAAATCTTTAGTGTCTAAGGTTCCCCCAACTGATTCCAATGCATACAGTCAATGGACTAGTTATTTGGGAATCAGAGACCACAAAAATGAATGAGGCAGAGTCTTTTGTAAAGAATGTATAAACAGGTATGTTGAGCAATATGTCCTAGCAAGTTTCCTGACTTTGCCTTGTATTCACGGCTGCTAAGTTTTATTCAGATGTTCCTTTCTTTGAAATACCTTTTCCTCATCTCTGCCATGAAAGTATTCTCCACCCTTCAAGATCCATTCAAATATGAGAAGAATTGGGACCACATTCCCTGTCACCACTCTTCCAATCCCACCTCCATTACATAAGCCAATATTGTAGACTCTACCCTTACGGTTTTCACTTCATCCCTTATCTCCTTTCTAGCTGCATCTCCCCCTCGTTAGCTCACCTGAACCACTGACTGGCCTTTTAACTCATTCCTCATACTCCATCTGCCCTCCTAACTCCAGTGTATTCTTTATGGTTCTATTAATCTTGCACAGTTCAATTATAACATTTTTTTCATATTGAAATAAAGTTTACTGTTTCCCCATTACCTACGAAATTAAGGATAAAAATGCTCCAGTCTAGCATTCCAAACTTCTATATCAGTTAGACTTCCTTTGGTTATAGGCAATAGAACCAACTCTGACCAACTTAAGCAGGAAAAAGTACAGGCTAGTTCACAAAAGTCTCAATCACTTTTCTTCTTTTTATGATTCTTCTCAAAATTCTCATTCTTTAAAAATGACTAATTCGACATATTCCCAACTGTTGTTAATAGAAAGACGGGGGACCTGACTGTAAGACCACCTTATCATACTCACTGAGTAAAGATAGTTCTTTGAAAGCAAAATTAGGGTGCTGTTACCAAAAGAGAATGTTAGGAGCAAAACTAAGAAATGTCCACTAGTCCCTAAATATGGTCCCGATCCAATTGAAGTAAAACTTTTAATGACGGAAAGAAGTTCGTTTTGTGCTTTCCTTTTTTAGGAAGATGGGGGGAAAACAAGGAAGCTAATGTTGGATGGTTGGAGGAGAAGAGGCTAGTGCTTTGAAGTAAATGTGTAAACAATGTGTGGAATGATTCACGAAGTAATCGTGAGTCATAAGGGTAAAGATAAACTGTTTTCATTTTTTCTTTCTGTGAACAAGCAAATCCATATAACTACTATGTCTTTTGCCAAAAACCCAATAGTATTTTTTTGAAAAATATGTTAACCAATATAATACAAGAACAGCCAGAATTTTATTAAAGAGAGAGTCAGTAGGGTAACATTAACTTCTATATCATTAGGAAGGTAACAAATCTTCCACTTCCAAGTTCAAGAAAGGCGCAATGATCTCCCGGAGTTCCCACATTCTGCGGCGTCCAAGCCTTGTGGGGAGCAAGCTTTCAAAGATAAATGTAGCATCAAAAAATAGGATGTAACATGAAAGTCCAGTGAAGGTGAGGACGTAAAACATGATGAAAATCCTCAGTGCACGTTTCCTGCAAGGAAAGAGAATACCTGTGTTAAGAATCTGAAGAAAACCACACTGATGAGACTCCTGGTTCCTCCCCCCAGGTAGTTCTATAACTTCAAGGAAGTAACTAAACTTCTCTTGACCTCTGTTGACATCTTCAAAAGAAGGAGCTTCGAATATACTTGAGCCCATAAGTCCTTCCTTGGCATTAGAATTTTAAGGTTCTACAGCCATGAAACAATGAAACCCTGGAAATTATGAGACTCTTGCCTTTGAAATGCTCTTCTCACACTCTGTCAGGTTGTTGACATCTTGCCCTCACTTGTGAGGTATAATGACACTGATTTGGAGGGAAATAAATGACCAGGCAGTTAGATTTTCCTGGGGATATAAAATGCAATGTGACAAAATGGAGTCTAGTTCTAGCACTAGTTTTGTTCCTACACCAAATTTACCTTTTTCGAGTAATATAAACTTTCTCAAGTCTTTCAGGACTCCTCCTTCTAGGCTGTACCTATAATGTATTTTACTTATTTGATTTTAAATCCTTGCATTTTTATTTTCTAATTATAAACGCAATGCATGATTAGGGTAGAAGATCTGGAAGATCCAGAAAAACACAAAGAAGGAAAGAAGTGTCACAGATAATCCAGCTCCCTGGAGATAATGGCCACCAATAATATATCTCAGAAGAGAAAATTTAGAGCACAGCTAAAGCTAGCTCTGGCTCTATTTTGTGATCCAACTCAGTGGATTCTGTAAACCTGAGTCAAGTTGCTTGGCATTATTGCCACTGGCTGTCTCTTGCTAGTTACACAAATAGTTGCTTCTATTTCACCCATTTTTTAAATTAAAGATTTATTTATTTATTCCAGAGAGAGAGAGAGAGAGAGAGAGAGAACATGAGAGAGAGAGAGAACATGAGCAGGAGGGGGAGAGGGAGAGAGAATCTCAAGCAGACTCTGCACTGAGTGTGGACCACCATGCAGGGCTACATCCTATGACCCCAAGATCATAACCAGGAAATCAGTCACTTAACTGACTATGCCACCGAGGCACCCCATCACACATTTTATTAGAAAGCCAATGTTTGGATAAGTATTCTAGTCAGAAGAAGCTTTGAGGGCTATTAAGATGAAGCAGAGATGCCCTGCCCTCGAGAAGTGCTAAATCTAGATTTGTTTTTTTCTTATGAAAAGAAAAAACAACTTACTACCAAAACTTAGCTAATAAATAAATACTGTTCTTCTTAAATGCCAAAACCAATCATCTTTGGAAATACCAAACTGGAATATTTTCAAAGAAATACATTTTAACATTATTATTTTTTTAAAGATTTTATTTATTTATTTGACAGAGAGAGAGATCACAAGTAGGCAGAGAGGCAGGCAGAGAGAGGGGGGAAGCAGGCTGCCCACCGAGCAGAGAGCCCGATGCGGGCTCGATCCCAGGATCTTTGAGATCATGACCTGACCTGAAGGCAGAGGCTTCAACCCACTGAGCCACCCAGGCGCCCCCCTTAACATTATTTTTTAAAGAGAAAAATAGTTTTTCTAAATTACAGATAATTTGGAAAACAGAGAAATGAAAAAGTTATAATCTCATCACCCTAATATCATCAGCTCAGTTTTGTTTCTTTTTTCTTTTCTTTCTTTCTTCCTTTCATTCATTCATTCTTTCTATTTTGTATTAATTTTGAAATTTTTGGTTTTATTTTGTTTTTCTTTGGCATAGAGTGTATTCTTCCAGTTTTTTCTTTCATTCAGTGAACACTCTGGGTGTGGTTGGATTCAGATTTATGTATTTATATTTATCTATCTATCTTTCAGATTTATTTTTTGACATGACTGAATCATTTGATTTTGATTTAATAGTCAATATAACTTAAAATATTTTTCAGATTTTCTATTATAAAACAAATAAAAGAACATGTGTAATATTTATTTTTTAAAGTATAGACATTTTTCTTTGGAAAACATCATAGCTACTAATTCAAAATACTTTCTTTCATATCACCTGTGTGCAACCAGATTTTTGTGTAATTAAATATTTTAGTAAAAAAAATAAAGAAATATTTAATTCATTTTGAATTTACCTTCTTTCAAGAGTAAAAATATTCTTTTGACTTTTTACATACTGTTTATCTATTTACATGTTGATTTTTCAAGGCTTGCCATGCATAAAACCTTTAATCTTTTCCAAAATGTTCACATTATTCATGGAAAGTCTACGAGGGAACTGAGGCATTGGGGATTATTCCAGGAAGAGGTACCTTCTGAGCCTAAAGAAAACAAAACTGGTACATAATGATTGACTAAGTTTGCAAGATAAAACTCCTCAGAAAGATAATGTGTAAGTATGCTTCAGTGGAACCAGTATATTTCCAGTTCTTAGACAAGAAACTGGTCAAAGTCTTAGGTGGTCTTGACTAGAATGTAATGATGTGATGAAAGATGGCCAACCCAACTGAATCATAATCTGCCCATTTAACACAATCAAGTGCTTATCAAAAGGTATTTACTTACTTGTTCAGTTTTTGAGATATAATTTTCATGCCATAAAATTTACCCTTTAAAGCGTATAATTCAGTGGCTTTTAGTTTATTTAGTACAATCACAGGGTTGTACAACCATCACCATTATCTAATTCCAGGAAATTGTAATCACCCCCAAAAGAAAACCTGTATCCATGAACAGTTACTCACTATTTCCCACTACCCTAAGGCCTGGCAACTATTCATGTACTTATTGTCTACATGGATTTTCCCATTTTGGACATTTTGCAGGAACGGAATCATATAATGTGTAGCCTTTTGTGTCTGACTTCTTTCACTTGGCATAATGTTTTCAAGGGTCATTCGCATGGTAGCATGCATTAGGACTTTGTCTTTTTTTGTGGATGAACAAATACTCCATTGTATGTATATACCCCATTTTGTTCACCTATTCATTAGCTGATGGATATTTGTATTGTTTCTATTTTTATGAATAATGCTGCTATGAATATTCATGTACAAGTTTTTGTGTGGACATATATTTTCAATTCTTCTGGGTGCATACCTAGGAGTGGGTCAGATAGTAGCTCTATATTTAACATTTTCAAGAACTGCCAAACTGTTTTCCAAAATAGCTGCACTATTTACAATCCCTCTAGCAATGTCTGAGGGTTCTAATTTCTCCACATTCTCTCCAATGCTTGTTATTATCTGTACTTTCAATTGTAGTTGTCTTAGAGATATAGAATAGTATCTTATGATTTTGATTTGCATTTCCTTAATGATCAATGGTGTTGACTATCTTCATATGTTCATTGGCCATCTGTGTATCTTCTTTGAAGAAATGTCTATTCAAGTCCTTTCTTATTTTAAAAGTTGGGTTGTAAAAAAAAAAGTTGAGTTCTCTCCCTTGCTATTGTTGAGTTCTAAGACTTCTTTTTCTATTCTGGATACTAAATCTTTAATTTCTAGAGTTCTGAAAAGGTTGATTCTATTTTTTTCAAGTTCTCTTATTGATTTTTATGGGGGAGGAAAATTTCTGGGATTTTTACTCCACTATTTTCATTGATATCACTCCTCACTTACTTATTAATTTACTATCTGTTCAGCAGGGTAAAGATGTTTTATATTTCATGTCCCAGAATGGCAAAGATGGCTGCCTTCTGGTAGTTCATGGATTATTAGGAGGAGACAGATTTGAAATAATTTAACTGCAATTATATGCTGTGGGTTCTATATCGGGATTATGTGTAAGGTAGAGTGAACACACAAGAGAGGTTGCTGAACATTCTACTTGGATTGACAGTTGAGGCTAAAGAATCAGAAAAGTTTTCTTAGAGGAAGATACTACTCCAGGTAGTATCTTCTGTAATGGTCTGGCATCTTCAGAAAGGGATCCAAAGAGTCAGAATTTGCTAGGATGTATGTCTTTAATACCATACAAGTGAGAGGCATCCTGTCTGATGAACAAACATTTTCAAATCCGCTTAGCAGATAGGTTCCTTTTGTGGTGGTGGCTGCATCATAGTTTGCAGACCATCTTTTAAGATTTATGTATACATAGCTACCTAAAGCAATAATAAAGAAATCTGTGTATATATATCTAATGTAATAGATCTACAGCTGGGAATAATATGAAAAACACTATGACTCCAAAAAACAAATAGACTTTTAAAGAACAAGGAGAGATCATTTATAAAGGAAGATAAAACAAATTTTTAGTCATTCCTTGAAGAAATTCATTATACTATGGTTCATACATTTTGGAGACTTTGTCCAGCCCCAAAGTCCCCTCTCTCTGACTTACCACATTGTAATGCCAGTAGGACTGTTCTGCACTGAAGGGGGTGGTGGAGCCTGAGGAAGGAGGGGCTCACTTTCTTCCATACCCATTTCTTCCAGACTCTGAAAGTCTGTTTTCCCTTCTTGCATTTGGTACATTCCCAGCTTTGTACTGATCAGAGTCATGTCTTTGTAAAAGTTCTGAAAAAAATAGCAATCAACTGTTATTTTAAAAATGATTTTAGAGGTCTGCTAGTCTTATTGTAGATGATGCAGAGTGCTTTTCCTCCGGAAGACCTCGGTAGCCCACATTGCCAATCACATATGAGTAGCATGAGGAGATCATGGGCAAGTGCATACTCACCTAGTAGAAAGAGACTTACACATTCATAAAATAAGGTAGTAGCATGGTAGACCTACGTGCTAATCTTTAACTACTGACTTATTCATGTAGGAAGATAATTATCCTTATACTGAATTCATCTGTTCAATTTGTTCATCTATGCAAAACATATTGACTCCCACCAGGCACTATTCTAGGATACTGTGGTCAACAAAATAGATAAGGAATGTGCATTCTATTACATGTGCATTTTTAAACCAAATGGCTAAGAAATTACATGCACATTTATATGGGCTGGGGGACAAGCAACAAACTATATATATATATATATATATATATATATATATATGTACACACACACACACACACACATATGTACACATACATTAGCTATTATAGACTAGGATGCACGCTAAAGAGAAAATAAGTAAGATGATGAGATAGAAGAGCTGAGGTTTGTTGGTGGGACACTTACTCCAGATAGGGGAATGATTAGGCACCTCTGAACAAGTGACAGGTTGACTCATTCATTTCTTCTTTCATCCATTCACATTTACATCAAGATATTGTGGGAAGGGTTCAGATATGGAGTTATTTTTCTGGCTAGGGGAGATTATGGGAGGTCTGGAAGAGGAGATGACGTTTGAGCTGAGCCTTGAAGAATACATAATATGTCAACATAGAGGTGAAGCTCTAAGTGGAGGAGATGTAGAAGCCGCACAAGGCTATGAGATCGGGGGAGTACAGACCACAAGATGTCCACCCAAAGCAGAGGGCCAGGAAGGGGAGAAAAAAGTGATAAGGAAAGAGAAAGAGAACAGTAAGTTGCACACTCTTAACTTCTAAGGAAAGAATTATCCCTATATTTAGATTTTAGCATTATTTGAACTTGAGTAGCTGTGAAATCTTACCTTTATTCTTGCAATGAGTTTCTCCTTTAATTCATGAGCTTCATTATGAGCATCTTCCTGGAAAGACACCCACAATTTTGGATAAAATAGAAATTATATTTTTCTGGTTTATACCATAAAACCTCACTCATGTTGACACCACTAAATTGTAAAGTGACTTCTTTGAAACTTACTTTTTTGCAGTAAAATCCTTCCTCTTACAGCAAATCTATAATATAATCATGGTAAATTGCAGGAGGAACAACCAAAAGATTAGTATAATTATTTTTAACATTTTTAACATTTTAGGAGTACAAATTTATACAGCTTATGATAAATCATCTTTTTCTCTCTTCATTATTCTTTCCTTGTGCCTTAAAAAAACTTCTAAGACACTAGGTGCTAGGCTAAAATACTGAGCCTATCTTTCATCCAATCTTGAATTCCATTCACTAAAATTCTCTAAATCTGAGATTCCCTTGAAGGTTTTCTTCCTTAATTATAACCCCATCATTACCTGGACGTATTTGTTATCCATTTCTTCTATTTGCTTTTTAATTTCCATGATCTTCTCCTTTAAAACAAAAGGGCATAAGTCAAAAGTTGTAATGATGTGTGAAATTGAAACCAAGAGAAGATTTTTTAGAAGAAAGCTCATTCATGATCAAAAAGTTTGAGATTTGATACCAACTTCTTTTTTTTTTTTTGACACTGCTCTGGGTACTGATCTCCAAAATCAACATTAAGTTGAATCAACATGATACAGTTGTTCACATCCTATGTTAAGTGACCCCTGAAGTAGGCATTGTGCTAGTTGGAAACATGTAATGAGCATTTACCCTCAAACAGCTTCCAGAGAGGGGCACCTGGGTGACTCAGGTGGCTAAGCATCTGCCTTGCAGCTCAGGTCAAGATCTCTGGGTCCCAGGATTGATCCCCATGTTGGGCTCCCTGCTCAGGGGGGAGTCTGCTTTTCCCTCTCCTTCTGCCTCTCCCCCTGCTCATGCTCTCTCTCTCTGTACCTCTCTCTCTCAAATGAATGAATAAAATCTTTAAAAAAACCCAGCTTCCAGAGAATGTACCAAGTTCAACCATCACCAACCCCTGAACTGTGTGACTTAATTATTTAGAAAGGAGTTGTGATCTTCTAATCACACTTTACTTGGTACCCTGGTTTACTTATATAGTAAATATCTTAATACAGTGCTTATCTAAGATAATTGTATCAAAGATAATAGATAGGAGTCAGTTGCGGAATGAAAGTCTAGATGTTGACATGGAGATCTCAGAAAGCTTTGTGGATTTGGGTGTTAAATATCAGGCAATAGCCAAAGGCCACCTCAAAGTCCTTTCCTCACCTTAAAGGTCTTTTAACTTGTTTCTACTGTGTGTGTGTGTTTTAAGTGATTTTACCAATTTTTCCCTCCTCTCCCTTTCATTCCTTTCTGAGTCGTTCCATTTCTTCGCAAGATATAAATGAGCCAATACATGTGGTTTTATTTTTTATTATTTTTATTTAAAAGATTTTATTTATTTGACAGAGAGAAAGAGATCACAAGTAGGCAGAGAGGCAGGCAGAGGGAGAGGGGGAAGCAGGCTCCCTGCTGAGACTAGAGCCTGTTACGGGGCTCGATCCCAGGACCCTGAGATCATAACCTGAACCTTAAGGCAGAGGCTTAACCCACTGAACCACCCAGGCGCCCCTATACACGTGGTTTTATTTTAACTTTATTAACTTATTTTTCCTTTAATTTGCCCACACCACACTTTGGTTGTTGGTTCCATATCTAATAATCTTCTTTTCCTATTACCAGAGTGAAACTACAGCCATTCCTACTGACTTTGCTTCTGTAATACTTACTTTTAAATTTCTTATTTAGGGACACCTGGATGGCTCAGTCAGTTAAGTGTCTGCCTTTGGCTCAGGTCATGATCCCAGGGTCTTGGGATTGAGTCCCGCATTGTGCTCCTTGCTCAGTAGGGAGCCTGCTTCTCCCTCTGCCTGTTGTTCCCCCTGCTTATGCATTTGCTCTCTGTCTTTGACAAATAAATAAATAAAATCTAAATAAATAGATAAATAAAATTTCTTATTATGTTACACTGTTTGCTTTTATATGGCCTTTCTCATCACCTTTCAGACTTATTGAGCACAGATCTCGTGTCCATTTTTAAAAGTCATGTGTATTGAGGTATAATTTACATATAGGAAAACACACTTTTTAAAAGTGTACTGTTCTATGAATTTTGACATAATCAACAGCACAAGATATGTAATATTTTCATCATATCCCAAATTTCCTTGTGCCCCTTTGTCAATACCCCACTCCCTTTCCCCATGCAACTCCAGCAACCACTAATCTCTTTTCTGTTCCTATCGTTTTGCCATTTTCAGAATGTTATGTAAATGCAATCATGAAGACTGCAATCTTCTGGATCTAGCTTGTTTCACTCAGCATAACGCACTTGAGATTCATTTATGTTGTTGAATGAGTAAGAAGTCTATTCCTTCATATTGCTGAGTAGTATTCTATCATAGAACATGTACCTCAGTTTATCCACATACCAGTTGGTGGATATTTGGGGTGTTTATAGTTTTTAAGCCATGCTGTTTTTTTTTTTTAAAGTGCATACAAAACTATGCATCTCCAGGACAGAGACTCTCCATAGTTATTTGTTATGTCTTCCCTTTTCATATTATCCCAAATCTTTGTTGGTTTCTTTTTTAAATCTCATTTTCACTTATCTTTGTGTTCTTCTGTCTTTCTCCTCATTCCTTTGATACCCATCCCTTCCTAACCCTACCTTCTACTGAAATCCACATCCTTGTAACACAGCTGACTCTTGGAGGAAATTTTCCAAGGCAGGATATTTGTTGGCTTTGTCCTCTTCCCTTTTCTCATAATTTGCAATTTCCAAACCCCAAAAATATTGAAAAACAACTCTTCTTGACTTTTCAATTAGCTCAAATTGAGGTTGCTACTTCAAAATTTTGGACTAAATCATGGCTAAAAGTATCCACCTCTCCCAACCCCTGGCATTAAATCTGTGGTATCTGTAGCTGGCTTTTAGTATACGAGGGGTCTAAATAAACATTACCTTCCTGCAATAAGAGAGACATTTCTTCTTTATTTCCTCCAAAATTCATTTAATTTAAGCTTTTTGGCTTGAGCTAAAAGGTTCAAGAGGCTTTTAGAAGAGGTCTAGAAGAGGTTTTAGAAGAGGTTTAGACGATGCTCTAGACGAGGTAGCTAGACACAGGTTTCTCTTTCTTAGAGAATTGTTTTTCAAAGGCATGACGTTTAGAAATACTGTCATCCAGGGCTCTGAAGTCTATTTTTTATCCAAAGTTAGTCACTACCTTTTGAACATTCTATAACTATTTAAAAAAGGGTAATTCAGCCTTTCTCAGAAAAGAGTCTCTTGGCAGTGCAAGGCGAGAAAACAACAGAAGAACTGGATTGTGAAAACCAACACAAGAACTCTTCATGAAGGCAGCAGAAATGAACACAAATATATCTCTTACATTTTAAGATTGCAGTTATTCATAAATATTTAATTCCTGGATGTCTTCTTGAACTGTTAAGTGCTGGGATACAAAGATCAAGAAGAGAATTCTTTTGTTAAGGTACTCATCGTTGTCTTAAGATGGCATCAAGATAGAAGCCTATTGAACTGAGTTTCTAGGTAGAATTAAAAAGTCTAGTCTTTCTGTGTTGTCAGAGAATAGAAGTGGTGGTACCCACATGAGAGGTGCTCAGAACTGACCACTAGAGAGCTCTCCTCAGGGCAAAAGATGGGTTTTAATTCTTCTTACAACCTGTTAAATAATAGAAGGGGTGGGAAACGGTGGCAGAGTCCCCTCCCAGATTGTCTTTTCCAAGCCTCCAGCTTACCTCAATGTTTGCTTCCTGATCAGGGTCAAGGTCCTGGTGTGACTCCAGCTTTTCAATTTGGCCCTCCAGAGACATCACCTCATTTAATAAGCTGCAAATAGACCAAGAGATGGACTAAGTCCTATGGATTAAGAAAAATCACCCCATAGTCAAACTTTTTTGATCTTTCAAGAATGAAATCCTATTCTTACATAGAAGAACTCTTGAGTTGTGGTTGTGTTGGAATGGGATGTCACAAATGCAATGCAAGAAAGTAAAAAACACAAAATAATCTAGATAGTAGTAAAGAAATGTGAGGCCTAATTAGATAAAAAGAGCGGAAAATTTAAATGATTAAAATAGAAGCTTAGCTAAATTTCTAGGAAAAAAAACCTACAGAAATCTTTGGGACTTACGAGTTGGCAAAGATTTCTTAGATTTAACACCGATAACACTACCTATAAGAGGGAACATTGATAAACTAGACCTCATCAAAATTTAAAGCTTTTGTTTGGCCAAAGACTCTGTTAAATGGATTCACTTGTCAATATCTGGCAAAGGTCTTCTATCTAGAATATATGAAAACATCTTAAAACACAACATTAAAAAAACCCTCAACATTAAAAAAACAAACTATCCAATTAAGAAATAAGCAAACCATATGCCCAGACGTTTCACAAAGGACATATATAAATGGCAAATAAATACATGAAAGGATGCTCAGCACCATTAGCCATTAGAAAAATTCAAATTAAAACTATAATGATATACTACTACAAATTTATCAGAATGGCTAGGATACGAAATAGTGATAATGCCAACTGATAGTGAGGATATGGAGAAATTGGGTCACTCAGACATTGGTGGTGGGAAGGTGAAATGGACAGCCGCTCCAGAAAATAGCTTGGTGCTTCCTGTCACAACTAAAAACAGACTTAGCATGTGACCCAGAAATTTCATTCTTGGGCAGTTATCCCAGAGAAGTGAAGACTTATTTTCACACAGGAATTAGTACATGAATGTCCAAAGTAGTTTTATTCATAATAGTTGAAAACTAGGAATAACACACTTGTGCTTTGATGGGTGAATGGTTAACCAAAGTCTCTCCCTCTCTCTATATATATATTATATCCCCATACTATGGAATACTACTCAGCAACAAAAAGAAAGGAACTATTGATATACAGGTAACAACTCAGATGAACCTCAGGAAAATTATGCTAAGTGAAAAAATAAATCGCAGCAGGTTACATAATTCATGATTTGATGTATCTAACATTTATGAAATAACATAATTATAGACATGTGGAAATGATTTGTTATTGCTGGAGATTAGGGATCAGCTGGAGGGAATAGTTGTGGCTACAAATGGCTAACACAAAGGAGTCTTGTGCAATGGAACAACTGAGAATCTTGATGTGGTGGTGGTTATGTAAGGCTACCCATATAATTAAATTGTACAGAACTATACACACACTCACACACACACATACAAGTGAGAATGCATATAACTGGTAAAATCTGAATAAGCTCTATTTATAGTATCAAGGTCACTTACTTGGTTTTGATGGTATACTAGAGTTGGACAAGATATGACCATCTGGAAAAGCTGAGGGAAGATGAAATGGGCAAATGCCTCAAAAGATACAATTTACCACTAATATATACCCAATGGTTCAGTAACCTGAATGGCCCTATACGTCATTAAAGAAATTAAATTTGTAGTTAAAATTTTTACTATAATGAAATATCCAGGCAATATGGCTCCACTGGTGAATTCAGTCAAACATTTAAGGAAGAAATTATGCCAATCCTATACAAATTCATCCAGAAAGTAGAACAAGTGGGAAAATATCCCATTTTTTCTATAAGACAAGTTTTCTGATACTAATACACTAAAAGAAAGAAAAAGGCCAATATCTTTGATTAACATACATCCAAAAATTCCCTTTAGGTAAATAATGTCCCATAATCTATGAAAGAATAATATGTTATGACCAAGTTGAATTGATTCTGGGAATTCAAGGCTGGTTCAGCATTCAAAAATCAGTCATTATAATTTACCTTATCAGGAGACTATGAACAAACAAGCAACATGATCATTTGTACATGCAGCAAAAGCTACTGAAAAAATTTAGTATCATTCCTGATTTTAAAAATGTCTCCGTAAACTAAGAACAAAAAACACTTTCTCAATCTCAAAAAACCAACCAAAACAAAAAACCACCAAAACACTTGACATCACACTTAATGCTTTTTCTGTAGGACTGAAAACAAGGTAAATATGTCTAGTGTCTGCTGTCATTCTTCCTATTCAACATCATATTAGAAGTTCTAACCAATATGATAAGGCCACAAAAAGAAGTAAAACATATGCAGATAGAAAAGATGATATAAAAAAATAAAATAAAATAAAAAGAAAAGAAGATATAAAACTCTCTGTATTTGTAGATGACATAATTATCTATGTGGAAAATCTCAAATAACTTACAAAACTACTGGAGCTAATAAATGAGGTTAGCAAGGTCACAAGACATAAGACCAATATACAAAAACCAATTGCATTTCTATATCCTGGCAAAAAAATTCAAAATTTAAAAATTTTAAGTATAATGGCACCAAAAGCATGAAATACTTAGGCATAAATCTAACAAAAATGTGATGTCTGTACCCCGAATTTATATAACACCAATGAAAGGAATTCCTTTTACTCCAAAGCCCTTTGTCTTATACCAGTGACTAGATAAATAATGATTACTCTTATCTTTTCTGTTTCATCTTAAAACTTTCCATTTAAACTCAGACATGCACTAACAACTATACTTTTTAATAATTTTTCATGTTATGCTGGTTGGATTCTTTTGGACAATACTGGCTAAAGGTCAAGGGTTCCCAAGGACTTGAATTCCTTCCTCTGATGACCATTAATACAGCTTCAAAATAAATAAATAAATAAAGCCTATGAGAGAAGTCCTTTTCTTGAGAGAAGAGAGAGCAAAAATGCAGATAACTTTGATATAGGCTTTGAGACATTGACTTTGAATGTAAGACCTGGTACTTTTTATTCCGAAGACATTCCTAAAACCAATTGCAAAAATTCCTAAAAGATTTTACCACCTTAAAACCGGAGTTTCTGAAGCTGTGAAAATTTTCAATATTTTCTGGCCAAACTCAACACCCTAAAATTACCTCTTCATTGTGTTTTCTGTTAGGTTTATTTTTTGGATGATATTGTTGATTTTCTCCATCCAGCCTATATGATCGGCTCCAAGTTCTTTCACTTGTAGACCCATCTGTGTATTCCAGTAGTTTAGCTGGAAGAACATGTTTT
This sequence comes from Nasua narica, assembly GCA_028533885.1. Taxonomy (NCBI): domain Eukaryota; kingdom Metazoa; phylum Chordata; class Mammalia; order Carnivora; family Procyonidae; genus Nasua; species Nasua narica. The sequence continues at coordinate 49,526,067 of CM052807.1, read as the reverse complement.
CTTGACTCCTGTAGAAATATTATTATGATCAGTTTTAAGGTAAGAAATGGGAAACATCTTCAAAAGGCCCCAAACCTTCTTTCTTTGAATGGCAAGTTGGTATGCTGATTCATTTCCTGTCACCAAAATGGGCCAGGCAAGCAGTTAGGCCTCAAGAAAAAAGTTTGAGCATTTATCTGATATCCATTTTAGCCGATCTTCATAAGGCTGGAGAAAATAAAATGTATTTTACATTTAGTAAAAATAAATGATATATTTTAAATTTCCCTGCAGAGAATGAATATTAGGAATTACACTATCCTAATGAATGTTAGGATAGTGATTCCATCTTGTTGGAATCAGAGAGGTATGTAACAGGGAAATGGTCTACAAGGGCTTAACGATACATTTTTTTTTAAAGATTTTATTTATTTTTGAGAGAGAGGGAGATCACAGTAGGCAGAGCAGCAGGCAGAAGGAGAGGGAGAAGTAGACTCCCCACTGAGCAGGGAGCCCCAGGTGGGACTCAATCCCAGGATCTTGGAATCACTACCTGAGCCGAAGGCAGACATTTAACTGACTGAGCCACCCAGGCACCCCTCATTTCTATTGATAATTATAATTCTTTTCCTTTTTTAAAAGATTTTATTTATTTATTTGAGAGAGAGCATGAGTAAGAGCACAAGCGGGGGGAGGGAGAGGGAGAAGCAGACTCCCCACTGAGCAGGGAGGCGGATGCAGGGCTGGATCCCAGGACTCCCGGATCATGACCCAAGCTGAAGGCAGACACTTAACCCACTACATCCACACAGGAGCCCCCTATAATTCTTTCCATAACTAGAAAGTTATCTGAGAGTGACAAGATATGCATTAATTCTAGTTTCAAGTGTACAATAAAATGACTCGAGTTCTATATGTTGCTCAGTGCTCATCACAGTAAGTGTGTCCTTAATCCCCTTTATCTATTTTACTCATCCCCCCATTCACCTCCTCTGGCAACTACCAGTTTGTTCTCTGTACTTAAGAGTCTGTTTTTTGTTTGTCTTCTTTTTGCTTGTTTGTTCATTTGTTTTGTTTCTTAAGTATTACACGAAAGTGAAATCCTATGGTATTTGTCTTTCTCTGACTTATTTCATGTAGCATTGTACCCACAAAATATTATTAAATGATTCCTCTTGTGTGTGTCAAGGCTTACAGTTCAGGGATGTTCTCCTTGGAAAACTGCAAAGATGTGGACATGTGAGGGTTCTCATGTTGAACGTGATTTATTTCTTGCTCATCCTGTTCATTCTGTAGGTCCTGGTGCTGCTCAGCCTCCAGCTCCAACATATTCTGATAAAGATTATGAAAAAAGCAAAGCAGAAAAAAAGGGTTATAACAAGAGGTGATGGTCTCTTTAGCCTACTCATGCCCCTTTCTCTGGCAGCAAGCCCATAGCCCTGTCTGGGGCTGGAGCTTTCTACTGTGTTTATAAAATAAGTAGACATGCCCTCCTGCTCCTGTGACAGAGGAAGACTGGGGCGGGACACATGGAACATCAGTGTCCTCATGCAGCGCCCTTTTCAGTGCTGATGAGTAACAGAATTCCACCTGACCATGGACTCTGGCACTCCACTCAAGATCACTGGTTTCCCAAAAAGTCAATGTCAAGGAAAAACAAAAGGGCACGGAACTGTTCTATGTTAAGAAAGTCTAAAGAGAGATAACATTGCATAGATCTTGTTTGGATGCTGATTTTAAAAGTACAGGTATTTCCTGGGTTTGGGCACCAAAAATTTTTTTCATAAATAAATAAATAAATGTATGTATGTATGTATGTATGTATGTATGTCTGGGCATTTGAGGGGCAACTGAAAAAATTTAGAATGCTCAGAGAATTAAGGACATTAGATTATATCATGGAATTATTGCCGATTGTCCTGATGTGATGATGGAAACTTGGTTATGTAGAAGAAAGCCTTTATTTTTAGAAATGCTTCTGGAAATAAACAGGGATAAAGTCTCATGCTGTCTTTGACCTACTTTTAAATTCAAAAAATTCCATCTATTTACATATGTAAAGATAGAGCAAATGTGATAAATGGTAACAATTTTAAAATCTAAGTGTGAGAATAGGATTGATCTTATAATTCACTTAAGTTTTCTTTTTATTTAAAATTTTTCATAATAAGAAGAAATAAGGGGGTGAAAAACCTACTCTATCAGTTTGACCCATGAAATTCATTTCTTTGTTTCTTTATTCTTTGCCTTGTTCTAGAAAAATATTCAAGGCATTTTCTGGTATTTCACTTCTATGCATACACACAATTGACAATAATTTATCTTTGAACATTTCTCTTCTTTAGTAACTACATTGTGAAATATTTCTCTGTCCTTTGAAGAAGTTTGATCTGAAATCCTTGTGTTTCAGCAAAACTATTTTTAAACTAGAAGGAGAAAAAGTTGGACTGCAGATCAGTGTGTTATTGAAATGTCTGGACAAATTACTGGCCACATCAACAGGAATAACTAATATTCATGTAACTCTTAACAAACTTCTTTCATGTGCCTTCTTTCTTTTGATTCCCATGATAGACTTGAGGTGGATGAAGTCCGGTGTTGAAATCCCTGAGGTCATTTGTATTAATGATTAGTCCAGGGTCATAGGATGTAGCGGGTTAAGTGATCAGTCCAAAAAAGATATGTTCATGTCTTAATGCTAAGACCCTGAGAATGTAACTTTATCTGGAAAAGAGTCTTTGTGGATATAATTGAGTTAAGGGTCTAAGATGAGATTATCTTGAATTACCTGGTCCTAATGAGAGACGAAAGCACCTACACAGAGGGGGAGGTCATGTGAAGACAGAGGCAGCCACCTAATCTTTTGCCAAGGTATTCAAAGGCAGCAGGACCCCTGTGATATCGAGGAAAAACACTTCATCGGGTGTGGAGGACCTGAGTTCTAAGCCTTATTCTATTCCTGTGCATCTTGAGCCATCTGACTGCTCTACAGCTCAGTTTCCTGTTCTGTGAGAAGAAAATGGAACCAGATCATCTCTGGAGTTCTGTCTACATCCAAAAAATCTACAATGACACTTCTCGTTTTCATCAATCCATTTATTATAATGGTTAGTACACCGCCAAAGAGTCAACAGTCAGCAAGAAGTAGAAATAATTTTTTTTAAGCTGCAGGATTGAACAAATAAAGAGGTGTGTGTGTGTGTGTGTGTGTGTGTGTTGATACCAAACCAAAAGTGTGCTTGCATGAAATACAAAGCCTAAGGGCATTACTTCCCATCTTCGTGCGGCTCTTTGAAAAGCTCATATGTCTCTGAATGTTCCACAGGCACCTCAAACTCAGCAAACCAAGAACTGAACTCACTATATTTCCCCTCTACCTCGTCCAGGTTCCCATCCTCACATATGTTTCCCTGATTCATCCAGATGCTTCTGCAGGAAACTGGAAAAGTCCTTGAGTTTTCATGGCAGATATTCTTTTCCCTCTTCATTAAGCATGTCACCTCTACTTGGTGTCCAAGCCCAACAACCCGTCTTTGAAACCTGTATCCCCTTCTCTCCATTTCCCTTGCTGTCAGTCAGTGCCTGGCTGCGTTCTTGCCTGCTGGTGGCATCTTGGGCTATCTCCACCTCCTTAGGGTCCTTGCTGCTTGCCTATTCATCACACCTTTTTTTTCACCTTTTCTCTCTCAGAACACAAGTGCCCCATTGGCCCCTCTGTCTTTGCATATGCAAAGTATATAGGGACATATATATACTGTCCCTTCTTTCTGAAGTGCTTTTCTTCTATCCAATTTATCCTTCAAAACCCAGTTTTCATATTCCTGGTTATCTCCCCACCATGTACTTTGTAGCACATCTGCTACTTCTAGTAGCATAGCCATTTTCTTGTCTGAGTCCCCACTAGCATGTGAGCTTACTGAGGGGAAAGGATTTTAGAGATCTCCTCAACACCTTACAGTGCCGAGAACATTGTGGATGCTCTGTACGTGGTATTAGAAGAAATAGACTTCCGTGTTCACCGCAGCACTATTTGCAATCGCCATAATATGGAAGCACCCATCAATAGATGAATGGGTAAAGAAAATGTGGTGTATATGCATACAATGGAATATTATTAACCATAAAAAAGAATGAGATCTCACTGATATGAGGAAGTCGAGAGACAAGACAGAGCATCATAGAGGAAGGGAGGGAAAAGTGGGACAGGACGAGGCCAGAAAAGGAGACAAACCACAGGAGACTCTCAATTTCAGGAAACCAACTGAGGGTTGCTGGAGGGGAGAAGGGTGGGAGGGATAGGGTGGCCGGGTGATGAACACTGGGGGGGGGGGGGTATGTGCTATGGTGAGCGCTGTAAATTGTGTAAGACTAATGAATCACAGACCCGTATCTCTGAAACAAATTACACATCATATGTTAAAAAAAATGAGATCTTGCCAATTGCAACAACATGGATGGACCTACAAGGTATTGTGCTAGGTGAGATAAGTCACACCGAGAAAGACAAATGCTATGTGATATCACTTATATATGGAATCTAAAAAACAAAACAAATGAATAAACAGAACAAAACAGAAGCAGATTTATACAGAGAAAAAATTAGTGGTTGCCAGAGGGCAGGAGTGATGTAGGGGAAAGAGTATGGAGAAGTACAAACTTCTAGTTATGAAAAAAAATAATAAAAAGACTACAGAGGTAAGCAAATACATTCTGCTTGTGAGAGATGCAGACAAAAGCAGGAAATAGGAAAGAATGCTCACTCACGGGTCACCCTGAATCAACACTATACATACATACAGTGCCTGAGGTCAGAAAATGTGAAACTAGAGCAAACTTCATTTCTAAACATTTTGGGGGTTTTAATGGTTAGCTATGGCCGTTTTGGCAGCCTGGCTAAAGTCTATTTTGTTAATTAAACCAACCGATTTTTTTAAACTTCTGTTAACTCTGTCCTTTTTCTAAACCTTTATATTGTATGTCTTATTAAAAAAACAAAGGTAAGATAATACAAATCAAAGACCTTCTGTTTTGCTTCCAGAGAACGAGAAAAGGTTTCTTTCTCAAGAAGTCATGTATTTGTCCTTTTGTTGGCAAAGAGCCTAGTTTATTAATAGTTCCATTAATTATGTAACTGCATGTGATTTATTTTATATAATTGTAGAATTTGCCATATAAATATTGATATAAATAAATATAGCCAAAATTTTTAAAAAGCCTTTTGGTAAACTTACACCCTGACTTGAAATTTGTAAGAAATAGTCTTTCTGCCTAATACCCTGAGAATGTGGACTATTTGGATAAAAATAATTCACTCTTGGGCGCCTGGGTGGCTCAGTGGGTTAAAGCCTCTGCCTTTGGCTCAGGTCATGATCTCAGGGTCCTGGGATCGAGCCCCGTATTGGGCTCTCTGCTCAGCGGGGAGCCTGCTTCCCCCTCTCTCTCTGCCTGCCTCTCTGCCTACTTGGGATCTCTCTCTCTCTCTGTCGAATAAATAAATAAAATCCTTTAAAAAAAATAATTCACTCTTACCGAGCAAATAATTTTATTCTCTAATGAGATTTATTCTGATCTGAACGGAGTCAACAAGTGAGGCTCACTGACAGACAGGGCTCAGCAGGGCACATTAAACTGTGGGGGCAGGAAAGGTTTCCTGGCAAACTGGGTCTAATGGTAGCAGCACTTGCCTGGAGGCCGGGGACAAGCCTGCCCTGCAACCCCCTTCCCCGACCGCAATCCCATGATACTATTTATGGAGAAATACTTTCGATTCATGTGTTCCCTGAGATCATAGCACCTCATACCTCAATTGCCCTATTTCCTTTTCTCATCTTCAGCCTTCCTAAAAACCCCACCTCAAGTCTCCCCTTCTAATTCAGTTTCTATTATTCTTTTTTTTCCCATAGAAGGTGTCTGTCTCTCCTTTCAGTTCTTGTCTGTCCCATTGCATCTATTCTCCACACCTCTAACTCCATCCCCTCATGCCTTCTATACCCTTCTATTTCTTTGTTTACTTACTGAAGAGTCCTTACAGATAAGGTCTAGTTTAGAATATTCTTTGGTGGCCTTTCCTTCTGTGGATTTACAGAATTAGCCATCCCTGAATCTAAGATATATTCAAAGGAGAAGTAGAGAATGAGATCAATCCTGAGCTTCCTTTTGGGGCTGCATAAGCCTGGGAGTGGAGCGGACCGTCCCACTCTAGCCTTCCTTTATGTTTTTTGGACTGGTTGAACCCGATGGTCAATGGCCTAGGGAATCTATGGAGAGATTTGCTCAATGATAATAAACTCGGTCTGTCGCAGCCATGACATTGCTTTGATCTAAGTGGTGGTGAAAACATAAACCCTTCCCAGGACAATCTCGGGCGTTTGTTGAAATTTCCTCCATTCCATGTCAGTTGGGTGACTGAATTTCAAAGACCGAGTGATGTTCAGACTAAACGAAGAGTAACTAGATCTCTCTCATGCTTCCTGTTGGAAGACAATCTGTGGGGGGGGGGGGGGGGATTTGACACATGGCAATTTACCCTGAGGTGAAAAATGTCACAGTTTTTTCACAGATCCCAAGGACTGAAGTAACATAATGCACAGGTCATTGTGTGGGAGGGTTAGCAAGTCCCTCATGTGGTAACAGTAGCCCTCAGGGGAGACACTACGTCCCTTCTGGTTTCAAGCTCCGACCACCCTGCACCTACTACGAGGAAACCCTCAGATCTTTCCTTACTGCGTTGAGATATGAGATGTCCATTCCTCTCTCCACCCGCTGTGATATTTAAGTCTCCCCCTTACCCATTTTGTAGTCTCTGTCTCATGAAGGAAGTCGGTTTGAGGCTTTTTGGAGAAAACGTTGTCCTTATCATCTGTTCTTTCCAAGATGTGGTCCATACTGGTAAATTCCTTTAGCAAACTGCAAGCCACACAATCAAAACAGACGCTGTTATTGTGCCCTAGGTGTACGGTTTAGGCCTGCCCTCAACATTTCCAGAGGGAGAACCCTGGACTCTTCCCCAGCCCCCAGGAGCACCTGCTGCCCCGTGTACTGATCTGAGTCTGTGTGAACGGTGTGGGGCATAGTGCGCTGCGCAGAACGGGAACAGAGAGGCTGGCTACGTATTTGCTGACCGATTCGATAAGTGATTTAACAGTCTGTTTTCAAATTCCAAAGCCATTGCAGCTCTGTAGCTGTGTGGGTGCAAATGCGTGTGTAGTATAAACAAGTGATAAATAAATACCCTTTAAAAAAGAGTAGCGTTAAAAAGTGTCACGTGGTTCAAAGACCAGGCAGAACGGACGAAGTCTGCGATCCCGTCTGGATCTCTAGGCCCCAGCTATCCTCCCCACAACATTTACTAGTTTCTTCTTTCCTATGCCACAGAGATTCCACACCTAAATAAACAGCCATGTTTATGTAAGTACATATGCTTTTCAAATATACGTGAGAAAGTATTATAAGCACTATTCTGTTCCCTATATTTCTTTTTTTAACAGCTCTTGGCGTCCATTTCATATCAGTACATCCAGAGCTGCCTCATTTTATTTTATTTTATTTTACTGAGATTTATTTATTTATTTGAGAGAGAGAGAGAGAGAGAGAGAGACCACAAGTGGGGGGAGGGGGAGGAAGAGAGAATCTCTAGCAGACTCACTGCTGAGGGTGGGGCCAGGATGTGGGGCTTGATCTCACAACCAAGCATGATCCTGAGATCATAACCTGAACCAAAATCGAGAATAGGGTGCTTAACTGACTGAGCCACCCAGGTGCTCTGGCCTCATTTTAAAATGGTTATATGGTACTCCGTTGTGGGGCCATACATTAATTTGCGAATGAATTCTTTTTTTTTTTTAAAGATTTTATTTATTTATTTGACAGAGAGAGAGATCCCAAGTAGGCAGAGAGGCAGGCAGAGAGAGAGGGGGAAGCAGGCTCCCTGTTGAGCAGAGAGCCGGATACGGGGCTGGATCCCAAGACGCTGAGATCATGACCTGAGCCGAAGGCAGAAGCTTAACCCTCTGAGCCACCCAGGCGCCTTTTTTTTTTTTTCGGCGAATGAATTCTTTATTAATGCATGTGCAGATTATTTCAAGTTATTTGCTACTACAAACAATGCTGCAATGACCATCCCTACACATCTATGTGTTGATGTACATGTATACAAGTATATCTATTGAGTAACCCTAAAAATAGAATTGCTGGGTCAATGGATACATATATTTTAAATTTTGATAAATGCTACCAAGTTATGCCTTAAAGAAGTTGAACCCATTTACACTTCCAGCAAAAATGATGAGCGTGCCTGTTTTTCACTCCTTTTCTACAATCATGTATTATCTTTGCCAATCCCATATGCTTAAACTGATATCTCATTTTGGTTTTAATCGTTTTTTATTAGTGAGGTTAAGCATCTTTGCCTGGGTGTATAAAAGTCATTTGTATTCCCTTTTCTATGGTAAGTGTGTTGATAGTCTTTGCCCATTTCCTATCACACTACTGTTATTTTCTGGCATACATACACATACAGATACACACACAGACACACACACACAGGCTTACACACTCACATATACTTCTGTGTGAATCCTAATCAATTTGTGATGGAGGTCTGTGGCAGTGGTTTCCAGTCCGTGGGTTTTGAACTCTGAAGGGGGGCACTTTGTAGCTACCCTGTATAGAATGGGGTTTTGGAATCTATAAGTATTTCTATAGACTGAATAAATATTGCTTACATAAATAAATACTGCTCAAAGTTTCCATTGTGTATATACAACTGTAATTAGTAAATTACAAATACATTTAAAAACATCTTTGACGTCATAATAGCTTTTTTTGACAAACACGGATTCTGGAAAATCTTTTACTTTAATAAATTTCTTCTTATTTAAAATGGTTGTTAACCATTGGTTTAAATTACAACACATTTTTGGGACGCCTGGGTGGCTCAGTTGGTTGGGCAGCTGCCTTCGGCTCGGGTCATGATCCCAGAGTCCTGGGATCGAGTCCCACATCGGGCTCCTTGCTCGGCAGGGAGCCTGCTCCTCTCTCTGCCTCTCTGCCTGCTTGTGTTCTCTCTCTGTTAAATAAATAAATAAAATCTTTAAAAAAAATAAATTACAACACATTTTTATCATGTACTAACAAATGCATATGTATATTTACATGAACCCTTTGTCCTTTGTCTACTCTACAAAGTATTGTAAATGGTTTGTATATTTTGCAGGTGAAGATAATAAAGGCACAAAACAATCAAAGTATTTTTGTAAATTGAGATTAGAGCATTGACCATTTCTATTTAGCTGATGTCCACCCGGCTGATGAATGTAGACCCCTTTAGTGTCTCACGAAATATATTCATGAGGTTAAAATTAGAAGAATCGTAGAGAAGACTGTCAACCGCACCCTTGAACTTGGTGATCTCATTCTTTGCATCCTGCTGTCCCGAGGAAGTGTCCGGACAGGACCACAGAAACCGCCCCCGGGAGCCCAGGCTTCACTTACTTCTGCATTGCACCTTGAGCCACATCCATATTTTGAGGAAAGCCATTGTTTTTCTCGGTCAACTGTTGTTCCTTCCCAACTGTCGTCATCTGCAGAGACGTCCCGTCACTTAGCTTCATGAGCGCCATTTCTTGAGCGCTGCAGGGACAATGATGGCAACAAGAGGGCTTTCACCACAGGCTTGGCAACTACATTCCCTACACTGACACACTGAGAGCAGGTGCACTTCAAGGAGCTTGGCCTTAATCCCTCTCCTTCCCAAGCTGACTGTCAATTGGAAGGGACCCCAAAGCAAGCTCTTAGGTTTCTCTGTTCAAATATATACAGGAAAGTCTTTGTGTGTGGGTGTTCCTTAGGACTTCTCTGGTGGACATGAGGGTTGTCTGAGCCTGGAAATGTGTATTTTGAATCTTTGAATGGGAATATTAGAGAGCAGTATAAAAGAGTCAGGCTAGGGAGATGGGAAAACTTCGCTTTTATAATTTTTCTGATTGTATTATGTATATATGCACATTGTAAAAAAAAATAGAAAAGGAGAAAGAAGGAAATAGAAATCACTGGTGCTCTGGAGATAACCAGAGATACCACAGAGCTATCCAGACAAAACCTCTGTTAATATTGTGTTCCATTTCTAAGTTTGATATTTGTCTTATTCTTTTCCTATCATTGACAATTAAGTTATTTCTAAGTTTTTACTAACATAAATAATAAAGTAATGAATATCCTTGCTTAGTAATTTTCAGTGCATCTTTATTATTTCCTTAGGATACTTCTTTAGAAGTAAAACTGCTGGGTGAAAGTGTATATGCATTTTTTTTTTTTAGAGAGAGAGAGAGCATGGTGTAAGGGGAAGGGTAGTGGAGAAGGGAGAGAGAGAATCCCAAGTAGTCTCCACATCCAACACGGAGCCCAATTCAGGGCTTGATCTCACAACTCTGAGATCATGTCCTGAGCTGAGAGCCAGTCACTTAACTAAGCCAGCCAGGCACCCCAAAGTTTATGCTTTTCTAATTTAATTAATTAATTAATTAATTTATTTAGAGAGAGAGGAGGGGGAGGGACAGGTGGAAAGGGAGAGAGAGAATCTCCAGCAGACTCCTCACTGAGCATGGAGTCTACATAAGACTCAATCCCATAACCCTGAGATCATGACTTAAGCTGACTTAAGCTGAAGTCAAGGTTGGATGCCCAACCGACTGAGCCATCCAGATGTCCCTTACATACATTTTTAAAGATTTATAAAAATATTCCCAAATTAATTTCCTAAAGGTTCAATCACTCTACACCATCAGCAGCTGTATGTGAGAAGGGGAACTTTCATTCCAGCCAGACAGGCAAGTGTCAGCGGGTGGTGGGGGACTGAATTGTTAGAGTATTAAAGTGGTGAGAGACAGAAAGGTGGAAGGAAATAGAAAAGGGGTAGAGAGTTGCAAGACAGGTTCTAGAAAGCTCATGTGAAGGTCCATATGAAACAGAACTGCTAGTTATTGGCAGGAATCACAAGGATTGTACCCACCACCAAACAGGAGGGGAAACCTTCTCCTCTGGAGGGTGGTCTGACCCCCAGGGCCTTAAGAGACAGAATCCCTGAGGGACCGAGGGGACTGTAGACTGATGGAAGGGAAGGGACAACAGGGATTTCCCTGGAAGGGTGAATTATGGCTGAGATGAGGAATGGTAGGAGGAGAGAAGCTTAGGGAACTCGAGATTTTGAAACCACTGGGCAGGCAATGGCCTGGTCCATCACTCTGTGGCAAAATTGTGCTTTGTGTTTGGCCACTGTGGGGATCCACAGTGGATATGGTACAAAGGGGACTCCCATGAAGGAGGAGCAAAGGGAAAGACTAGAACCTTTGATGTGAGAAAGGTCCATCCTTCTTAACTTTGAATATGACAAAAATGAATAAAAATTTGATCTCTTTTAGGAGAGACACTGTGCCTTGCCCAATTTTGTCACTGCTTCTATCTGGAGAGTTTCATCTGTTTCCTGAAGATGTTAAGCATTACTAAGGCAAATCCATGCTCTGAAAGATGAATGGCCTTAAAATTTGCCTGGTTTCATGTCTCTTTATTGTCCAAAAATTAGAATACTGTAAAATAATATTTCCTTATTTTGGTAATTCTTTGACATCCTGATAGCTTTCCATTGGGTGATTTAAAAGAAAATTTGTTTCTCTCATTTCAAGTACCTACGCAAATTCTACATCTGTACTTTTTTCCCTTATTTCAATAACAGAATCCTAATGATGGCTTACATTTGTGCAGCTCCTAATAGATTACAGTGCTTTTCATATATTATTTAGTTCCCATGACAACATGGTGAGGAAGGTAGTATTCCTGTTTTATGTATCTGAAGCTCTGGGAGATGGTGTGATTGACTTAGAGTCATACAGCCTGTTAACTAGCAAAGCTCAGACTTAGAATTTCCATGTCCTTGGGGCGCCTGGGTGGCTCAGTGGGTTAAAAGCCTCTGCCTTTGGCTCAGGTCATGATCTCAGGGTCCTGGGATCGAGCCCTGCATCGGGCTCTCTGCTCAGCGGGGAACCTGCTTCCCCCTCTCTCTCTACTTGTGATCTCTCTCTCTCTCTGTCAAATAAATAAATAAAATCTTTAAAAAACAAAAAGAAGAATTTCCATGTCCTCACAGCTACCTGTAAGGGATTTCTCCTCCACCCCAAAAGATGATCTAGATCAGGACTCCCCATTAAAACTTTCTGCGATGTTGGAAGTCTTCTCCGTACTGTTCAGTAAGGTAGGCATCAGCCCCCTGTGTCTATTGAGCACTTGAGATGTAGCTAATGCAACTGAGGAATTGAAACTAATTTATCCTGAATAAATTTAAATTCAAATAGCCTTATGTAGCTGGTGGCTACCATATTGAACAACTGAGAATTTTCTAGACCAGGACTCTATAGCCTGCAGGCCAAAGCTACCCTGCCGCTTGTTTTTTAAATAACATTTCATTGGAACACAGCCACACCCATTCCTTTACATATTGTCTTGGACTGTTTCTCTGCTGCAATGATAGAGTTGAGTGGTTGCAAGAGATGTGAATTTGGCACGCAAAACCCAAAATATTTACCATCTTACTCTTCAGAGAAAGAGTTTGCCAACGCCTGTTCTAGAACATCACCTTCTGCGATGCTGGGTGTTTGCTACGATGAATCAACTGGATGCAGTGAATAAGAGTTTGAGTTTTGGAGAGCCAGGCTACGTTCATATCACAATCAACCCTTTGCAGCTGGGCATAATCTTATGTTCTAGGTCTGACTTTTCCCCTTACTATCACCATTGTTACGAGAGTTGTGAGGAACAAATCAAGTAATTCTCATTGTGCTTAACACAGTATCAGATAGATGCAGACATTTGGTAATGTTATCTACCTATGAAAATAAAAACAGTAGAGATGGGAGCTATTAGTAAGGTTTCTTTAGCTTCAAATAATAATAATAATAATGCTTACACATGTGTAGGGCCTTTAGTTTATAAAGAACTTCCACTGAGTTGTTTTTTTTTTTTTTAAAGATTTTATTTATTTATCCGACAGAGAGAGAGATCACAAGCAGGCAGAGAGGCAGGCAGAGAGAGAAGAGGAAGCAGGTTCCCCTCTGAGCAGAGAGCCCGATGCGGGGCTCAATCCCAGGACCCCCAGACCATGACCGGAGTCAAAGGCAGACGCTCAAACCACTGAGCCACCCAGGCGCCCCTCCCCTGAGTTGTTTTGTTTGATTCTCACATACACCCTGAATGGTCAGGCAACCCAGGCAGATCTTATTACCTCTATATTTAAAATGCAGAAACTGAGACTCAGAGATGGTCCATGATTTGCCCAAAGTTTTATTGCTAGAAAATGGTAGAATCAGGGTTTTAAACCTGCAAATTTTGGCTACAAATGTGGCAATTATCCTACTATTACACGTACATTTGATGCCCAATATGTTTTAATGGGTTTCTTAATAGCCATTTCACCTCAAAAACAAGCTAACTTTTGGAGATTTTTTTTTTTTAGTAATCTCTACACCCAGTGTGGGGCTTGAACTCAAGACCTCGAGATCAAGAGTCACATGCACTGCCGATCAAGTCATCATGTGCTGCTGAAGCTAATCTTGACTAGTTATGTAGTTTTGGTCCTTGCTACTCAAAGTATGGTCTGCAGACGAGCAGCATCAGCACCATCTGGGAGCTTGCTATAAACACCCAGAATCTCAGGTCCTAGCTTGGGCTCAACCAGCATCTGCATTTTCACAAGATCCCAGGTGGTTCATATATGTAAGGAAGTTTGGAAGTATTCACACTCTAGACCTCTGAAACTCAAATCTGTCTTCTACTCCCTAAACCTATCTCTTCAGTCCTGTATGTTTACATCATTGGCCTCTAGGACTGTTTGGCACAACTGGAATGAATCCCTTCTCCTTTCCCTAACCTCATCAAAACCTCTAAAATTACAAATTTGGTAGGGCGTCTGGATGGTTCAGTTGGATAAGCGTCTGACTCTTGGTTTCTGCTCAGGTTATGATCTCAGGGTCCTGAGATTGAGCCCCATGCTGGGCTCTGCACTCAGTTGGGAGTCTACTTGGGGATTCTCTCTTTCCACCTCCCTCTGCCCCTCTCTGCCTTCCCCTCACCCCATGCTCAGTCTCTTCTCTCTCTCTAAAATAAATAAATAAATCTTTAAAAAAATAAATAAAATTACAAATTTGAACAAGCATTACTCAAAAAGAACAGATCAACTGTTTTAAAAGACAGCTGATGAAATCTGTAACTTACCTTTCGTGGCGGATTTTCTCCAGACCTGACCACTCAGATCACCCTCTTCAGTACCTGCTAGCTAGACAATTTGGGCTCCCAGAAATTTTAAAGTATGGTTCCAAAAATCAAGGATTTGATGTCGCATTGGCTCCTGGCCAGTTTATGATGAGATGGTAACAGCTGTGAAATATGATATGACTCGTGATATCCTTGTTTATCCTGATTTGGCAATCACAAATAACCTCTCAATTCAGTGGGGGTAGACTAGCGATAGTAAAGTTTCCCTGGAAAGTTCTGGTGATGCCAGATCCACCTTCCCCCAGCACCAAAGGTAGAAATGAGGCCATTTATGAGTGGTACACACCTAGACAGGTGTGTTTGCAGTTGGACTTGCCCTCTCTGACATTCCACGTGGAATGCGGCACATGCAACCCTTCAACCCCCACTCACAAGGTTCCAGGGGGGCATCGATCTCTTGCATTCGTTTAACTTACATCTCTAGCTTGTCTCCCAGCTTCCTTGCTTCTCCTGACAACACTTTAGAAACTAAATCCAGCCCTCTGTCTGTCTGTCTACTGACATGATGCTCTGGGATGCCCTTCCAACTTCAACTGCTTTTGCCATGTCCACTCCTCTCACCTCCTTGTCTGAACAAGGCATCCCAGACCTTCTGCAGTAGAGGACATGACTTCTCTCATCACCCATCCACGCCCTCCCCTCCTTAGCAAGAATGAGGAAGCAGTTGATCTGGCAAACCAGGGCTACTCCTACTTTATGGCTTTGTCCATACTTCCTCTTATCATTCTCTACCACCCACTTTCACTTCTTCCAAGACTCGTTGCCAAGTTCACATTTTGCTTGGTACCTCTTCTTCTTCCCTCATTCTTGGGGAACTCAGCACCCATGGGACGGGGCTACTGTTCTGACTTCAGGGGTCTTAAGTCACCAACTCTTAAAGCTTTCCTATATAACTACCAACATTATTCAGCAGCATGGTGATAAAATCAGAACAACTTTTATAAACATGAACTTTAGAATGAGGTCAGTGTTTCAAACCTGGCTTTGCCATTTATTAGCTATTTGGCTTGTGGTAAAATATAATTTATCTGAAGAATGTATTTGAGAATATCTGCCAACTTGGTTTGTCAAGGAGATTAAGGCAATCATTTGAGGAGGGAGTTTGGGTATTGCTGGATGATTGCTAGCACTCTGGCTAGAATGCAGGCTCTAGGAAGACTGAGATGGCCGTGTGCTTTGTTGGCTGTTGTACCCCAGCAATAGGCAAGTGGCTGGTACGAGGCACTCAAAAAATTTTTGTCAAAGAGTAAAATGAATACATATATGGTAGCTGTGTTTTCTATGTCAGTATTTTAGGTGTTGTCATCACCCTGAGTATTTCCTCAGCTAAAAGCTGAATGTCAGATATCACACCATTCATCTTCTGGGATTTCTATGCTCTCTATTTTTTAATTAGAAACCCAGATTCTATCACCTTGTGAACTCCCAGAGTATCTGCCGGGCCCATCTTCAGTCTTGGATTCCTGCCTCATATCATGACTATGCTCATAACTTTGGTTGTTCCAAGTAACTCTATGCTTCTTTTAGAAAAATCAGGGATGTCTGGGTGGCTCAGTCGGTAAGGCATCTAGCTGCCTTCAGCTCAGGTCATGATCCCAGGGTCCTGGGGTTTGAGCCCCACATCGGGCTCTTTGCTCTGGGGGAGTCTGCTCTTCCCTCTGTTCCTCCCTCCCACTTGTGCTCTCTCTCTCAAATAAATAAATAAATTTTTTTTAAAGGAGACAAAAAGAAAAAAAAAAGAAAAATCACAAGATTCTTATGAGTGGCTCCACCAAAATTTAATAACAACAACAATAATAGCTAACACTTACTGAGTACTTGCTAATGTGCCAGGCACTTTTCTCAGTATTTTACATATATTACCTAATCCAATTCTCACCGCCTTTCAAAAAGGGAGGGATGTGGGATTCAAACCCAAACCTGTTTAGTATGGCTCCCAGAACCATGCCCTTAAGCACCACTGCATATGATTATTCTTCACACTGGGTTCTCACTGTTACTCAGCAGAACTTTACGCATCTCCTGTTGCCTCCCAGACATATGGGGCCAACAGCTGTTTTCTGTCTGCCTTGAATGTGCCTCTTTTTAAAACTTTGCCAGGACAGAGCGATATCTGCAAGTTACTTAATATCTCAGAGCTTCCCTTTTCTCATGAACAAAATAGGGGACTGTCTACCTCGCAGGCTTATTGTGAATAGGAAGCGGGATCATTGTGTGTAAAGCATTTGGTCCAGGCCCTGGAATGCGGCAGGCACTGAAAAAGAGAAGTGACAGCTTGGAGGAATAAAATATGTGAGACCTCAGGTGGTGAAGGCTTGACCGCCAGGATAAGAAGAGCATTATTCATCCTATATGTGGGAAGCCCCTGGCTTCCAACCCTTTAATAAAATGATTCTCACTGTTTTAAAGAAGGAAAAAGTTGAAAGAAAGAGAAAAAGAAAGGTAAACTACTGTGTCCTATGACATTCAGGAAAGGTCTTCGAAACCCAAACTCTCTTATTAGACCCTAAACAAGAGTGATATCAGATTTGGAGCTACAGGAAGTGGTAGAGAACACATATAATCAGAAAGATTAGGTAACGTAGCGCTTACAGCTGCCCAGAAATTACGAATAAAACATCAGTGTGAAGTCCTCTTATATCGTGTAACAGCCTCCTCATCTCTACTATCAAATATTTACCAGCTGCTTATGGAATCTAGGGCACTGTGCTAAGTCAGGTAGGGGAAGAAAGCATGTCCAAGACGGTCTTGACCTTCAGCTTAGCAAAAGATAAAAACAGTAACATTTAATATCTGTCGAATGGCAAGAGTTGTGACATTTGTAGGATTGCTGTGAAATTGTAGAGCAGGGACACCTGGGTGGCTCAGTCAGTTAAGCGTCTGTCTTCGACTCAGGTCATGATCTCAGGGTCCCGGCATCAAGTCCCGCGTCGAGGCCCACATCAGGCTCCCTGCTCAGCGGTAAGCCTGCTTCTCCCTCTCTTGCTCCCCCTGCTTGTGTGAGCGCTCTCTCTCTCTCTCTTAGTCAAATAAATAAATAAATTCCTTAAAAAGAAAATAATTGCAGAGCAAAGGGATTTTTGGAAAGATGCCTACCTAGGGGTAGGGTGGCTTTTCTAATATTTTTAAACAGTTTCCCATAAGAAGTGTGACTGAGTCAAATGTTGTTCCGATAAATGAAGAATAGGGAAAGAAATTTTCCAGGGAATGGGTTGTCTTAAATACATTGGCACGCCAGTGCAAGGAGTTCGAGCTTTAACAGAATTCGATGAGGAGATAGTTTTCCTGACAAATTTCATTGTATTTTATTCATCTATAATTTAATTGATGTTTTAATCAAACAGAAAATAAGGCAATGATGAAAGACACATTTATGTCAATACATATTTATAGCCATATCAATATTTTTTTTCTTTTCATAGAGAAATAATTTGCAGGATGTTCATCCAAAGGTTAAAAGTGGCTATTTTAGAGTAGTGGGAATTTTTGTGATTTTCTGTCCAGTGCAGATTTCAGAGAAGAGGAAAGAAAGGAAGGAAGGCAGACAAGCCTGCAGGCAATGGGGAATTGACAAAGATTCCTGTGAAAGGACATGCCACGACCTAGGTCACGCTGTAGGAACACAGCAATTTCAGGCAGCGTTTTAAAAAGGAATACATGGTTTCTAAGCAAGCTGTTAGGAAATGAAGCAGTGGTTTCTGGGCACTGGCGTGGGTTTTCCGAGACAAGCGCTCTGAGACTCATTTCATTTCCTTTTGCATGACAGATGCAATTCATCTTTTCTGCGCACAAAATCTTCTCTCAAGCATTTAACAATTCAACTGACACAGAATGAGAAAATTGGAATCATTTTGGAAGCCCAAGAAAGTAAGCCATAAGAAGGAAATTTAGTTTTTCTGCTAATGGAAAAAAAAAAGTCTACCGTAGAATGCAGATTTTCTCTTAGTCATCCTCTACCTGGAACATCAGCCATCGTAGCCTTCTCTGAGAGGAGATAACATGAAAGTGTTACATTTTAATTTAACCAAGAGTTCTAGTTAGAGTTTTCATTTATTATATTATAGGCGTATTTGGCTTTATCTGTAATCTTAGGGAATTTTTACAGAAATCGGGAAGACATTTGGAAAGAAAGGCTATGCAACCCAAGTGACACGGATGTGTCTAGCTCTGGCATGCCTCTGACTGCAAGGCTGAGAGCCTATATATTGCCTGAAATCCTCAGTCATTTCAAGCTATGATTTGGGGGGCGCCTGGGTGGCTCTGTTGTTAGGCATCTCCCTTCGGCTCAGGTCACGATCCCAGGGTGCTGGGATCGAGCCCCATATTGGCCTCCCTGCTCAGTGGAGAGTCTGCTTCTCCCTTTCTCTCTGCCTGCTGCTCCCTCCACCTCCCGCTTGTATGCTCTCTTTCTCTGTCAAAATGACCAAGCCACCCAGGTGCCCCCATATTCAAATGCTTTTCATATAATCTTACTGTGCTCACACTGTATATTATGTATATTATCACACTGTATATTACGTCCCACACATGCTTTCCTTTTTCATGTCTCAGAACCTTCTAAGTCAGTCTTGTACATCTTCCTCATTCTTTTTAATCATTGTGTAATATTTCATACCATCAACTTCCGTAGGGTATTCTAGCCATCCATTCTTTCTATTCTTGAATATTTGATTTGTTTTCAAGAGAACATTAAGGGGTGCCTGGGTGGCTCAGTGGGTTAAAGCCTCTGCATTCGGCTCAGGTCATGATCTCAGGGTGCTGGGATCGAGCCCCGCATTGGGATACATGAGTATCTGCTCAGCGGGGAACCAGCTTCTCCCTCTCTCCCTGCCTGCCTCTCTGCCTATTTGTGATCTCTCTCCTCTCTGTCAAATAAACAAATAAAATCTTAAAAAAAAAAGGGAGAGAACATTAGAAAAATTATATGCTAACAAATCAGACAACGTAGGAGAAATGGATAAATTTCTAGAAGCACATAACCTTCCAAAACTAAATCAGGAAAAAAACGGAACATTTGAACAGACCTATTACTAGCAATGAAATTAAATCTGTAATCAGAAAACTTCCAACAAATAAAAGTCCAGGACCAGATGGCTTCACAGGTGAATTCTACCAAACATTTAAGGAGTTAATACTGATTCTTTTCAAAGTATTCCAAAACATAGAAGAGGAAAGAAAGCTTCCAAATTCATTCTATGAGGCCAGCATTACCTTGAAAACAAATCCAGATAAAGACACTACAAAATAGAGAAGTACAGGCCAATTTCTCTCATGAACATAGATGCAAAAATTCTCAACAAAATATTAGCGAACTGAATTCAACAATATGTTTTAAAGAATCACTCACCATAATCAAATGGGATTTATTCAAGATTCAAGGGTGGTTCAATATTTGCAAATCAATCAATGTGTTACATCACATCAACAAGAAAAAGAATAAAAACTATATGATCATTTTAATAGATAGTTTATTTTAAAAAAAATATTGAAGGTATGTGATATCAAAATACATGGAATGTATTGCCAAGTGGGAGAAAAAGGCAGCATACAGACATTACCCAATATAATCCTATTGGAAACATATTTATTCATTCTGATTCACAAAGAAAGGCTAAGAGAAAACAACAAAAGTGTCAACAATGATTATATTTGTGTGATGGGATCATACTTGATTTTGTCATTTGTTTCATTGCCTATCTGCATTTTTCAACATTTTTTTTTTTTTTTTGGCGTGGGCCTGACAACTTTTTTTTAATTAGAAAAAAAAAGAAACCAGCGTTATTTGGAAAGTAAACAAAATCGACAGTTACTTAGTAAGGAAAAGGCAATATCTCTTCTTGATTCACGCAACATTTGCCATACTCTCTTGAATACAGTTTCCTGAAGAGTGAGCCAAAGAGTAAGCCAAGAAGGCTTGATAGAAGCTCAGTGAAAACATCTGTAGCAAAGGAGGCAGGGGGCGGAAGGAAGGAGAGGCCAAGAAATCAGTCAGCGTCCAGTCTCCTTTCATGCTTTCTACCTCCTTTTGTTCAGACGGTTCATTTTGGTGAGGCCACAGGCATTTCTGAAATTCTGCAAGGTGGGGAGCTGCCAGGGGCAGCCTTGCCGTTCTTTCATGTGGGAACATGTGTGACTGGTGTTCAGGGAGGACCTAAAAGGGAATGTTTCGCTCTCTAGCTGGGCTTGACTCCAAGGTATAGATTTACAGAGCTGTGTACAGAGCCACCGAAATAACACTTACATTTCCCAGCATGGGTTGGGGCAGTGGCTTTTATCTCGGCAGGCTCTGGGTAGAGTCATCTTTTGGAAACGATAAGACTTTAAACAATAGGTGGCAGCCCCAAACCGTGCTAAAGAATCTTGACCACATTTGCAAGCCCGTCCTGGACACAGTTTCCAGTCCAGCCAGCTCCCGGAAGAGATACTCTTGAGGCCAGGCATCTCCTGTGGTTATATTAGATGGTCAGGCCCAGCCTGGTGGAAAACTTGGGGCCAATATCCCGGCACACTGGGATGGAAGCTTGAAATACTCAGGGGGACCCCAGGAAGAGTAGGCAGTGGATTCTCATGTTCTGAGACTGCTGACATCAAACAGAAGTCCAGAATCACGGACTTTCCCAGGACGTGTGTTATAACCATGGGCCTAGGAGGGAAACTTCAGTTCTCAGAGTAGGTTCTCCCTTATATGACATGATATCAGAAATGTGCCTTCCTTACCTTAATTTCCTCTATTATCTACCCTACTCTGAAATCCTTTTAAAGTTCCATTCTATATGATTAAGGAACAAACAGATTTTGCAAAATTATCGTTATCTCTGGAACAGGTATCACATCAGCCATGACCTCTTAAATATGACTGGATTTTACTCTAACTTCTGCTAGCTGACAAGTGTTCCCTGCAGAGAGTGATGGTTATTAGGTAACTAACTAGGGTGAAGAAAAAGACCTGTTAAGGACTTTGCTTTAGGAAAGCAGACCCAGTAGAGTGCTAGAAGCCCAAATTATTTAAATCCATCAGGTAATCCACCAAGGAGCCCAAGAATGAGGATACTTAAGGGATAGGGGCCCTGGGGACCAAGAATATATAGTCAGTCCTCATTATTGACAATTTACATATTTGTGTATTGACTTGCTCACTAAAGTTTATTTGTAAACCCCCAAATCAACCTCTTTTGTGATCATTTGTGGGTTTTTGCAGAGCCAAGAAAACTTTGAGTCATCTGACATGCTCCAAGCTAAGGAAAGACAAGGTGGCATTCTGCCTTCTAGTTTCAGCTCTCATACTATGAAGTGTCCTTTTTGCAGACTATAATGATGTCAATTTTTGTACTGGTGATTTTTTTTTTGGTTGGTGATTTTACGGTTTAAAATGGCGGCCCTCAAGTGTAGTCTTAAAGTGCTGTCAGGTGTTCCTTTGCACGAAGAGGCCATGATGTACTTTATGGAGAAAAAACACATGTTAAAGAAGCTTCATTCAGGCGTGAGTTATGGTGCTGTTGGCTGCTGGTTCAATGTTAATGTAATAATACACATCAAATATGGTATCTTTAAACAGAAATACATGAAAAACAAAGTTGCGTATTGATCGGTTGAAGAAAATGTGATCAGAAGCTCACAGGAAACTAACCCTGGGTTTCCCCTAGGGAAACTGTCCAGGGTTTGCTAATTTGCAGCATTCTCAGAGACATTATAGAATATAACTACTGCCAATAATGACTATCAACTGGGACCTTAAATTTTGGAAGAAGAAGAAGAAAGAGCAACTGGTAAATCGCTATTTTTAGTAATCAAATAAATGACATGTATCTGTATCTTCCTATTATTCACATGAGAAAAGATTGTTGAGAGCCTCAATGTGGCTGTTCGTAAAGCTTATCAAAATCTAGAATTCCTTGGAATATATCAATGTCTCATCAAGGTTCTAAAATTTCTCTTTTACTTCCCCCAAGGAATCATTCAGGGCAGTGATTCTTTCCCTGTGAGGATAATCTCCTTCGCTGCCATCTTGTTGGGGTACTTAACTGTATGAAGCCAGTAATACAAAAATACCAAGAAACTTCTACCTAGAAAGATGTAGCCCATTTTATCTTAACACTTGCCTATAACTTCACTATTATTTATATGGCAGTCTAATTTGCCTGAAATGCCATTTTTAAATAACTACAGGAATACTCCTGCACCAATAAGCATTATTTTAATATCTCCTCAGTAATTAAGGAATTCTCTGTTCCAGACTTAGATAAAGATTGAAAGTGCTGTTCGTTCTGTGAGGGCTCTGGATTGCTGTCCTAAGGGTGATAATTTCAAGGCCTAAAGAATGGATTCCCTGTGGTGGGGGTGGGGGAGCAATTTATACTGAGACAATAGTCCTAAACTTCGTAGTGGAAGAATCTAACAAACTTATCTTGACAAGAAGACTCGGCGAATTGCTAACAGCCATTTATGGTGAGTACACAAGTGCTCCAGTGAAACCTGGCATTGGAAGAGACAGAGGTCAGGTCAAGTGGTGCCTGAGGGACAAGCCAGCCCGGTCCGCAGGGGTGGGGCTGTGGGGTGGAGTGGGTTGGCCAACACTGAAGAAATAGGGTACTTGTCTCATACTCAAGGAAGCCATAAGGCCTAAATCAGGACCAGAGAGAGGCCTTATGGCCTCGAGTGGCCTGAGTGGCCATCAGGACAGCACTGGCTGAGGCTGCCTGGGGCACTGACCTCCACAGACTTCTCTCCTAAAAGGAATGGAGCGGGACGAACACTGTGTCCCTGCACGAGGGCCACATAATTCATTCCTCGCTGCGTTTGATAGATTGCCTTAAGAGGCTGTTATGGTTGGAGTAAGGGCCGGAAGCCAAAACTGGCAGATAAAGGGAAAGACAGGGGTGAGAGAGAGGGAAGAGGCGGCAAAGCATGGAGCCAGCTACTCCGGCCTGAAAAATTCTGTCTAGAGATGTGAGACCCAGGTAGTCAGTCAAGCACTTAAGCCAACTGGGCCATTGTCTTCTTGGAGTTTAGGAGAAAGACTGATTTTTTTAAGAGCGTATGGTTCTACTATGGGAGGAACAGAAGTACCTAGCCAGGGAAATGGAATTACAATGTGCAAAGAGGAGAGTGAGCCATGTTTGTGTTACTGGTGGATCACTTGATGGATTTCTATCAGGGGTTTTAACATTTCCCCCTTTCAGGGAACCAGTTGAGAACTAAGTCTGCATAAATCCTCTAGAGTGGTACTTAACTCAATCAAGGCACAGTAGATTTTAAATCAAATTTCTGCTATGCAGGAAATTTCCAGGAAGGCAAAGCAGGGAGAGGAGCCTTATTATTCTTTCTCTCAGTCTTTTAATCCAATCTTGATAAGCAGTTTCCTGTCTCACAAGTCAGAGTTCTTCAGAAAAAACAGAAACAATAGGATATATGTGTTTTATCCTATTGGTGTACTAAATCACACTGCCAAGACCCAGACTTGGGTCTTTTCATCCTCCATAATCACATGAGCCAATTCCTCGTCATAAATCTTGGGATGAGAAGACAGAAGATCTGCCATGTACAAGCTGGAGACCCAGGAAAGCCGGTGGTGTAATTCAGTCTAAGTCCA
The DNA here is from genome assembly GCA_028533885.1 of Nasua narica. Taxonomy (NCBI): domain Eukaryota; kingdom Metazoa; phylum Chordata; class Mammalia; order Carnivora; family Procyonidae; genus Nasua; species Nasua narica. The sequence continues at coordinate 49,502,180 of CM052807.1, read as the reverse complement.
AAAACCTGAAAGCCAGGGGAGCCAAGGGTGTAAATCCAAGTCCAAGGGTAGGAGAAGATGAGATGAAATGTCCAGCCTAGAGAGGCAGAAAAAAGGGGCTAATTCCTCCTGTCACCTTTATTCTGTTCAGGTCCTCAATAGATTGGGTGATGCCACACACGATGGAGAGGGCAATCTATTGAGTCCACTAATCCAAATATTAATGTCATCCAGAAACACTTCATAGACACACTTGGAAATGTTTAGAGGTACCTGGGTGGCTCAGTCGTTGAGCGTCTGCCTTCAGCTCAGGTTATGATCCCGGGGTCCTGGGATTGACCCCAGGATCATGCTCCCTGCTCAGCAGGGAGTCTGCTTCTCTCTCTGCCCCCCACTATTTGTCCTCTCTCTCTCTCTCTCAAATAAATAAATAAGTAAATAAATCTCTTTTTTTAAGATTTTATTTATTTATTTGACAGAGAGAGATCACAAGTAGGCAGAGGCAGGCAGAGAGAGGGGGAAACAGGCTCCCTGCTGAGGAGAGAGCCCGATGTGGGGCTCGATCCCAGGACCCGAGATCATGACCTGAGTCAAAGGCAGAGGCTTTAACCCACTGAGCCACCCAGGTGCCCCTAAATAAATAAATCTTAAAAAAATGTTTAATCTGGGCACCTCATAGTCAGTCAAGATGACCTCTAAAATTAACCATTACACTCTATTATTTACAATTAATTTCAATAACTCACTTCTTACATTGATGCTTTTGTAGCTGAGAAAGCTTGTAAAATTGTTTCTACCCATTAATTTTTCAAAAGTATGCAGCGCATGATGGATTACTTTTTCCCTTACACAGATAAAGATAACTAAAGCATAAAATGTGTATCCAAACGATGTTTATGCAGAGATCCTAGCAAAGTATTTGGTTTGTAGATAGCCATTGAAAGAAACATCGTTCAGACATTCATGGTTTATCTAGTCACTCTAGCTTTATATTGTGGTCCTGTGGAAGTGAAGGTGGCATGATCTATAAAAAACCATCTTCAGCTTAGCCAGTCTAGCACAACACTTCAGGAGAATGCGAATTCAGGTCAGGTAATACAGTTTTCTGACCTATGCAAAACCCATAGCATAGCCAAGATTGGGGGTGGTCTTATGGCCAACATATTATCAAGTCTGTGGTGGATGAAAATCATCCCCTGCTTGCCTTCTCTGTCTCCTCTTTCACATCCACTCTGCCCTTTTAACCGTCTGATTCTGGTGTTGATAATTTCACCCCTCTGTTCTTATTAGCTCAACTATTAGAAAAAGCTTGGGAGCCAGAGGCTGAGGGGATTAGAATCATGTGGTTGGAGAATGAGGGTGCAGGATATAAGAGTGGCCCCAGGGTGAATTATCAAAAAGATGGTGACTTTTCTCAGGGCAAATTTTAACCTACAGATAGTATATCTAAAGCAGATTATTCTGCTTATAGGTCATTTGTTTGCTGTCCCACCTTGAATCACATTATATAAAAAGTTCCTTTATTTACTTTTCTTTAGGACATTGGTGGACAGAAATGGGGAGAGAGGGTTAAATAACTAAGCCAGGGGTCCCAGAACCTGCCTGGGATCCCTTGTGTAGATCCTTAAAGACCAACATGTCTGGTGGGCCAAGTTTGGATTTTGTCTTTCTGACACAAAGCAGAGCAGAACATTGATTCCAGGTCAATTCTCACTTTTATTGACTTGTTTTTGCTTTTAAGCAGTAAGAAAAAGAACAGGAAGAAAAATGGCATTTCATTCAAGTATAGTCTGTCTTTCTATACCAATGAGTAGTATTCTAGTAAACTCAGTCAAGTCTGACTACTTGGGACAGCTAAGGGAGAAGACAGTCCCACTCCCTGTGCAATTCTGATGTGGTAGGCATTGTGTTCTGACTTTTTATGTATTATATTGTTAATCCTGACAACAGCTTTATCCATCAACAGGATAGTTGATATTATTCTCTCTTTTTTTTTTTTTTATGTTATTCTCATTTTACCAGTGGCTAGCAAAGTTCTAAAAGGTGAGTCACTTGTCCAAGATTCTATACCTAGTAAGTGGCAAAGCAAGAATTAAAGTCCCAATCTCTTTAAACTGGAAAGCTGATGCTTTCTCTATTTGTTTCCAAAAGCTTTTATTTAGGGGCACCTGGGTGGTTCAGTTGGTTGAGTGTCTGACTCAGTTTCGGCTCAGAGCCTGATCTCAGGGTTGTGAGATCGAGCCCTGCATCAGGCTCTCCCACCTCAGCAAGTAATCTGCTCAAGATTCTCTCTCTCCCTCTCCCATCCCCCACTCTCTCTTTTTTTCCTCTTTTTTATTTATTTACTTATTTATTTCTCTCAAATAAGTAAATAAATCTTTTTTTTAAAAAGCTTTTATCAACAATCTTAATCAACAACTATTTTTGAGCATCTGTTATGGGCTAGGTCCTGTGCTGCTGTAGAGAATACAAGGATAAATAAACATATAGTCTTGTCCTCAGAGAGGTCACAGGCCAGTGGGGGATGGGGCGTACAGGTGCAGTGCGTCAGCTGCTGGTGAAGACTACCATGGAGACGCAGAGGAGAGGCACCTGCCTGAGTCTTGGGGGATCAGAAACATCAATCCAGAGAAAATACATCTACAGGAGTTTAAAAAACAGTGCTTCTCAAATTTTAATGTGAATATAAATCACTCTGGGATCTTACCCAAATGTAGGTTCTGATTCAGTAGGTTTGGAGTAAGCCTTGAGATTCTGCATTTCTAATAGGAGAGGCTGATGCTGCTGGCCCACGGATCGCACTTCTTAGCTGTAAAGATCTAAAGGGAAAGGAAAGTTTAACCAGATGAAGAGGTGTGTTGGGGAGAACTTTCCCAGGAAAGACAGGGAATTTGCAAAGACTCGGGGAGAAAAAGAACAAGATCGACTTCAGGGAACTGCCATTGATCCAGCAAGCCTGGGTTATATGTCACCAAATGGTGAGCTAGCCTGACAAGGGAGGACTAGTGGCAACAGCAAACAAGTGAGTTGGAAACACATTAGGGAGGCTCTGTAAGACTTGGTAAGAACCTACGTCTAATGCTGAGGGCAAGTGAGATGCCATTCAGTGTTTTCAACTGATCAGTTCTTGTTTCAGATTCAGGCTTTCCAAAAAGCATACTGGCTATAGCATGGGAAATGCATTAGGACAATGTTCTCAACCCTGCTGCTTGCTAGAATCACCTGAGAGCTTTAAAAAAAATACCAATGCTCAGTCCCCACATCAGACAAAGAGGATCTCTAAGGCAGAGCTCAAAGTGTGGTCTTTGGACCAGCAGCATCAGTATCACTTGGGACCTTGCTAGAAATGCAAATTCCCTAACTCCAACCTACATGAAGCGGGAACTATGAGATGGAAACCAGCAGTCTGGGTTTTAACAAGCTCTCTCAGGTGACTCTAATGTAGCTAACGTTTGAGATCCATTAGTTTAGATGGAAAACAGTAGGGAGAGGAAAGAGGCTGCCGCTTTACAATCAGGAAGCAGAGAGGTGATGGTGCTGTTTTAGCTCCACCTCAGATCTTATTTTATTAACCTTGTGGAGCAAGGGAGTATCCCATGTTTATGGAATCCCAGTGGTGTCTCAGAGTAGGGAGGTTAGCATGCTGGCTAGTCATGGGTAGTTTCTGGATGGAAGTTAGTAAGTGACATTTGGGCAGGGATAGGTCCAATTTATAAACTAGGCAAGTTTTTGTCTTATGAACTGAATTGTATCCCCCCAAATTCATATATTGTAGCCCTATGCTTCAATGTGATGGTATTTGGAGGTAGGGCCTTTGGAAGGTAATTAAGTTCAGGTGACGTCATGAGGGCGGGGCTTTATGATTGAACTATCGCGCCTATAAGAGGCACCAGGGGGCCGGCAAGTTCTCTTTTCTCACCATATGTGAGGATCTAGGGGTAGGGTAGCCGTCTGCAAGCCAGAAGAGAGCTCACCACAAACTGACAGTGCTGGAACTTGGACTCCCTAGCCTCTAGAATGGTGAGTAAGTAAAGAAATTTCTGTTGTTAAGTCGCCTCGTCAATGGTATTTTGTTATGATAGCCAGACTATGCTAAGACGCTTCTGGAACAGTAGGCAATCTTACTGTGAGTTACTGTTAAAATACTTATCTTGGAGTTTGTGGGCATAAAATAGTTTTAATGATAAAAAATTGAGCCTTGAAAGCTTGTGTTGTAATAACAGATTTGCAATTGTGGCTTTTAATTTTTATTTTTTTTATGTTTGCATCCTAAACTAAGGGTGATATAAGTAATTGGAATTGAAAACCTATAATAACATTGCCAGAAAAAATATAAGATGCCCAGTTAAATTTGAATTTCGTATTAACAAGAAATAACTTTTTAGGGGTGCCTGAGTGGCTCAGTCGTTAAGCGTCTGTCTTCACCTCCGGTCATGATTCCGGGGTTCTGGGATTGAGCCCCATGTTGGGCTCCCTGCTTGTCAGGAAGCCTGCTTCTCCCTCTCCCACTCCCCCTGCTTGTATCCCCTCTTTCGCTGTGTGTCTCTCTCTGATAAATAAAATCTTTAAAAAAAGTAACTTTTTAGTAAAAGTATGTCTCAAATAGTGTAGAGGTTAAAGTTACTCGAAAAAATTTTTCATCATTTGTCTGAAATTAAAATTTTACTGGGTGTCCTGTATTTTTATTTACTCAATTGGAAATTCTAGCCTATAAAGTTAATACAGATCAAGAAATATTTATCAAATGGGTGACGGGGTTGATTAGCTGTATAGAGGAAGGGGAGTGATGAGTCAGTGATGCCTTAAAAGGTTTCTGGTTTGGAAACTGGGTAAATCTTGATACCTTATGGGAAAATAGGGGACACTGAAGGGAGAGTTGATTGGGGAGGAAGGACAAAATGATGAATTACATTTTGGAAATGTGGAGATTAAGGTCCTTCTGGATAGGCAGATTTAATTAGCAGGCTTTTGGAGATACGGTTCTGGAGCTAAGGAGAAACATCAGGATGGAATCACAGGTTTAAGAATTATAAGCAATTAGGTAGTAGAGAAACTCTGGGAGTGGACCAGATCCCAGAAAGTAGGTAGAAAAGAGGGAGTTGTTGAAAATAGGATGTAGACTGAAGTATCTGAGGACTTGGGAGGCCAGACGTAAACCTAGAGGGACTCTTGGGTCAAGAAGAGGAGTCCCATCTGTTTTGTTTTGTTTTTTGTTTGTTTTGCCCCGTCTGTTTTGGCAGGAAGGAGGGTGGAAGGGACTGCTGTGCTTGCAGGTGAGCTTGGTGGAGGGAAATGGACTGGCGGCGGGAGCTCTGCAAAGACTCTCTTGCCAAAGGAACTCTTTTCCCTTTGTGACCTGCTCATGCTGGTTGTGCTCATTGTATCGAATAATGTGAAGTGATGGAATGAGTTTAAAAGGTTCTTTTTATGAAAGCTAAGCTTTGGAAAAAAAATCTTAAAATGGCAAATTGCACTTTTTTGTTGTTAAAGGAGGTGTGGGTAACACAGCTGTAAACATTTGGATGTGTAAAAAAAAAAAAAAGCAAAAGCCTAGTAGGATTTTTGCACTTATATTGCTTCACCTGCAGAAATTCAAACTGGACACACAAATGAGAAATCATTGGCGTGATTTCTGCAGAAGTCCCATTAACAGACCCCCACCAAAATGCCATGGTCCTAACTCAGAAGACTAATGGAGGCATACTTTTTAGTTTAAATTAAAATGTAAATTACGCATGTTACCATTTCTTAAGTGACTCATTGTTTGGTTTTGATTTGGTTTTTAGTATATTTCCAACAATTCTTTCTAGTTTAATTGCTCTGTAATAAAAATTTTATATACTTAAGGTGTGTATGTGTTGATATATGTATACATTGTGATATGATTACCATAACCAAGCTAATTAAAATATCAGTCACCTGACATAATTACCATTTTTCGTGTGTGTGATGAGAACTAGAGATCTATGGTTTCGGCAGATTTAAATATACAGTACATTATGAGCTATAGTCACCATGCTGTGTGTTAGGTCTCCAGAACTTACTCGCCTTATAACTGAGTTTAGACTTTTTAAAAATTTTTGTATATAAATCCAATTTAATGAACATATATTATTGGTTTCAGAAGTAGAATTTAGTGATCCATCAGTTGCATCAATACCCAGTGCTCATTACTTCAAGTGCCCTCTTTAATGTCTATCACCTAGGACCCCATCCCCTCACCTACCTCCCCTCCAGCAGCCCTGAGTTGGAGTCTTTTGTGGTTAAGAGTCTTTTGTGGTTTGCCTCCCTTTCTGTTTTCATCTTATTTTTTCTTCCCTTCCCCTACATTTATCTGTTTTTTTTTTAATTCCACATATGAGTGAAATAATATGGTATTTGTCTTTCTCTGACTTATTTTGCTTAGCATAATGTGCTCTAGCTGCAGCCACATCATTGCAAATGGCAAGATTTCATTCTTTTTGATGGCTGAGTAATATTCCATCATATATTCTATCATATATATATACACACACACACATATATATCATATCCTCTTTATCCATTCATCTGTCCAAGGACATCTGGGCTCTTTCCATAGTTTGGCTATTGTGGACATTGCTGCTATAAACATTGAGGTGCATGTGCCCCTTTGAATCACTATGTTTCGATCCTTTGGATAAATACCTAGCAGTGCAATTGCAGGGTTTTAGGGTAGCTCTATTTTTAACTTTTTAAAGAACTTCTGTACTGTTTTCCAGAGTGACTTCATCAGCTTGCATGCCCATCAACAGTGTAAGAGGGTGCCTCTTTATCCACGTCCTTGCCAACATCTGTTGTTCTCTGAGTTATTAATTTTAGCCATTCTGACAGGTGTGAGGTGGTATCTTATTGTGATTTTGATTTGTATTTGTATTTTATTTGTATATTCTGGGTGTGTGTTTTTTCATGTGTCTGTTGGCCATTTGTATGTCTTTGGAGAAATTTCTGTTCCTGTCTTCTGCCCATTTCTTGACTGGATTTTTTAGTCTTTTGATGTTGAATTTGATAAGTTCTCCATAGATTTTGGATACTAGCCTTTGATGTGTCATTTGCAAATATCTACTCCCATTCCATAGGTTAGCTTTTAGTTTTATTGACTGTTTCTGTTGCTGTGCGGAAGCTTTTTATCTTGATGAAGTCCCAATAGTTCATTTTTGCTTTTGTTTTCCTTGCCTTTGGAGACATGTCTAGCAAGAAGTTGCTACAGCCAAGGTCAAAAGAGGTTGTTGCCTGTGTTCTCTAGGATTTTGATGGATTCATGTTTCACATTTAGGTCTTTCACCCATTTTGAGTCTATTTTTGTGTATGGTGTTAGAAAGCGGTCAAAGTTCATTCTTCTGCATGTGGCTGTCCAATTTTCCCAGTACCATTTCTTAAGGAGACTGTCTTTTTTCCATTGGATATTCTTTCCTGCTTTGTTGAAGATTAGTCAACCATAGAGTTGAGGGTCCACTTCTGGGTTCTCTATTAGGTTCCATTGATCTATGTCTGTTTTTTGCAAGTACCCTACTGTCTTGCTGATGACAGTTTTGTAATAGAGCTTGAAGTTCAGAATTGTAATGCCTCCAGCTTTGGTTTTCTTTTTCAGGATTACATGAGTATTCAGGGCCTTTTATGGTTCCATACAAATTTTAGGATTGTTTGTTCCAGCTCTGTAAAAAACGTTGATGGTGTTTTGATAGGGATTACATGGGATATGTCAATTGCTTTGGGTAGCATAGACATTTTAACAATATTTGTTCTTCCGATCTATGAGCATGGACTGTTTTTCCATTTTTTTGTGGCTTCCTTAATTTCTTTCATAAATGTTCTGTAGTTTCCAGACTACAGATCCTTTTGCCTTTTTGGTTAGCTTTATTTCTAAGTAGCTTATGGTTTTTGGTGCAATCGTAAATGGGATCGACTCCTTAATTTCTTTTTCTTCTGTCTCTGTTACTGTAGAGAAATGCAACTGATTTCTGTGCATTGTTTTTTTTTTTTTTATATCCTGCCATGTGGCTGAATTCCTACATGAGTGCTAGCAATTTTGGGTGGAGTCTTTTGTGTTTTCTACAATAGAGTATCATGTCATCTGTGAAGAGTGAGAGTTTGACCTCTTTCTTACTGATTCAGATGACTTTTTATTTCTTTTTGTCTGATTGCTGAGGCTAGGAGTACTATGTTGAAGAATAGTGGTGAGAGTGGACATCCCTGCCATGTTCCTGACCTTAGGGGAAAAGCTCTCAGTTTTTCCTCATTGAGGATGATATTCACTGTGGGTTTTTCATAGATGGGTTTTATGATACTGAAGTATGTTCCCACTATCCCTGCACGGCAGAGTTTTTATTGAAAGAGGATGTTGTATTTTGTCAAATGCTTTTTCTGCATCTGTGGTGAGGATCATATGGTTCTTGTCTTTTCTTTGATTAATGTGATGGATGACATTGATTTGCAGATATTGAACCACTCTTGCAGCCCAAGAATAAATTCCACTTGGTTGTGGTGAATAATCCCTTTAATGTACTGTTGGATTCTGTTGGCTAGTATCTTGGTGAGAATTTTTGCATCCATGTTCATCAGGGATATTGGTCTGTAATTCTCCTTATGGGTGGGTCTTTGTCTGGTTTTGGGATCAAAGTAATGCTAGCCTCCTAGAAAGAGTTTGGAAATT
>CM052807.1:49470402-49493030 GCA_028533885.1 Nasua narica | reverse complement strand
TTTTTTTTTCTCCCCAAATTTGTTTATTTTAATTTTTCAGTGTTACAAGATTGATTGTTCATGCACCACACCCAGTGCTCCATGCAGTACGTGCCCCTCTCGATACCCACCACCAGGCTCACCCCCCCACCCCCTCCCCTCCAAAACCCTCAGTTTGTTACTCAGAGTCCACAGTCTCTCCTGGTTCAACACCCCCTCCGATTTCCCCCCATTCGCCCTTCCCTTCCTTCTCACGATGCCCTCCATGATTTTCTTTATACACCACACGTAAGTATTAATTCTTCTTTAAATGTTTGGTATAATTCTGCCGGGAAGCCATTTGGAACTGGACTCTGGTTTGTTGGGAGATTGATTACTGTTCTAATTTCTTTGCTGGTTATGGATCTGTTCATGTTTTCTATCTCTTCCTCTTTCAGTTTTGGTAGTTTATACATCTCTAGGGATGCATCCATTTCTTGCAGATTGCCTAATTTGTTACCATATAATTGCTCATAATAGTCTCATTATTGTTTGTATTTCTTCAGTGTTGGTTGTCAACTCTCCTCTTCATGATTCTATTTATTTGGGTCCCCTCTCTCTCTTTTTTAAGATTTTATTTATTTTGAAACAGTGTGCCAGAGAGCATGCACAGGAATGGGAGTGGGGAGAGGGAGAGGGAGAGGAAGTGAGAAGCAGACTCCCCACTGAGCAGGGAGCCCAGTGCAGAGCTCAGTGCCAGGTCCCTGAGATCATGACTGAGCTGAAACCAAGACTCAGATGCGTAATAGCCTGAGCCACCCAGGTTCCCCCTTTCTCTTTTCTTTTTGATAAGTCTGGCTAGGGGTTTATTGATCTTATCAATTATTTCAAAGAACCAGCTCTAAGGTTCATTGATCTGTGTTTTTTTTTAAATTTATATATCCTTGATTTCTGTCCTAATTATTATTTCTCTTCTGCTGGATTTAGGCTTTATTTTCTGTACTTTTCCCAATTCCTTTAGGTGTAAGTTTAGTTTGTATATTTAAGACTGTTCTTGCTTCTTGAGGAAGGCTTGTATAGCTAAATACTTCCTTCTTAGGACCACCTTTGCTGCATCCCAAATGTTGTAAACTGTCTGTTTTCATTTTTACTTCCATGTATTTTTTTTTTTAATTCTTTAATTTCCTGGTTGACCCATCCATTCTTTTGTAGGGTGCTCTTTAACCTTCAGGTATTTGTGGTCCTTCCAAACTTTTGCTTGTAGTTGAGTTCAAGTTTTAAAGCATTATAGTCTGAAAATATGCAGGGAATGATCCCAAGTTTTTGGTACCTGTTGAGACTTGATTTGTGTCCCAGTATGTGACCTATTCTAGAAAATGTTTCACGCGCACTTGAAAAATGTGTATTTTGTTGCTTTAGGATGGAATGCTCTGAATATATCTGTGAAGTCCATCTGGTCCAGTCTGTCATTCAAAGCCCATGTTTCCTTGTTGACCCTCTGCTTAGATGATCTGTCTATTGCAGTGAGTGGGGTGTTGAAGTCCCCTACTATTATTTAATGTTATCAATGTGTTTCTTTAATTTTGTTATTTATTGGTTTACATAATTGGCTGCTCCCAAGTTAGGGGCATAAATATTTACTGTTAGATCTTCTTGTTGGATAGATATTTTTATTATGATAGTGTTCTTTTTCATCTCTTATTACAATATTTGGTTTAAAATCTGATTTGTCTGATGTAAGGATGGCCACTTCAGCTTTCTTTTGATGTCCATTGCATGATAAATCGTGCTCTACCCCCTCATTTTTAATCTGGAGGTGTCTTTGGGTCTAAAATGAGTCTCTTGCAGATTACATATCAATAGGGCATTTTTCAAAAATCCAATCCGATACCCTGTGTCTTTTGATTGGACCCTTTAGTCCATTTATACTCAGTAATTAATGAAAGATATGAATTTAGTTCCATTGTGTTACCTGTAAAGTCACTGTTCCTGTAGATTGTCTCTGTTTCTTTCTGGTCTTTACTACTTCTGGGCTCTCTCTCTGCTCAAAGGATCCCCTTTAATAGTTTTGCAGGGCTGGTTTATAGTTCACAAATTCCTTTAGTTTCTGTTTGTCCTGGAAACTATCCAGAAAGACTGTCATTCAGAATAGACGGAGAGAGAAAGTATTCTTGGCTGCATATTTTTCACATTAACTCATTGAGTATATCATGCCAATCCTTTCTGACTGCTGGGTCAGTGTAGACAGGTCTTCTACCAGCCTTATGTTTCTACCCTTGTAGGTTAAAGACTTCTTGTCCTGAGTTCTTTCAGGTTTTTCTTTTTCTCTGAAATTTACAAGCTTCACTGTTGTATGTTGAGGTATACTTTTGAAGGGGTTTTTCTGTGCCTCTTGGACTTGAATGCCTGTTTCCTTCTCCAGATTAGGGAAGTTCTCAGCTATAATTGGACTCTATTTTCAGCCAGCTTTTCAGCTCTGATGCCTGAGAACTCTGCTGCACTCAGGCACCCCCATTCTTCTTGTGACACTGGGTATCCTGAGACCATGCTGAGACCTGGCCTGGCTTCTCCACCTGAGCACCTTTAAGCCAAGCATGTCCCTCAGTGTAACAGACTTCTAAAAGTTCTGATTTTGCCCTCCACTGCTTATAATACTTTGGGGTAGACTCCTTAAGCCAGCTCCCTCCCCTTAGCCATATCCTCTGATATTCTGCCCCAGAGTCAAGTTTCCGTACTTCTACCTTCCAAAAAGTGGTTGCTTTTCTATGTGTAGAATTGCAGCATTTCTTTTCTCAGATCTGATTTTGCAGGTTTTCAGAATGAGTTGATAAGTATGCAGCTGAATTCCAGGAACCAGATAAAATTAGGGTTCCCTACTCACTGCCATCGTAATTCCTTTTCTGGACAGTTTATACTTTTTGAAGAACATCTCTCTTTTTCTCCTCACCTCTCAGCCCTTGGTAATCACCATTCTACTCTCTGTTATAATGAGTTCCATTTTTTTAGATTCCCCATTTGAGACCATGCAGCATTTGTTTTTCTGTGTCTGGCTTATTTCACTTAGCATAATGCCCTCCAGATTAATTAATGTTGTCACAAATAGCAGGATTCTTTTGTCTGAATAATATTATAGATACGGCATATTTTTATCCATTCAGTCACTGACAGACACTTAGATTGTTTCCACTTTGGGCTACTGTGAATAAAACTACAATGAACATGAATATGAAGATTTCTCTTTGAGATACTAATGAGATTTCATTAACTTTATTTTTTAAAGTTTCATTAACTTTAAATATATGCCCAGAAGTAGAATTACTGGATCACATGGTAATTCTATTTTTTAATTTTTAAAAAAGATTTATTTATTTTAGAGAGATTGAGAGAGATATAACTCACATGTGGGAGGGGCAGAGGAAGAGAGAATCCCAAGCAGAGTGGACCCACACTGAACTTTGAGCCTGATGCAGGGCCTGATCTTACAACCCTGAGATCACAACTTGAGCCAAAACCAAGAGTTAGTTGCTTAACCAATTGCACCATCTAGGTGCCCCAATAATTCAATTTTTTAAGGAAACTCCATACTGTTTTTCATGGTGACTACATCAATTTACATTCCCACCAACAGCGTAATCAGATTCTTATTCCACATCATCATGAACACTTTTATCTCTTGACTTTTTGAGAATAGCCCTTCTAACAGATAAGAGGAGGCATCTCATTGTGGTTTTGATTTGCATTTCCCTAATGATTAGTGATGTTGAGAACCTTTTCTTGTACCTGGGAGCCATTTGTATGTTTTCTTTGGAAAAATGTCTATTCAGATCCTCTTTTTTTTTTTAAATTAGATTATTTGGTTTTTGTGGTGTTGAGCGGTAGGATTTCTTTATATATTTGGATACTAATTCCTTATCAGATATCACTTAAAATAACTCTTCCCATTCAGTAGTTTGTCTTTGAATTTTGATAATGGTTTCCTTCATTGTACAAAACTTTTAGTTTGATATAGTCCCATAGTTTATTTTTGCTTTTGTTCCCCTGGTCTGGGGAAACAGATCCAGAAAAATATTGCTAAGGCCAGTGTCCAAAAGTTTTTTGACTATGTCTTTTCCTGGAAGTATTATGGTTTCAGATCTCATATTTATGTCTTTAATCCATTTCAAGTTTATTTTTCTGTGGTGTAAGAAGTCCAGTTTCATTCTTTTACATGTAGCTGTCCAGTTTTCCCAGAACCATTTACTAAAGAGTATCTTTTCCCCATTTTATTTTGCCTCTTTTGTCATAGATTAATTGACCATATAAGCATGGGTTCAGGGGCGCCCGAGTGGCTCAGTGGGTTAAAGCCTCTGCCTTTGGCTCTGGTCATGATCTCAGGGTCCTGGGATCCAGCCGCTCAGGCTCTCTTGCTCAGCAGGGAGCCTACTTCCCTCTCTCTCTCTCTGCCTCCCTCTCTGCCTACTTGTGATCTCTCTCTCTCTCTCTCTCTCTCTGTCAAATATATAAATAAAATTAAAAAATAAAAAAGCATGGATTCATGTCTGGGCTCTCTGTCCTGTTCCATTGATCTATGTGTCTGTTTTTGTGCCAGTACCACACTGTTTTGATTACTACAGTTTTGTAGGATATCTTGAAATCTGAGATTAGAATATCTCTAGATTTGTCTATGTCTTCCTTCAGTTCTGTTAATATTTACTTTATATACTTAGATACTCCTATATTGAGTGCAGAAATAGTTACCAATATAACTTCTTGAAGATGTTCTTCAATAGAACTGACCTCTTCATTATATAATGACCTTATTTGTCTTTTATTATCGTTTTTGCTCTAATGCTTGTTTTGTCTGATGTAAGTAGGGCTACCCCAGCCCACCTTCTGGTGTGTGTGTGTGGGTGTGTGTGTGTGAATATATATATATATACACACACATACTTATACCCTCCTTTACCCTTTTATCTATTGATGTGCACTTAGGTTATACACTGAAAACTATGAGATATTGATGAGAAAAACTTAAGATGCAGATAATTGAAAGGGATTTTCTGCTTATGGTAGATGGGTAGAATTAATACTGTTAAAATAGCCCTACTACCCAAAGCAATCTACCGATTCAGTGCAATCCCCATCAAAATATCAACTTTTTTTTTTAAACAGAACTAGAATACTAATTTTTCAGTCTAATTGTAAATAGGATTGTTTTCTTACTCACTACTACTTCATTATTAGTGTATAGAAATGCAACAGATTTCTGTATAGATTTTTATGTCTTGCAACTTTACTGAATTTATCAGTTCTAGAATTTTTTATTGGACTCTCATGTTTTCTATATATAGTATCATGTTATATATAAATAGCGGAAGTTTTACTTCTTTACCAATTTGGATGAGTTTCATTTCTTTCTCATCGTATTCTTGTGGCTAGGACTTCCAGTACTATGTTGGATAAAATGGGTGAGAGTGGACATGGTTGTCTTGTTACTGACCTTAGGGGAAAGGCTCTGTTTTTCCCCATTAAGGATGATGTTAGTTGTGGGTTTTTCATATATGGGCTTTACTATGTTGAGGTGTATCCCCTCCGAATAGACTTTGTTTTGGTTTTTTGTGTGTTTTATCATGATTGGATGTTGTACTTTGTCAAATGCTTTTTCTGCATCTACTGAAGTGAATCATATGGTTCTTACCTTTCTCCTCTGATGCAATTTGTGAATACTGAAACACTCTTGCAACCCAGGAATAAATTTTACTTACCCATTGGGAATTGCTTTTTTTTTTTTTAACGTATTGTTGGATTTGGTTTGCTAGTATTTTGTTGAGAATTTTTTGCATCCATGTTCATGAGGGATATTGACCTGTAGTTCTTTTAATGGTGCCTTTTTTGGGTTTGGTGTCAGGGTAATGCTTGCTTCATAGAATGAACTTGGAAATTATTCTTTTCTATTTTTTGGAATAGTTTGAGAAGAATAGGTATTAACTCTTCTTTAAACATTTGGTAAAATTCATATGTGAAGACATCTGGTCCTGGACTTTTGTTTCTTGGGAGTTTTTTAAATTACTGAGCTACTGATTCAATTTCACTGGTAGTAATAGGTCTGTTCAAATTCTCTATTTCTTCCTGTTTGTGTTGGCAGGTTATGTTTCTAAGAATTTACCCATTTCTCCTAGATTGTCCAACTTGTTGGCAAATAGTTTTTCATAATATACTCTTATAGTTGTTTATATCTGTTGTTTCTCTTCTTTCATTTCTGATTTTGAGTGCTTTCTCATTTTTCCTATGATTCTGGCTGGAGGTTATCAATTTCTTTCCTTTTCTTTTTTTTTGCTTCAAAAAATCAGCTCCTGGTTTCATTTATCTGTTCTATTGTTTTGTTTTTTGTTTTTTGTTTCTAGGTCATTTATTTCTGTTCTGATCTTTATTATTTCCTTCCTTCTGTTGGTTTTAGGTTTTGTTTGTTCTTTTCCTAGCTCCATTAGGTGTAAGGTTAGATTGTTTGAGATTTTACTTGTTTCTTGAGGTAGGCCTATATTGCTATAAACTCCCCTCTTAGAATAGCTTTTGCTGCCTCGCAAAGATTTTGGGCCATGATGTTTTTTCATTTGTTTTCATGTACTTTTTTCCTTTTATTTCCTGCTTGATCCATTCATTGCTTAGTAGGATGTTACTTAGCCTTCATGTGTTTGTGATCTTTCCAGATTTTTTCTTGTGGTTAATTTCTAGTTTCATAGCATTGTGGTCAGAAAAGATGCATAGTATGATTTCAATCTTTTTGAATTTGTTGAGGTTTGTTTTCTGACCTAATATGTGATCTCTTCCAGAGAATGTTCTGTGTGTACTTGAAAAGAATGTGTATTCTGCTGTTTTAGGATGGAATGTTTTGAATATATCTGTTAAGTCCATCTGTTTCATCATATCATTCAAAGCCATTGTTTCCATGTTGATTTTCTGTTTAGATGAACTGTCCATTTTATAACTGTGGTGTTAAAGTCCCCTACTACTATTATAGATTAGTTCTATATTATAGATTAGTTCTATATTATAGATTAGTTCTTTGCTATTAATTGTTTTATGTATATGGGTACATAAATATTTACAATTATTAGATCTTTTTGGATTGTCCCCCTTTATAATATGTTCTTCTTTGTCTCTTGTTGCAGTCTGTTTTCAATTCTATTTTGCCCAATTTAAGTATTGCTACTCAAGCTGTTTTTGACATTTGCCTGACAGATGTTTCTCCATCCCCTCACATTCAGCCTGCAGATGACCTCAGGTCTGAAATGAATCTCTTGTAGGCAACACATAGACGCATCTTGTTTTTTGTTTTTTGTTTTTAATCCATTCTGTTACCTGGAGTCTCTTGATTGGAGCATTTAGTCTGCTTACATTCAAAGTAATTATTGATAGATATGTATTTATTGCCATTTTATTACCTGTTCTTTGATTGTTTTTGAAGATTTTCTCTGATCTTTTTTCTTGTCTTTCTCTCCTTAATGGTTTGCTGATATTCTTTAGTGATATATTTGGATAGCTTTCTCTTTATTCTTTGCCTATTTATTAGTGGTATTAATATATGATTAACCATTAGGTTTGCATATAACATGTTCTGCAAATAGCAGTCTATATTTAGTTGATGGTCATTTAAATTTGAACCCATTCTTTATTCCTCTCCTCCCTACATTTTAGGTATATAGTGTCCTATATTGCACTCTTCCATTTTGTGAATCTCTTCACTGACTTTTTTTTTTTTTTTTTTACCAGATCTACTTAGTTTTACTTCTTTTCTGTGTGCTACTCCTCTTACTTCTCATGGTCTTTCCTTTCCACTCAAAGAGTTCCCTTTGACTTTTCTTGTAGAGCTGGTTTAGTAGTGATGAACTCCTTTTAACTTTTGTTTGTTAGAAGAGAGTTTCTCTCTTTCTATTCTGAATGATAGCCTTCCTGAATAGAGTATTCTTGGCTTCAGGTTTTTTTTTCTTTCAGCACTTTGAATATATCTTGCCACTTTCTTTTGGCCTGCAAAGTCTATGCTGAAAACTCAGTTGATAGTCTTATGTGGTTTTCTTATGTCTTTTCTGTTGTTGCTTTTAAAATTCTCTTTATCGGTACTTTTTCCATTTTAATAACTGTTTGTCTTGGTGAGGAACCTCTTTGGGTTGGTTTTTGCTGGGGGTTCTCTTTGCCTCCTGGATCTGGATGTCCATTTCCTTCCCCAGATTTGGGAAGTTTTTTCAGCTATCAGTCCTTTTTTTTTTTTTTTAAAGATTTTATTTATTTATTTGACATAGAGATCATAAGTAGGCAGAGAGGCAGGCAGAGAGAGAGATGGAAGCAGGCTCCCTGCTGAGCAGAGAGCCCCGATGTGGGGCTTGATTCCAGGAACCTGAGATCATGACCTGAGCCAAAGGCAGAGGCTTTAACCTACTGAGCCACCCAGGCGCCCCTCAGCTATCAATTCTTTGAATAAATTGTCTGCCTCCCTTTCTCTCTCTTCTCCTTCTGGGATCCCTAATGTGAATATTGTTACAGTTGATGGTGTCACTGAGTTTCCTTAGTCTATTTTCACTTTTTTATTATTTTTTCTCTCTCTCATTTTGCTTAATCGCTTTTTATTACTCTATCCTCCAGGTTGCTGATTCATTCTTGTGCTTTCTCTGGTCTATTCCTTCTAGTGTTTTGTTTGTTTGTTTGTTTTAATTCAGTTACTGAGTTTTCCATTCCAAATTGCTTCTTTTTTGTTTTCTACCTCTTTTTTGAGGGTATCACTAAGGTCCTCTATCTTTTCTCCAGTCCAAAGAGTTTTTTATGAGCATTACTTTAGTAATGCGCCTGATAGAGAATTTAATCTCCATTTTGTTTCACTCTCTTGCTGTGATTTTTGCCCTGTTCTCTCATTTGAGATATATTCTCCTGTTTCCTCATTTTGTCTAACTCCGTGTCTGTATGTGTTAGGAAAGTCCGCTATGTCTCCTATTTTGAAAGCAGTGGTCTTATGAAGAAGTCATCCTTTAGTGCGCTGCCATATTATGTCACCAGGTTAGAAGAACCTGGACCTTCAGGCATGTCTCCTATGTGTGTTATGTGTGCCCTACTGTTGTGGCTG
Source organism: Nasua narica (assembly GCA_028533885.1). NCBI lineage: Eukaryota > Metazoa > Chordata > Mammalia > Carnivora > Procyonidae > Nasua > Nasua narica. The sequence goes on along the minus strand of CM052807.1, from coordinate 49,483,981 downwards.
AGCCAAATTTGCCTTCTGCTCAGTCGTCTCTAGAGGATCTCTTTGCCTGTTGTGGACAGTGTTTGTTCCTGTGTTAGTGGGCTAGTGTGGGGCCACCTTGAGCTTGAGTTGAATCAGACCAGGTGTTTGCCAGATAGGCAGTAGCACCAAACTGGAAGGTGATTTCTCTGTGTTGTCCCTTGAAAATCTTTCACTGGTGGCCAGGACCTGCTCTCACCTGATGTTTGCCCCTAGCCCACTGCTGGGGTTGCATGCAGTTAGATTAGTGTATATGATTATGCTCCTCTGTGCCTGGGGCAGGAGTCAAATTGGGATGGTACTGGCCCCTTTCTGGGGCTGCTTGCACGCTGTTAGGCTTGTGGCACCACTTTGGATGGACTTCTGCTAAGCGTGTTTGGAGGGGGACAGATTCGTAGGAGAACATTGGGGTTAAGACACGTAGTACCAGTGAGGTCCCTAATGGTCTGCTGCAGCAAAGGAGCTGTGGCTGCCTGGGAGAACTCCTGCCCAAGCTGAATGGATGGGATGAGTCTACAGAAGGGCGAGGGGGCAGGGCTTGCTGCTAGCAAGCTCGGTGAAGAGGGTTTGGGATGTACTGGTTCCTGCAGGTATCCGTATGTCTAGTCTGGGGGGTGAGGGAGAGATACGGTGCTGACCAGCTCTTAGAGAAGTCTCCTAGATATCCATGGCCCTCCAGCACACATTCTGGGATTAGTAAACAAGGCTTCCTTCCATATACCTCCAGCAATTTTTTAAAAATTGCTGAGTCTGTGCTGTATCTCAGCAGGGTTCTTTTATTGTGCTGGCCCTTTAAGGGTGAGGACTCGCTTTCCTATTGCCTTCCTACTCCTCCAGAGCCAGTCCCACTGATATGTCATGTTCCCCACTGATCATAAGAACTTGTGAAGTTAAGTCCTTCTTGTCTTCAAAGCCAAATGTTATGGCGGTTGGTCTTCCCAGTGTGGGTCCTCATGCCTAGGGGTCTGGGGTGGGATCTGCTCCTCTCCTTTCTTCTCCATGCTTTTTGGTGTTCCTCCCTCCTGGAGATAGTCTCAAGGGTCAGTTTGGTTGCCTGTAGTGTCCCTTTTTTTTTTTTTAAACGTGGCCTCTTCTCTACTATTAGCTGTAGAGAGTCTGGTCCACCAGTATTTGGTTCATTTTCTGGATTTGTGACACTGACCTGGACGCTATCCAGGTGTATTTACGGGAGGAGGTTAGCTTAGGATCATCGTACTCTGCCATCTCCTGTGTTTGTTTTAAAGCATACTTTGTCTGATATAACCACTGCTACCCCACCTGTTTTTGTTTTATTTCTGCTTCCATTGGCATCATCTATTCTAAGGCATTTCCATCCCTTCACTTTGAGTCTGTATGTCTTTAGGTCTGAAAGGAGTCTCTTGCAGACAGCACGTAAATGGGTTTTGTTACTTATCCATTCAGCCAGCCTATGTCTTTTGATTGGAGCATTTCATACACTCATTAAAGTGATTATTAATAGGTTAAGACTTATTTCCATATTGTTGATTGTCTTCTGATTATTTGTATAGTTCCTCTCCATTCCTTTCTTCTTCTCTTTGTCTCTTCCCTTGTGGTTTGATGGCTTTCTTTAGTGTTATGCTTAGATTCATTTCTCTTAATTTTTTGTGTATCGTAGGTTTTTGATTTGTAGTTACCATTAGGTTCATGTATAATATTCTATGTGTATTCTATAGCAATCTATATTAAGTTGCTGGTCACTTAAGTTCAAACACATTCTAAAAGCACTACATTCCTACAACACCTGCCAAATTTATGCATATAATGTAATATTTCATATCACATAATTTTGTTTATCCTTGTACTGATTTTGTAAATATAATTGATATTGCTGCTCTTAAGTTTTAACCTCCATACTGGCTTTATAAGTAGTTAATCTATCACATTGAAGGTATGTTTGCTTTTACTTGTGAAATGTTTCTCTTTTGTAATTTTCTTCTATTTATGACCTTATTTCATTTTGAGAATTCCCTTTAACATTTCTTGTAAGGCTGGGTAGTGGTGATGATCTCCTTTAACTTTTGCCCAGGAAACTTTTTATCTCTCCTTCAATTCTGAATGATAGATAACCTTGCCAGATAGTGTTCTGGGTTGTAGGGGTTTTTTTGCTTTAAGCACTTTGAATATATCATGCCATTCCCTTCTTTCCTGCAGAGCTTCTTCTGAGGAATTGGCTGATAGATTTATGGGATTTCTCTTGTATGTAACTGTTTTTTTTTTTTTTTTTTAACTGTGCTGCTTTTAAGATTATCGCATCACTGCTTTTTGCCATTTTAATCATGTGTCATAGGGTGGTCCTCTGTGGGTTCATCTTGTTTAGGGCTCTCTGATTCCAGGACCTGGATGTCTGTTTCCTCCTCAGATAAGAGCAGTTTTCAGCTATTTCTTCAAGTAAGTTTTCTCCTCTTCCCCCCTGCCCTTCTGGGATCCCTAAAATGCAATGCTGTTAGGTTTGATGTTGCAGAGTTTCCTTAACCTAATCTATTATTATTATTATTATTGCTATTCTGATTGGTTGCTTCCCATTAACTTCTCTTCCAGGTCACTGATCTTTTCTGCATCCTCTAATCTGTTGATTTCCTTTAGTGTTTTGTTCTTTAGTTATTGAATACTTCCACTCTGCTTTTAAAAATATTTTCTTTTCGGGGCACCTGGGTGGCTCAGTTGGTTGAGCAGCTGCCTTCGGCTCAGGTCATGATCCCGGAGTTCCGGGATCGAGTCCCATATCGGACTCCCGGCTCTGCGGGAAAGTCTGCTTCTCCCTCTGACCTTCTCCCCTCTCATTCTCAGTCTCTCGCTCTCTAATAAAAAAATATATATATATATTTTCTTTTCTTTTTCTTTTTTTAAAGATTTTATTTGACAGAGAGGAGAGAGATCACAAGTAGGCAGAGAGGTAGGAGAGGGAGGGGGGAAGCAGGCTCCCTGCTGAGCAGAGAACCCGATGCGGGGCTCGATCCCAGGACCCTGAGATCATAACCTGAGCCGAAGGCAGAGGCTTTAACCCACTGAGTCACCCTGGTGCCCCTAAAAATATGGGCTTTGTTTTAGTTCTCACTGAGTTCATTCACTCTTTCCTCAAGTTCAATGAGCATCTTCATAGCCATTACCCTGAATTCTTAATCAGGTATATTGCCTATTTCCATTTCATTTAGCTCTTTTCCTGTGATTTTTGTCTTGTTCCTTCATTTGGGACCTACTCCTGTCTCATCTTGTCTAACTCTATGTTCATTTCTGTGTAGTAGGTAGGTCAGCTACATCTCCTGGTCTTGAAAGTAGTGGTCTTGTGCCTAAAGAGGTCCTGTCGTGCGCTATAGAACAGCGTCCCCTGGTCAGCAGAACCAGGTGCACCAGGGGCATCCCCTATGTGAGATTTTACGTGCCCTCCTCTTGTGGCTGAATTGTGAATGCCTTTAGCTCAGCTGACTCTAATGACCTGACTTACCTGCTATGAGTACACTGGGCAGGGTTTGCTCCCTATTCTGTTGAGAGGTCTTGCTGTGGCTGCCATGGGCTCATTGGTGGGCTGGTTGGGGAGTCAACTTAGCTGCCTGTGATTAGCCTCGGCCACAGCAGCAGGCGCGTCAAGGCCAGAGCTTAGTCCTTGAGCAGCCAGCCCTCTTAGCTGCAGGAACAGCAGGCATGCTGGTATGTGGGGTTATCTCCTCCCCCTCCCAGCCCTTATCCAGGCCAAGGCTGCCTTTCAGATGTGGTGGGACAGGAGCTACTTTGCAGGGATGTTTACAGAGGTGGACAGTTCTGCAGAGGAACACTCGGGTCTTGCATGTGGGGCTAGCACGGTAGACGGAGAATGTTAGCACTGGTTCCCCAAAACATCCAGTCTCTAGGGTGGAGGAGGGAAAGAAATGGTGCCCTCCACCACGTTCGTTCTTGGAGAAGTCTATAGATCCCTGCTCCTCTAGCACATGAACTGAGATTAGTAAAAAAATCCGCTTCACATATACCCCAGGTTCTTTTCAACTGCTATTGAAGTTGCAGTTGCTATTTTGTGCTATCTCCTGGGCTGAGTTATTTAGTATGCTAACTCTTTAAGGCCAGGGACTGGGTTTTCTATTGCCCTCTGGCTCTCCTGGAATCCATCCCAGTGATTTTTAAAGCTCTCAGAGGTAAGCCCCACTGATTTTTTTCAAAGCTAGGCATAATAAGGACTCATCTTCCTAGTGTGGGTCTCTGTGCTTGTGATGGTCATTCTGTTTGTGGCGAGTTGCATTGGAGGTTTGGTTCCCAACGATGTCACCACCCCTCCTCTCCTTTTCTATCTGGCCCTCTCTCTACAACTAGCTGTGGAAGATCTGTTCTTCCAGGGTTCAGGGGCTTTGTCAAAGTTTAGTTGTATAGATGTAGTTGTCAACCTCAGTATGTCTGTGGGATGGGGGAACTCGGGGTCCTCCTCTGCAATCTTCCTGCCAGCTCTTTCTTAAATTTTCTAATAAAGCATGAACTCACAAATTTCTGGGGAGCTTACCCTTGACATTTCCTTTTTTTTTTTCCTTGTCTATCCATCTCTTCTCCCAATAAATACATCCTGCGTGTGCCCCTCATGGTCAGGGCTGGAGAAAGGGCTATTCCTGGCTCACTATGGCAGAGTAAAGGTGGATCCCTGTGGTTGGTCACTCCTTACAGTTAGTTCTCCATAAGATTCTCTCCTCCACTCACACATTTTCTTTTTTCAAAATGAAGTTTTAATAAGGTAAACCCTCAACCAAATAAAAAAATTTTTGTTAATATCGAACACCTTCTCTATGTGTATTAAAAGCAACCCACTCAAGGCGGTGATGGAAAAGTTTGAAGTGTGTGAAGAGAAACAAGAACCTTCTCTTGCCTCATTGAGGCTCATTAGTGGGAGATTGTGAATCAATGCAGACCTACAGTTTTCTCAAGCAGTATTTGGTAGCCTGGTGTAGGAATAGGGTTGTCAGAGAGCTGAACTTATCCAGAGCTGGTATTTTCTGGAGTTAAGCAAGATCAAAGGGCAGAGGGGCTAGGGAGTAGAGAACATTGACAAAAAAAAATCAGTGAAATGATAGAGGACCAGTCCATGTATGGAAAGAAGTAAAGATTTTGTGAATGGAGGGTATATGGATGGGGTGAAGGAAGCATGAGGAGAGGGGATAAATAGGAAAAGAATGAGGGCTATCAGAGGCATGGTCATCTTAATGAAGATTAAAGAACAGAAGGGAGGGGTTTTTTTTCCTACCCCCTTTAACAAAAAGAATATAACTCTGGGGTCAACTTGGGATGTGAGAGAGATTATGCATCCTCCCCCTCAGGACATTGGCACTGTCTGGAGACAGTTTTGTCGAACTAGGCCTGCTACTGGCATCTAGTGGGTACAGGCCAGGGATTCTGCTAAACATTCTACAGTGTATGTGATGGACTCCCACATCAAAGAATTATCCAGCCCAACATATCACTAGTGACAAAGTAGAGAAACCCTGCTCCGGGAGAGTGTCACTGTAATCCAAAAACTATGAAATGTCCCTCAAAATGGAAACATCACCCAGGATTTTAAAGACCTGCCTGGCTAAGGAACCCTGAAGATCTAGAAGAAGGCAGGTAGCTTTCAGGAACCCCTTGGAACATGGTGGTTGTGACTGGAGACTTCAGGCCACCAGATGCCTGGTCCCAGATGCCGCTGCTATAAAGCAGACAGCCTCCTACAGAGGCTCAGCCACTGGGCTCTGCCCATGGTGTGGGACGTCCCTCCGATCTGCAGCGCAGAGATGCCCTTTTATCTAACTCGGAGGCACCCCCACTACTTAAAATGTCCTCTTTCTATTTATATAAGTTGTGATTGCTTTCTTTGCTGGAGAATGGCTCCATTATTTTCTCAAAGTGCCACAGATATTAGTCAACTTCATAGTTATACTCTTATCCTGTTATTTTTTATTTGTTATTTATAGACCAATCATCTAAATCTAGTGACAAAAGAAAATGAATCCTTTTCAGTTGTTTTCCTGAAAATGCTAGCAAATTCTTTTTGTGTTCTAAAAATACATAGGCAACTTCTGTACTCTATTTTTGCTACAGAGGGAGGGTCACTTGTAATTGCTCATTAGATGTTACATTTGGAAAATGGTCCCTGTATTCTCAAGTGTGGGGAAATTCTATTATTACCAACATCATACAGAATGAGGAGCCTCAGTGAATCTAACTAATAGCAGACAGGAGCAAGGGCAACAGTTCTCAAAATTGTGTGTATTGGACTCACCGGGAGGATTTGTTAAACACATAGATCGCTGGGATCTGTTCAGAGTTTCTGAATCCGACCTCGGGTGAACTCCAAGAACTTGTATTTCTGACAAGCTCCCAGGTGATGCTGATGTTAATTATCTGCGCTCACATGTGAAGAACCTCTGTGCATTTATACACTAACTTTCATGAATTCTTCTGTTTCAATGCTAGGTTTTATTTAAGAAATCCTCTTACGTTTCAGTACCATATAATATGTTACTGTTTGAAAAAAGCTACATTGAATTCTTTTAACAGGTATTCCTGTGAACTCACATATCTGAGAATGAGAAACATTAAGCCTCAAGATGTTTTGCAAACTTGCATGTTCATAGCAACTGTTGCTATGATTTTTAGTGACTTATTTCCTATAATCTCTTGAAAAAGACCAATTTAATAAATGCTCACCAAAACTACATTTTTTTTAAAAGATTTTATTTAAGAGAGATTTGTGAGAGCATGTGAGGAACTGCAGGGGGAGAGGGAGAAGCAGGCTCCCCGCTGAGCAGGGAGCCCTTGATGTGGGGCTTCATCCCAGGACCCTGAGATCATGACCTGAGCTGAAGGCAGAGGCTTAACTGACTGAGCCACCCAGGCACCCTCTAAAGTTATATCTATGTAAACACCTAAATATCCAGAGCTAAAATGGGAGCTAGACTCCAAATAGTGGGCCTGAGTGATCTGTTCCTCCTTTGTATAAAGTACCGGATGGATATCCTATAAATAAGAACATCCGTTTTGGGCCACCTGGGTGGCTCAGTTGGTTAAACGTCTGCCTTCAGCTCAGGTCTTGATCTCAGGGTCCTGGGATGGAGCCCTACATCGGGATCCCTGCTCAGCCTGCTGCTTAGTCTGGAGGATCCTGCTTCTCCCACTGCTTGTGCTCTCTCTCTCTCTCTCTCTCTCTTGATCTCTGACAGATACGTAAAATCTTAAAAAAAAAAAATGACCTCCCTTTTGTTTAGTTATTTGATCTCTTTCATCTTTTGGCTTAAAATAATCACTGAAAATTGAACAATGAGAACTTTTTCATGCTATTGACAATTTTACTCCTAGCTTGAAGAAAAGGTGGTATTCTTTTATCTTTTTTTAATGCTTTTTAACCTTTAAAAATCAAAGCTTTTTGTGGAAACCAAATTCCACAAGATGTAAAATAAGCTAAACTTAACATTTTTCAGAGAACTGACAGCAATGTTACAAATGGTCATTATATGGGAATTATCAGAGACTTATTTCAGTATTTCAAATAGCCATTTCATAAACATGTCATAGTATTATAGTAGGAATAGCATGAGAAAGTAGTCTGTGGTCAAATCAATTTAGGAAATGCTAGGTTAATCTGTTGAATAATGTCTTTCTGAGAAGATTTCTCAGTGAGTTTAATATGCTTGTAATCACTATGAAGCTGCCACTATGACTGTCTCCATGTGGCACGTGTGGGGAATTCTGTCTTACCTAATGTGTTTTTTTAAATGTTTTCGGGGACAACATGAAAAATACATCTCATCTAATATGTTGCCTCAGTCACTTATGAGTGGCTGCTTGGAAAGCTCTGAGTTGGGAAGGGTTTGAAAGCTCAGTTGGGTTCCACAAAAAAAGATTGATTTCTTGGGGGCACCTGGGTGGCTCAGTTGTTAAGCAACTGCCTTCGGCTCAGGTCATGATCCTGGAGTCCCTGGATCGAGTCCTGCTTTGGGCTCCCTCCTCAGCGGGGAGTCTGCTTCTCCATCTGACCTCTTCCTCTCTCTCATTCTCTCTTTCTCTCTCAAATAAATAAATAAATAAAATATTAAAAAAAAAGATTGATTTCTTTAGCCATGTCTGTCAGTCATGTAAAGAAAATGGTGGTACAAATACTATCTATGTATTTGTTAAATTTCTTCTAAATATTTAGAAGGATAGCTTTTTTCCTCATAATTCTTATGCAATTGTATTCAGCAAAGTAATGATTTGTAAATAAAATTTCTTTTACTTAAGAAATTCCCAGAGGTTTACAAAATTCGTTTCTTTTTTTCCTTAAGATTTTACTTATTTGACAGAGATCACAAGTAGGCAGAGAGGCAGGCAGAGAGAGAAGGGGGGAAGCAGGCTCCCTGCTGAGCAGAGAGCCCGATGCAGGGCTCCATCCCAGGACTCTGAGATCATGATCTGTGCTGAAGGCAGAGGCTTAACCCACTGAGCCACCCAGGTGCCTCACAAAATTCATTTCAATGGGAGTCCTAGTTAGCACAATCAGAAGAAAAGGATATAAAATGCATCCAAATTTGTAAGAAAGAAGTGAAGCTGTTACTATTTAGAAAAAGTCACTATTTGCAGATGACATGACACATGGAAGATCCTAAATACTCCAGCAAAAAAAAACTATTAGAAATAATAAACTCAGTAAGCTTGCAGGATACAAAATTAATACATAGAAATCCATTGTGTTTCTATATACTAATAACAAAGTAGCAGAGAAATTAAGGAAGCAATCCCATTTACAATTGCACCAAAAAGAATGAAATACCGAGGAATAAATTTAACTAGGGGTGAAAGATCTCTACTTTGAAAACTATGAAACACTGGGGTGCCTGGGGTGGCTCAGGCATTAGCATCTGCCTTTGGCTCGGGTCACCATCCCAGAGTCCTGGGATGGAGTCCCCATATCAGGCTCCCTGCTCAGCAAGAAGCCTGCTTCTCCCTCTCCCGCTTCCCCTGCTTGTATTCCCTCTTTATCTGTGTCTCTCTCTGTAAAATAAATAAAATCTTAAAGAACAAAATAAAACTATGAAACATTGATGAAAGGAATTGAAAATGACCGAAGCCATGTCCCTGGATTGGAGTAATTGCTTTTGGTAGCATGGGCATTTTAGTAATCACTTATAGGTTATATTCGATTACCATCAAAATATAAACAGCATTTTCCACAGAACTAGAACAAATAAACTTAAAATTTGTATGGAACGACAACAACAAAACCCTGAAGTGCCAAAGCAATCTTAAGAACAAAACTAGAGGTATCACAAACCCAGATCTAAAGATATATTACAAAGCTGCAGTAATCAAAACAATATGGTACTGGCACGAAAAATAGATATATAGATCAATAGAACAGAACAGAGAGCCCAGAAATAAACCCATGATTATATGGTCATTAATCTACAACAAAGGAGGTAAGAGTATACAATGGGAAAAAGTTTCTTCAACAAATAACATTGGGAAAATTGAACAGCTACATGCAAAAGAATGAAACTGGGCCACTTTCTTAAACTATGTACCCCCAAAACCTCAAAATGGATTTAAGGTCTGAATGTTAGGCCTAAAACTGTAAAAATCTTTTTTTTTTTTTTAATTAACATATAATGTATTATCTGCCCCAGGGTACATGTCTGTGTATCATCAGGCTCACACATTTCACAGCACTCACCATAGCATATACCTTTCCCAATGTCCATAACCCAGCCACCCTATCCATACCCTCCCTACCCCCCAGTCACCCTCAGTTTGTTTCATGAGTTTAGGAGTCTCATATGGTTTGTCTCCTTCCTGATCCCATCTTGTTTCATTCCACACCCCCACGACCCCCTGCCCTGCCTCTCAAATTCTTCATATCAGAGCGATCATGTGATAATTGTCTTTCTCTGATTGACTTATTTCACTTAGCATAATACCTTCTAGTTCCATCCACACCATTGCAAATGGCAAGATTTTGTTTCTCTTGTTGGCTGCATAGTATTCCATTGTACATATATACCACATCTTTATCCTTTCATCTGTTGTTGGACACCTAGGTTCTTTCCATAGTTTGGCTATTGTGGATACTGCTGCTATAAACATCTAGGTGCATGTGCCCCTTCAGATCACCACATTTGTATCTTTAGGGTAAATACCCAGTAGTGTGATTGCTGGGTCATAGGGTAGCTCTATTTTCAACGTTTTGAGGAACCTGCATACTGTTTTCCAGAGTGGCTCTACCAGCTTGCATTTCCACCAACAGTATAGTAGGGTTTCCCTTTCTCTGCATCCTCACCAACATCTGTCGTTCCCTGACTTGCTAATTTTAGCCATTCTGACTAGTGTGAGGTGGTATCTCACTGTGGTTTTGATTCATATTTGGAAACAATAAACAAAACCAAAAGACAATTGACAGAACGAAAGAAGATATTCACAAATGACATATCAGATAAAGGGCTAGTATCCAAAATCTATAAAGAACTTGACAAACTCAACACCCAAAGAACAAATAATCCAATCAAGAAATGGGCAGAAGATATGAACAGATGTTTCTGTAAAAAGGACATCCAAATGGCCAATAGACACAAGAAAAATTGTTCAACATCACTTGGCATCAGAGAAATACAAATTAAAACCATAAAAATATATTTTTTTCTTTTTTTAGACCATAAAAATCTTACAAGAGAGGATAAGCAGTCATTTCTGACACTGGTGGTAGCAACATTTTTCTTTGCTTTGCTTTTTTTAAAGATCTTATTTATTTGGGGGGGCGAGAGGGAGCAGGGGAAGCTGCAGAGGGAGAAGGAGAAGCAGACTCCCCACTGAGCAGGGAGCCCAGCACAGGGCTCAATCCCAGGACTCTTGGATCACAACCCGAGCCAAAGGCAGACACTTGACTGACTGAGCCACCCAGGCTCCCTTGTAGCAACATTTTTCCACATGTGTCTCCTGAGGCAAAGGAGGAAAAGCAAATGCAAACTATTGGGACTACATCAAAATAAAGAAGTTTCTGCATAGCAGAGGAAACAACAAAAAGACTGCCTACTGAATGGGAGAAGATATTTGGAAATGATATATCCAATAAAGGGTTAATATCCAAAATATATGAAATTTATATGACTCAACACCAAAAAAAAAAAAAAATCCAATTAAAAAATGGCAGAAGAGGGACGCCTGGGTGGCTCAGTTGGTTGAGCGGCTGCTTTTGGCTCAGGTCATGATCCCAGCGTCCTGGAATCGAGTCCCGCGTCGGGCTCCTTGCTCCGTGGGGAGCCTGCTCCTCTCTCTGCCTCTGCCTGCCTCTCTGCCTGCTTGTGTTCTCTCTCTGTTAAATAAATAAATAAAATCTTTAAAAAAAAAATGGCAGAAGAGGGGCGCCTGGGTGGCTCAGTGGGTTAAAGCCTCTGCCTTCAGCTTGGGTCATGATCTCAGGGTCCTGGGATGGAGCCCTGCATCGGGCTTTCTGCTCAGCAGGGAGCCTGGTTTCTCCCCCTCTCTCTCTGCCTGGCTCTCTGCCTACTTGTGATCTCTCGCTCTGTCAAATAAGCAAATAAAATCTTTTAAAAAATGGGCAGAAGACATGGACATTTCTCCAAAGAAGACCTATGGATGGGCAACAGAGACATAAAGAGATGTTTAACATCACTAATCAGGGAAATACAAATTAAAACCACAATGAGCTATCACCTCATACTTGTCAGAATGGCTAGAATCAAAAACACAAGTGTGGTGAGGATGTGAAGAAAAATGAATTCTTGCACACTGTTGGTGGGAATGCAAACTGATAAAACTACTCTGGAAAGTAGTATGGAGGTTTCTCAAGAAATTAAAAATAGGATTACTATGTGATCCAGTAATTTCACCACTGGATATTTACTCCAAGAATACAAAAACACTAATTTGAAAAGATATTTGCCCTCCTATGTTTGTTGCAACATTATTTACCATAACCAAATTATGGAAGCAATGCAAGTGTCCATCCATAGACAAATAGATAAGAAAGATAGGGTGTATACATACAATGGAATATTACTTGGTCATAAAGAATAAAATCTTGCAGTTTACAACAACATGGTTGGACCTAGAGGGTATAATGCTAAATGAAATGAGTCAGAGAAAGGCAAATACCATATGATTTCACTCATTTGTGGAATATAAGAAAACAAAAAGATAAAAACCAGACTCTTAACTACAGAGAAAAACTGGTGGTTACCAGAGGGGAAAGGGGGTGAGGGGATGAATGAAATAGATGAAGATTAAAAGTACACTTACAGCTATGAGCACTGAGTGATGTATAGAATTGTTGAATCACTATATTGTATACATGAAAATGAAATAACCCTGCTAATCATACTGGAATGAACGAATAAATAAATGGCAACAGACTCAAATGGACATCTCTCCAAAGAAGAGACACAATGGCCAACAACCACATGAAATCAAAAGCATAAGAAATCAGAACCTTAGTAAATTGATGGTAGGAATGTAAAATGGTTCAGCCACTATGGAAAAGAGTATGATGTTCTAAGAATTAAAAATAGAATTACTATATGATCCATCAGTCCTGCTTCTGAATATATATCCAAAAGAATTGAGAGCAGAATAATCTCGAAGACCTATTTGCATACCCGTGTTCATAGCAGTATTATTTGCAGTAGCCAAGAGGCAGAATGAATAAAGAAGAGGTGGTATATACATAAAACAGAATCTTATTTTCTTTTAAAAAGAAGGAAATCATGTCATATGCTACAACGTGGATGAAACTTGAGGACATTTTGCCAAGTGAAATAAGCCAATCACAAAAAGAAAAGTGTATGATTCCACTTAGATGAGCTATCTAAAGCAGTCAAACATACAAAGAAGAATTGTGGATGCCAGGGGCTGGGAGGAAAGGAAACAGAGTTGTTCAGTGGGTATAGAGTTTCAATCTTGCAGAATGAAAAAGCTCTAGAGATCTGTTTTACACAATGAGAATATAGTTAACACTACTGAACTGCATGCTCAATATAAAAATGGTTAAGATGATGACTTCTTATAATTATAAAAACCTTAGAAATTGTTGTGTCTTAAATGAAGGAAGGTGGGGGAAAGGCAGAAAGACCCTGAAAGTCCCAGAATAAATCAAAGGGTTTAGTACAATACAAGGTTAAGAACACCAGTGTGGGCTGCGCGGGTGTGGATTCTGACTCCACTGCTCATGAGCGGGTAACATTGTCAAGGTACCTAACTCTCTGAGCCTTAGCAATACCAGCACTTATCTTCACCGTTGTTAGGCCCCTTAAATTAATACATGTAGAAGGCTTAGGAACTTGCCCGCCATAGTAAGAATTTAATAAAGGCTAGATATTACTCTTAGAACATCGACAACTCAAGAGAATAGAGAGTGCAGTATTGGATGGGTTGTTCCAAGAATAAATGTATTCTATACCAATATATTTTCTATATAATGCAAGTATAGAAGAATGCTAAACCCATCAACACCATTCCTGAAATGGAATTCATTGATTTAAGTGATATGCAACCTGATAAAATAAAAACGTAGTTTTTTTGTCTGACTTTAACGTTTCCTCTCTTTTCA
>CM052807.1:49444572-49469902 GCA_028533885.1 Nasua narica | reverse complement strand
ATCTGTAAATACTTCTCAAAGCATAAATACTAATTTAATTGATTATGGGGTGCTGTCCATAATGTAACTAATTGCTCTCCTTAAAAAATTTAAATTCCAGGGGTGTCTGGGTGGCTCAGTGGGTTAAAACCTCTGCCTTCAGCTCAGGTCATGATCTCAGGGTCCTGGGATCGAGCCCCACATTGGGCTCTCTGCTCAGCAGGGAGCCTGTTTCCCCCCTCTCTCTCTGCCTGCCTTTCTGCCTACTTGTGATCTCTCTCTCTGTCAAATAAATAAATAAAAATCTTAAAAAAATTTAAATTCCAGAACAAGATCTTTCTAAAATCCAAAGAAATTCTAGGTTCAAGGACTATCTGGTCTCAAGGGTTTTAGATGAGCAATTATGAGCTTGTATATACACATATTCATATATATATATAAACATGTATCTTGGGGCGCCTGGGTGGCCCAGATGGTTAAGCATCTGCCTTTGGCTCAGGTCATGATCTCCAAATATTGAGATCGAGCCCCACATCGGGCTTCTAGCTCAGCAAGGAGTCTTCCTCTCCCTCTGCCTCTCTCCCTGCTTGTGCTCTCTGTGTCTCTCTCCAATAAAATCTTTAAACAAAAAAAATGTGAGTTATTATATATGCTATTCTTTTGTTCTTTTCCTGTGCTATTAACCATATATTTTAAAGACCTTTCCATATTAGTATAAATAGACCCAACTCCTAACAGTTGCACAGTACTCCATCATATGGGTGTGCCATAAGAAGTTGCGGTTATGATAAATAAATCCCTACTGTAAACGAGCACACAATGAATGGTCTTATTCATAGACCTTTGCACAGTTGTGTAAGAATATTTGCTCCTGGGGTAGAATTTCTAAGATCATATTCATTTACATTTTTATGAGTATCGTCAAATTCCCCTCCAGAGTAGTTACATTAGTTTATTTCCCACAGTTTATGGGTCACTGTTGACTCACACTGCCACTCACCGATACTATTATCAAGCTTTCAAATCTTTGACAATCTTACAAATGAATAAAGTATCACTTTACTGTTTGATTTTGTATAAACAGTTCACCCTTGACCAACAGGGGTTTGAACTGCATGGGTCCACTGGTACACGAATTTTCTTTGATAAATACAGTACTGTAAATGTATTTTTACTTACGATTTTTCATCTTTTTTTTTTTACCATCAAAGTTTAGTTGACACACAATGTTGCACTAGTCTCAGGCATACAATATAGTGATTCAACAACTCTACATTACGCTGTGCTCACCACAACTGTGGCCCCCATCTGTCACCATACAGTGTTCTAACACCACTGACTATATTCCCTATGCTGTACCTTTTATGCTCCTTATTCATTCTATAACTGGAAGCTTGCACCTCCCACTGCCCTTCACCCATTTTGCCCATCCCACCACACTCCTCCCCTCTGGTGACCGTCAGTTCTCTGTACTTAGGGGTCTGTTGGGGTCTGTTTCTGCTTTTTGTTGGTTCATTTGTTTTTTAGACTCCACATATAAGTGAAATCCTATGGTATTTGTTTTTCTCTGTCAGACTTATTTCATTTAGTATAATACCCTCTAGGTCCCTAATGTTGTAAATGGCAAGACTATTCATTTTTTACGGTTGAGTGATATTCCTGTGTGTGTGTGTGTGCGTGCGCTCGCGCATACACGTGTGTGCATGTGCCACTAACTGCACTTTCTACTAATTGCACCTCAGACAAACCTCATTGATCAGGATACTCTGCTAGGTAAACACTTATAACCCTTCTTTATCCGTTCTTCTATCAATGAACACTTAGGTTGCTTCCACATCCTGGCTATTATTAATGCTGCAATAAACATAGGAGTGCACAGATCCTTCCAAATTACTGTTTACATTTTCTTTGGGTAATTACCCAGCAATGGAATTAACAGATCATATAGGTCTTTCTATTTTTAAAGATTTTATTTGAGAGAGAATGTGTGTGTTGTGAGCAGAGGGACAAAGGGAGAGAATCTCAAGCAGACTCCGCACTGAGCATGGAGTCCAACAGGAGCTTAACCTTATGACACCCAAGATCATGGCCTGAGCTGAAACCAAGAATCAGACACTTAACTGACTGAGTCACCCAGGTGCCCTAGTATTTTTAATTTTTTGAGGAACCTCTATACTGTTTTCCACAATGGCTGCACCAATTTACATTCCCACCAACTGTGCATGTGGGTTCTTTTTTCTCCACATTCTCCCCAACATTTGCTATTTCTTGTCTTTTGATTTTAGCCATTCTGACAGGTGTGATGTAGTATCTCATTGTGGTTTTGATTTGCATTTCCTTGATGAGTGATGTTGAGCGTCTTTACGTGTCTCTTGGCCATCTGTATGTGTTCTTTGGAAATGTGTATTCAGATCCTCTGCCCATTTTTAAATTGAGGTGTTTAGGGTCTTTTTGGTGTTGAGTCGTACACATTCTTTCTCTTGAATATTAACCCTTCATGAGATATATCATTTGCAAATATCTTCTCCTATTCAGTAGATTGCCTTTTAGTTTCATTGATACTTTTCTTTGCCGTGTAAAACCTTTTATTTTGATGTAGTCTCCGTAGTTTATTTTTTTAAATTTTATTGATTTACTTGACAGAGGACACAAGTAGGCAGAGCAGCAGGCAGAGGAAGAGGAAGATGCAGTCTCCCTGCTCAGGAGGGAGCCTGATGAGGGCCTCAGTCCCAGGACCCTGGAATCATGATCTGAGCTGAAGGCAAACGTTTAAGTGACTGAGCTACCCACGTGCCCCACCCCCCAGTAGTTTATTTTTGTTTTTGTTTCCCTTACCTCAGAAGACCTATCAAGAAAAATGTTGCTAAAGTCAATGTCTAAGAGATTACTAGTTTTTTTCTAGGAACTTTGTGGTTTTAGGTCTCAGATTTAGGTCTCTAATCCATTTCAAGTTTATTTTTGTGTATGGTGTAAGAAAGTGGTCCAATCTTTTTTTTTTTTTTTTCCCTTAGGTTTTCTTTCTTTATTAGAGAGAGAGAGCGTGCGAGCACGACTGGGGTGAGTGGCAGAGGAAGAAGCAGACTCCCTGCTGAGCAGGGAACCTGATGTGGGGCTCAATCCCAGGACTCCAGGATCATGATTTGAGCCAAAGGCAGACACTTGACCAATTGAGCCACCCAGGCACTCTGAAAGTGGTACAATTTTGTTCTTTTCCATGTACCTATCCAGTTTTCCCGGCACTGTTGATTAAAGAGACTGTCTTGGGGTGCCTGGGTGGCTCAGTGGGTTTAAGCCTCTGCCTTCAGCTCAGGTCATGATCTCAGGGAGGGTCCTGGGATCGAGCCCCGCATCTGGCTCTCTGCTCAGCAGGGAGCCTGCTTCCCCCTCTCTCTCTGCCTGCCTCTCTGCCTACTTGTGATTTCTCTCCTCTCTGTCAACTAAATAAATAAAACCTTTAAAAAAATAATAAAATAAAGAGACTGTCTTTTCCCATTGTATATTCTTCCCTCCTCTGTCATAGATTAATTGACCACATGATCATGGGTTTATTTCTGGGTGCTCTGTTCTGTTGATCTATGTGTCTATATTTGCGCCAGTACCATACTGTTTTGATTATAGATTTATAGTATATCTTGAAATTTGATATTATGACACCTACAGCTTTGTTCTTCTTTCTCAAGATTGCTGTGACTATTTGGGATCTTTTGTAGCTTCATACAAATTTTAAGATTTTAGTTCTGTGAAAAATGCTATTGGTATTTTAATAGGGATTGTACTGAATCTATAGATTGCTTTGGGTAGTATGGACATTTTAATATTCTTCCAATCCATGAGCATGGTATGTCTTTCCATTTCTTTCTGTCATCTTCAATTTCTTTCATCAATATTTTGTACTTTTCAAGGTACAGAACTTTCATCTCCTTAAGTTTATTCCTAGGTATTATTTTTAATGTAATCGTAAATGGAATTGTGTGCCTAATTTTTCTTTCTGTTGCTTTGTTATTAGAATATAGAAACAACAGATTTCTGTATGTTGATTTTTGTATCCTGCAGCTCATTGGTTACATTTATTATAATAGCTTTTAGTGTTTGCTATGTATAGTATCATGTCATCTGCAAGAAGTAACCCTTTTACTTCTTCCTTACCAGTTTGGATGACTTTTATTCTTTTTCTTGTCTGAAAGCTATAGTTAGGACTCCCAGTACTATATTGAATAAAAGTGGTGAGGGGGGATGTGCTTGTTCTGGGTCGTAGAGGAAAAGTTCTCAATTTTTCACCATTGGGTATAATGTCAGCTCTGGGTTTTTCATATATGGCTTTTATTTATTTTGAGGTATGTATCCTCTAAACTCACACTGCTAAGTTTTTTTGGATGTTGAATTTTGTCAAATGTTTTTTCTGTATCTATTAAGATGATCATATGGTTTCTATATTCATTTTGTTATTGTGGTGTATCAAGTTCATCGGTTTGCAAATATTGAACTATCCCTGCATCCTCGGAATAAATCCCACTTAATCACGTTCAATGGTCCTTTTAATGTATTATTGACGGTTTGCTAATTCTTTCCTAAAGATTTTTGCATCTATGTTCATCAGAGATATTGGCTTTCAGGGGTTGTTGTTGTTGTATTGGCTTTTAGGGGTTGTTGTTGTTGTGTCTTTGTCTTATTTTGGTATGAGAGTAATGCTGGCCTCATATAATAAACTTGGAAACATTCTTTTCTATTTTTTGGAATAGCTTGAGGGAAATAGGTATTAACACTTCTTTAAACATTTGGTAGAATTCACCTGTGAATCCTCTGGTCCTGGACTTTTGTTTGTTGGGATTTTGTTGATCACTGATTCCATTTCATTACTAGTGATGGATCTGTTCAGATTTTCTATTTCTTCCTGATTCAGTTTGTAAGACTGTATATTTCTAGGAATTTATTTCTTCTAGGTTATTCAATTTGTTGGCATGTAATTCTTCACAGTAGTTTCTTATAATCCTTTGCAGTATAGGTTGCAACTCTTCTTTAATTTCTGATTTTGAGTCCTTTCTTTTCTTGATGAGTCTGGCTAAAGGTTTATCAATTTCGTTTATCTTTCTAAAGAACCAACTCTTAGTTTCATTGATCTTTTATTTGAATTTTTTAGTCTCTCTTTCATTTTTTTCCCCACACTGGTCTTTATTATTTCCTTCCTTCTACTAACTTTGGATTTTGTCCTTTTTTTTTAGTTCCTTTATATAGAAGATTATATTGTTTGAGACTTTTCTTGTTTCTTGAGGAAGGCCTGTATCACTTCCTTGTTATAAATGCTTTTGCTGTGTCCCAAAGATGTTGAACTGTAGTGTTTCTATTTTCTATTATTTCCAGGTGGGTTTTTTTTTTAATTTCTTCTTTGATTTCTTCATTGACCCCATGGTGGTTTAGCATGTAGCGTAGCCTCCATGAGTTTGTGTTTTTTTCCAGGGTTTTGTTTTGTTTTGTTTTTGTGATTGATATCTAGTTTCATATTGTTGTAGTCAGAAAAGATGCTTGATATAATTTAAGTTTCTCTAAATTTATCGAGACTTCTTGTCTCGACATGCTGGTGGACCAGCATGTAATCTATCCTTGAGAAGGTTTCCTGTGCATCTAAAAGGAATGTGTATTCTGCAATTTGGTGATGGAATGATCTGTATATATTTTTTATGTCCACCTGGCCTAATGTGTCATTCAGAGTGACTGTTTTGTCATTGATTTTCTGTCTTGATGACCTATTCATTGATTTAAGTGCAGTGTTAATATTCCCTACTATTGTATTACTGCCATCCCCCTTTATGTCTGTTAATATTTTCTTTATATATTTAGGTGCTCCTATGTTGGATGCATTGATATTTACAATTATTATATCCTCTTCTTGGGTTGATTCCTTTATTATTGTGTAATACCCTTCTTTGTCTGTTGCTATAGCCCTTGTTTTAAAGTTTAATGCAAGAACTACCACCCCAGCTTTTATTCTCTGCCTGAGAATAAAGCATGAGGTATCTTTTTCATCCCTTTGCTTTCAGTTTGTATGTGTCTTTAGCTCTGAAGTGAGTTTCTTGCAGGCAGCATATAGCTAGGTCTAATTTTTTTTAATCTATTGAGTCACTCTATGTCTTTTGATTGGAACATGCAGCTCATTTACATTTAAAGTAACTATGGATAAGTATATACTTTATTGCAATTTTGTTCACTTATTTCTGGTTATTGTAGTCCTTTGTTCCTTTTTTCTCCTGCTCCTTTCCCTTGTAATTTGATGACTTTCTTTAGTGTTATGGTTGGATTCCTTCCTCTTAATTTTTTCCATATCTATTATGCATTTTTGGCTTCTGGTTACCATAAGTTTCATATATAATGTCCAAAGTATATAGCAGTCTGTATTCAGTTGATGGTCTCCGAAATTCAACAGCTTAAAGGCACTACATTGTTACTTCCCCTTCACATGTTATGTATAGGACAGCATATTTTACATATTTTAATTCTGTGAATCTCTTGACTAATTTTTGTTTATATAATTGATTTTACTACTTTTGTTTTTTAACCATCATACTAGCTTTATAAGTGGTTGATCTACTACCTTTATTGTGTATATTTTTTAACCAGTAAAATTTTTTCCTTTTGTAATTTTCTTACAGCCTTTTCTGATTAAAGAATTCTCTTTAAGATTTCAGGTAAGGCCAGTTTAGTGGTGGCGAAATCTTTTAACTTGTGTTTGGAAAACTCTTTACCTCTCCTTAATTCTTAATGATAATCTTGCTGGGTGAAATATTCTTAGTTGTAGGTTTTTTTTCCCCTTTCAGCACTTGAACATACCATACCTCTCCCTTCTGGCCTGCAAATTTTCTGCTGAAAAATCAGCTGATAGCCTTATGGAGTTTCCTTTATACATTTCTAGTTGCTTCTCTATTCTTGCTTTTAAATTCTCTCTTAATAATTTAAATATAAAAAACTAAAGATATCGTGTCATAGCGTGGCCTTCCTTGGGTTTATCTTGTTATTAGTTTCTTTCCTCAGCTTAGGGAAGTTTTTAGCAGTATTTCCTCAAATAAGCTTTCTGCTCTCTTCTCTCTCTCTCTCTTCTCTCTCTCTCTCTTCTCTTTCAGGGATCCTTATGATGCAAATGTTTGTTTACTTGATGTTGTCCAAGAGATCCCTTAACCTGTTCTTATTTTTTAAATTCTTTTTTCTGTTTGCTATTCAGCTTGGATGCTCTCCATTACCTTGTCTTCAAAATTAATGATCCGTTCTTCTGCATCTGCTAATTTACTATTGATTCCCTGGATTGTATTTTTCATTTCTGTCATTGTATTCTTCAATTCTGATTATTATAATATTTTCTATTAATTTGCTGAAGTTCTCACTAAGTTTATCCACTCTTCTTTCTAGTCCAGTGAGCATCTTTTTGACCATTACTTTGAACTCTTTATCAGATAGATTGGGTATCTCCATTTACTTTTTTTCCTAGGGTTTTGTTTTTTTGTTTGGTTTGGAGCATATTTCTGTCTTCTCATTTTGACGAACTTACTGGTTTTGTTTCCATGAATTAGGTGGAATAGCTACTTCTCCTAAACCTAAAGGAATGAGCTTCTGTATGGTTGTCCCCTGTGTAGACAAAGAGCCTGGTGATTTTGCTGACTGGCTAGAGGCAGGGCTAGTCTGGGTGGGAATCCCAGGGTACTTTGTGCTAGGACTGCACTGGTGGGATAGCTGGAGCTGAAGAGGTCATGGGCCAGCATGGCCCCAGGGCTCTTTGCACTGAGGGTGTCCTGGCAGAACAGCAGAGATGAGGCAGTATAAGCTGGGGGCTCCTGGGGCTCTCTGCACAGAGTGTAGCCTGGCAGAGTAGCTGAAAACAAAGCAAGGCTGGGCCTGAGGTTTCTGGGACACATTGGAAAGAGGGCACCCTGAGGAGGTACCTGGAGCTAAGGCAGCATGAGCCAGGTCCCCGAATACTCTGCACCGGGAGTGCCCTAGCAAGTCATGTGGAACATTCTGGGGGTACTCTGCACCTGTGTCACCTTTGCAAGACAGCCGAAGCTGTACTGAGCTCTGACCAGGTGTGTCTTAGTGTCCTACGATGTGCTGTGCTGGGACCGCCCTGGTGGAACAGCAGGGCTGGTCTGGGCTGGGGGCACAGGGCTCACTAAAGCCATAGGCCAGCTAGAATGTGCATATAGGACCCTGCTCCCATCCACACTCTTAGGTTAGAGGGGGAATGTAAACTGTGGCAGCCAGCCCCTCTGACCTGGACAGAGATCTAGCAGCTCCCTTGCTATTTTGACAGAGTTCCAGGCTGGTTCCTTTATATTCTTGTTGTTCTTCTAAACCGTGCTTTTTTTGTGTGTGCCCCATGGCAGACGAATCTGCTCATAGTCCCTCAGTACTATTTCTTCCTGCTGCTATTTGCAGTGTCAAGGGTGGGGATTCCCTTTTTCCCTTTGTTACAGTGTCTGTATTTCTCTTACTATTCTTTATGTGGTCTCTATATCTTCACTTGTACAGACGCTCTTCAGTCAGCCCTAGTTCTTCTTCAGGAGAAAGTGCTGTATAAATAGGTATAAGATTTGGTATGTCTGTGGTCAGAGATGAATTCAGGGTCTTATGCCACCATCTTGGAAGAGAATCTCTTCCTTATGACTTTTCTCAATATTTTCTTTTTCTAGCTTACTTTATTATAAGAATACAGAATATAATATTTATATAATGTACAAAATATGTGTTTATTGGCTGTTTATCTTATTGGTAAGACTTCTAGTCAAAAGTAGGCTATTAGTAGTTAAATTTGGGGGGAGTCAGAAGTTATATACAGATTCTTGACTGGGGAGGTGGTTGATACCCCAATCCCCATGTTGTTGAAGGGTCAGCTGTATATATTTGTAACTATGAGTGGGTTGAGCAATTGTTTTCTGTTTTTGTTTTGTTCTAATTTTAGTTAGTTAACATACAGTGCAATATTGGCTTCTTGGGTAGAATTCAGTAATTCATCATTT
Organism: Nasua narica; assembly: GCA_028533885.1. Taxonomy (NCBI): domain Eukaryota; kingdom Metazoa; phylum Chordata; class Mammalia; order Carnivora; family Procyonidae; genus Nasua; species Nasua narica. The sequence continues at coordinate 49,460,924 of CM052807.1, read as the reverse complement.
TCATACAACACCCAGTGAGGGTTGAGCAATTGTTGAAGGTTCTTGACCACTCATGACTTTTTCTCTTCTAGTCTCCAACTTTTTTATTGAGCTATATTTAAAAATTACTTCATGCTCTAAAGTTTAATATAAATAAAAGTTAATAAAATTACAGTTTATAAAGTTTAAATAGTTTATTAATAACTTTCTTATACTATAAAACTTCATATAGTAAGATATATAAGGTCTGTTTTATCACATGAAACACATTTTTTGCAATTTATTAATCTTTTACCTTTGTCATAATGGTTATTAGCTTAAGTTTTGAGTTTTTATATAATTTATCAACTTTTTTCATTATGAATTCTGGATTTTTTGTGATGTTTAGAAAGGACTTTCTAAACAAAGATTATAAAATCCTGTATCTCTGTTCTTGAAATATCTCTATAGTTTTTAAATTTAACTTTGAAGTCTTTGGATTATCTGAAATTTATTTTAATATAAAGAATAAAGCTAGTGTTCAGCTTTTTCCCCTAAATGGTTATAGAGTTATTATAACGCTCTTAATTGTTCAATCCATTTCCCCTCACTGATTTGAAATGCCACCTTTACTATATAATAAATTCCCATATGTGTTTGGGTCTATTTCTGGAATCTATTCGTTCCCATTAATCTATCTGTGGTTGTACTGAGTTGTTTTAGTGACTGTGGCTTTATATTTTAATATTTGTTAGGGTTAATCTCATCCTATTACTTTTAGTTTTTAGAATTTTCCTCAATATGGTTAGTATCATTTGTTGGATTCTAAAAAACAAATGCAAGATGCCATTTTGACAGGATTCACACTGAATTCATAGATGAGCTTAACAAACACTGACATCCTTACAGCATTGAGTCTTCGCACTGAAAAAACAACTAACCAGAAAGTTATTCAAGTCATGTTTTTTGAACCTTAGTAGTATTAACAACTTGTTTTTATATAGTTCTGGACACTCGTAAAGTTCATATTTAGATATTTACCTTTTTTGTTGCCCCTGTGAAAATGATCTCTTCCATTATATTATTGAACTAGTTATTGTTTGCACATAGGAAACTTACTGATTTTGAATATTGGTTTTAGAAATATAATAATTTCACTTGTGAAAATACCTGCAGCAATAAAACATTACCTTTGTAAATCCAGGACTTGATTTGCAATATCTGTCCCAACACTTCCAGCACCAAGTACTGTTCCAGTAGACATTCCAGGCACATTAATAGAAGACTGTTTAGAGGATTCTAAATAACAACAAAAGGAAAAATTCCAATGAAGACTTTAAAAATGTATATATATAACTTTGGTTAATAGTTTTTATTTCAACTCCAATATACTTCCTATTTCTACCTTTGAAAGTAATAGTTACATCCTAAAATGTTGTAACCATTCATGCTTATATTACAAACATAACTCATGATAGTTTAAGATGCATATGAAGAATGATAGGAATCAAATGTGTAGAACATCATTAAGGGTACAATCATAATCCATAACCCTCGAGTACGGATATTTCCTTCCCATTTTAATCTCCACATAAAGTCAGAGCAATACTGCTTTATTTTTATTATTCCTTAATTTTTCTATTTTTATTTATACAAATAATGCATTAAAATATTCTTGTGGTGGATAATCAAGATAAGCAAAAACTCCTCCTTAATGCTTTCCATTAATTTACCCAACAGATATGTATCGAGTAACACAAACTACTGGGAACTTCTAGGGATAAAATAATGGATGAAATAACAATCCTACTCTTGAACCCAGTTGAGTGGCAGGCCAGTTGAACAAACAACTAATTACAATAGGATATAAAATTATAATGGAAGTGTGATCAAAGTATTCTAGAAATTTTGAAGAGGGTAACTTAAGCCATAGAAGTCTTTGCAATTTTATCTTGAAATGTTTCCCTCTCCAAGACAGAAAAAGATGGTAACAATAACAACAATCCTAGTAATAAATCTCTATCATTTAAAACTAAGCTTACCTTCTGATGATTGAGAGCTACAAGGAAGTAATGACACTTCTCTCATCTCACTATGTCCCCTAGAATTAAGAAAAACTATAGGTGATTTTTTTTTTAAGTGAAGGAAATTGTTAAAGCCACTACATTAAAGCTCTGCATACTTATCAATTCTTGACCTTTGTGTTTATATATACACACTGTCAATGTCACAACCAGAGATCAAGGCATTGATGTGCTAAGTACCAGGGCATTTGCCCAATGCCCTATTATCCTATGAAATACATTTTCTAACAGTTACAAACTCTGTATATTAATGATAAGAAGGCAAGGATTATTAGAATGAATAACGGGGATACTGCTAGAGATACCAAGCTTTGGGGACCTTTTTAAAAAACTGTAGCAGATCAGGAAATAGAACTGGTTTGATGCAATCTTACAACAGTTACAAAGAAAAACTTACAGAACGATAATACTAAGAATGGGCTCTGGTAGCTTATTAAGCCAATCAGGAAACGGTGGCTCTTCTTCCTGGCTGGCTGACACAGCCATAGCCGGGCGTGGCAGGCAGGCCTTAGGCTGGATTTCTGCTTCTCCCTCAGCCAAACTCTCCTACACAATCACATGTGGTACCCCAGGCTTCGAAGATGTGCATGCAAAAATGACGTGCAGGATGAAATGATTGCTTACAGTGATACATAGTTTTCAGTTACAACTACATCATTTTGTGGCAGGACAAGACAAGGCTATGAAGGGCAGGAAGGAAGAGCTTGAGTGAATGTATTTACCGTCACCTTTTTTACCAAGCAAAACGAAAGTTATTACCAAAGGGAAAACTTTCAGCTTAATTCTGAGAAGTAACACAAGTGAACAGTGAATAAATTACAAATGTGTGTGTGTGTGTGTGTGTGTGTGTGTGTGTATACTCGTTATAAAGCCAGATGATCATACAACTTTAATGGTTTAGCAAGATGAGAAAAGACACTCATTTGAAATTAATATAAAGGTCTTAACAACATAAAAAAAAAAAACTACTTACAAAACTAAAGTGTTGACAGATACAATGTATTCCAGTTCTTTGGTCCAAGGATTTGTGAAACTAAACCACTGGCTTTTTAAAGTTACAAAAGAGCCATCTTTCTTTCTGAACTTGTATGAATCTGTAAATATTTTCTCTTTACTCTGTAGAACTTAACAAGAAAAGATAAGGATCAGTATAGTGGGTTACCACTATATAAATCAATCCCCTGAGGATTAACTCAAGTTTCAGATTTCACAGAAATGAGAAATGAGTCGAAGCTATAATTAAAAAGTACCAAAAAATTACCCTACTCGATGCATACCTGCTTTGTGCTTGTCAGTCAAATTACTGTGGTCATCTTGATGAAAATATTCATAGCAAGAAGTTCCCAGAAGTTCCTGAGGCAGATACCCTAAAATTGCTGTTGCCCTGGTTTTAAAATTGAAAATAAACTTCAGATAGGTGAATGCAATCCTTTCCAGAGTACTGTAGGTCCATATATGGTTGGGATAGTAGAAACGTGGACAGGGGGATGAGTAACTGATATGCATCACTGGGATCCCTTTGGGCTGCCCTGGACCCAGATTAGAGGTACAAAATAGAATGGACACCCGCCCAGTCCAGGATATGCTCTTCTCCCATTCAATAAAATTGTGGCCAAAAACCATGCTCCATTTCTGTACCACTGGCTAAAAAATATGATTCCAAGTTTTATCCAGCAGTGCTACTAGGCACTGCTGGATAATCTTTAATAGCCTTAAGTAGCCCATTGACCTCTAATCATTATGGCATATAAATGTTCACCTTTGGTCCACATAGACAAATTTTCCATTCATTGCAAACCGGGTTATAAATTCAGTTGGTTTCACTTTAATCTCTCCACTGTTCTGTGGGACAATATATGGATGCAATCTCCCAATGGCAACAAGGCAGGTAAAATTACTACTGTCTTTCTTATTGTCCCTTTCTTCTTCCATTCCAACGATATTTGGAGGCCAGCTTCTCAAGTAACCAGTGCAGTGGATAGTACAGAATTTTCTATGATCTAATTCAAAAGTTTGAAAAAAGAAAATTTGAGTAATTGTGAATAAACTCTTAAATTTCTTTGACATTTATAATAGATATAATTGTGCTATAAAGCATTCTTTAAGCATGTTAAAATATGAAAGGGAAAATGTATTACACTGAAAAGAAGTCATCAATTTCATTTAGCAACCTTATTCTTAACGGATTATTTTTCTCATCAACTATACATACTACAGTAAAAAGTTAAAAGATTGCTTTAATTTAGGTTTAGATAAGCCTAGAGCTTAATATGTTTCCAAGCCAGTTTTTAAATTACAGTAATTCATATTTGGTAGAAAAAGTTAAACTTCAAGCATCCTTGCTTTTAGCCACAGAGGTACTTTTTAGTTTTGTAACTTTTTGGTATAATTTATACATAAAAATTCATAAAGATTCTTGAATTTCTTATGTTAGCATTTAAAATCGTTAATAGACATCTATGGTTAAAATAGATTTATAAGAATAGAGAACATTTAGAGAAATTCATAAAAGGTATAAAAATAAAATTTGATTTAAGTTTCACTTTTCAGAAAACTCTCAAACAATTAACTCATAGGAAAGAGCTTGTCTTTCAAGGCCCAATCAAAATAATAAAAGATTGGAAATAATCCATATGCTCAAATATCAGGAAATTCTTAAGACAGCGAGATACAACACAGGCATAAAACATTGGCAGTATACAGATTATGGCAATCCACACACACAAAAAGCTGACTTAAGGGTTAAAAAGAAGTGTGGGGGGGATATACTGATAAAAATTATGGAAAACAGTGGTTTGTGATAAGATTTAGAAAAGATCAGAACATTCATTATTTTAAACCAGCACTATTGAGTAAGACTTACTACAACAAATCTTAAAAAAAAATTTAACAGAAGATATGGGCTGTCTTACAAGACAGCAACTAGTAGTAGTCACAGCCAAGAGTTGGAGAACACTTTGTGTGCCATGTTGGTTTTAAGTGCTTTAAATGTATAATTAATTTTCTTACTAGTCCTATGAGGTGTTCTTTTATCAGCACCACTGCCTCAGGAAACCAAGAGTTAATGCCAAAGTCATAGCAGAAAAGGTGGAGCTGTGAGTGCCCTATTTTGGAAGGTGTTCAAACTGAGTTGTCTGGGTGATAGAGGGGGAGAATACAAAAAATGTCTCAGAGGGGACAGCCAGTGTAAACCCAGAGCCAAGAGAGGGTCACATGTGGCTGAAGCCTTAGCCTGTGATGGGGAAGTGGCTTGAGAATACAGCAGGGAACAGATAGCTTATCTCTTGTAAACCATGCATAGGATATTGCACTCATCACTTAACAGACCTCACCCCCTCCATGGTCCACAGATGCCTTAAATTATGTCATTAGATCTTCCAATCCCAAACCATATATATATATATATATATATATATATATATATATATATATATATATATATATATACATACACACATACATGTTTATTGGCACCATAATCAACCCAGGTAGTTAAATGAGAAAACCAGGAGTCCTACCAGGTTCCTTTCTTTACAACATCCAAGATGGCTTAAGGGAATTAAAATTGGGATAAATGGTAAATATAAGGTTTGTATTCATATTAAAACTAGAGAGTCATAAGTCAGAAAGCTTATACACTGAGTTTGGCATTTCTGATGGCACTTGGTTGCAAATTTACAAATGATACTGACCAAAATTATTATTTTCAATTAAAAATGTAGATTAAAAAAGAGTTTCACATTCGTGTGGAATTTCATCACACAGAACCTAGCATTTTACTTTGATTCTTCTCTAATAACAGGGTCGCCTACCAAATTTCCAAATTAATCTCACAGTTCTCACTGAACATTTATTCAGTTGGCAGATTTTTAGTTGGGATTATGTAATTCCACCCATTGCAATCCATTTGATAATTGTCTTGGGCTTTTTTTAATCCCATAAAATACCGCTTATCTCAAGAATTCTTAGGGGTACATGGGTGGCTCAGTTGGTTAAGCGTTCAACTCTTGATTTCAACTCAGGTCAAGATCTCAGGGTAGTGAGAACAAGTCCTGTGTCAAGCTCCACACTCAGCCAGGAGTTCTGCTTAAAATTCTCTCCCTCTGTCCCTCTCCCTGCTCACATGCTCTCTCTGAACTAAATAAATCATTACAAAAAGAATTCTTTAGATTTTTACCTAAATATTGGGGTCATGGGCCCCAATCCTTACCAAACTGTTTACATCAGCTCTGCAGGGTAGATTCAAGTATAATTTACTAGGTGATTTTTGGCAAGAGGGAAAAATTTATGTTAACCCAAACACAGGCCTTCATTTATAGGGTATCTTTTCAAAATCCCTCATGAAATTTTTCTTCAGGTGGAGGGCTAGGTCTCTCAATTTGGTATCTTGCTTGAATTCTCACAGAAGCAGATCCTGAGACAGGGATTCAGGTACACAAACACATTTGAGAGGGGATCCCAAGAATACTAGTAGGGAAGTGGGATGAGACAGGGAAGGGAAGGAAGCTGATAAAGGATATGTTCTCCAGCAAGTTGCCACTTTGGAAAATCAATGTTCCTTCTGGGTGGGGCACATTCTGGGAAAAATTGTGGACCAAGAGCCTCAGAACTAAGTCATCTGAAGAAAAAGAGAATTAAGATATTCATCTATCAGCTCCCTTCAGGCAGTGGATGAAGGGTGCTCACGGGGAACATTGATTCCCAAGGACTTGAGGTCTGCCCGTAGCTAACGTAGCAGTCTCTGAAGAAGAGAGAGGATCTAGCAGAGTCATGGAGGTTGAACATTGGAAACAAGGCGGCATGCCCTTCAAGTGGTAGGTGCTAAGAGGATAGGTCATGGTGTATTGACGGCATCTGCCACACTTGCACAGGGAGCCACAGGGAATCTGGATGTACTACTCTATTACTGATGATCTTATTAAGATATTTGGGAGACACCCAAGATATTTGGTAGTAGTCCTCAATCTTTCATCAGTCCTTGATTTCAGAAGTAGATACACATAAGTACTTTTATCCCTATCTTAGAAGCGTTTTCAAAGTTTGAACCTCTAACATTCATGTTGGAATCAGGGCAGAAATAATGCTTTTAATGTCAATCTTGCTTATTTAAAAAAAAAAACTTTTTATCATGGAAAGTCTCAAACATACACAATAGGAGCAGTATAATGAAACCCCACTTGAGTGATTCATGGCAAATCTTGAGAAATGGCTCTTCCACAAATCGTAAGTTCAGTTTCAATTGGCATAAAAAGGGCTGCTTTCTAGTCTCTTTTAAATTTAGGTGTAACTAAAACAAAACTATGGAGATAAGAGATGACTGGTTGCCAGGGGTGGTGGTGGGGGGAGATGAGTAGGCAGAGCACAGTGGATTTTAGTGCAGTGAGAGCACTCTGTATATTATAATGATAGATACATGTCATTATACATTTGTCTGAACCCACAGAATGTACAACACCATGAGTGAACCCTAACACAAACTGGACTTCGGGTGATGATGACGAAGTGTCTGTGTGGGTACATCCTTGGTAACAAATGTACTAGTTTGGTGGAAGATGTTGGTAATGGGGGAAGCTTTGAATGTGTAGGGGTAGAGGTAAATGGGGACTCTGTCCCTCCCTATCAATTCCATTGTAGACCTAAAACTTCTCTAAAAAATAGTCTTAAAAATAATTTAAAAATTTAAATGTAACTGCTGTGCCATGTTAAACAAGAACACCTCTACTAACTATGATCTTTCCTCAATAATAAGGAGTCATCTTAAAACATAATCCTACTGGCTAATTATTACTGGAAAGACCATTTAGGAGCAATTATATGTAAAATCCAATTATTTCACTCGATACTCTCCTTGGCTAAAGTAGAACACAAGGTGATCTCACGTGTGGGAACCCGTCCATGTGGCCAATCAGGGTTCAATTTTGCAGTTACCTCATCCTGTCCCAGCTGTCTGTCCACACGTCTGTCTACAGGCAGTTGTCCTCCAACCAGGCACCGCAAGGAAAGGCCACACTCATTGTTAACACATGCCCTTTCCATTCTTTCGGCCAAACCAGCCGTATGCCTTTGGCACAGAGCTCTGGAGTATAAAGTGAATATTCGGTTCAAGTGCTTGAGCAGATTAAAAAGTCTTTTTTGAAAAGATACTTGTGTGGCCCAGCTTGTTGTGGGAGTGAACATCCGTGTGTGGGCAGGAATACGTTCCTACCACAAAAGCCAGCCCCCTTGCTGGATGTCTGCTGCAGAAATCTTCCAGAATGGGTCTCTTTCATTAGTGACCTTTTGGCGTCGAGGAAGCTGCTTTAGTAGGTGGTATAGCATAGTGGAAAGAATACAGATTTTAAAGCCATATTCCTGATTCTGCCACTTTCTGTGTGACTTTAGACAAGTTGCATAACTTTTTTTTTTTTAGCTTCTGTTTCTTCAGGGGCAAGAGTAGGACGGCTTACACAAGATTGTTATTTAGATTAAATTAGGTATTTACTCAAAGTGCTTGGCATATAGGTTTTAAATAATCGCTGATTTTCTTGCCGAGGAAGCAAATTTTATTTTGTTTTCCTTCTTTTCTTTCTGAGTCACCAATAAGGGCTTCTGTTTATTGAGTGCCCTACTGGGAGCCAACCACTGCATGAGCCACATGTAATCCTAACTCCCACGAGAGGGTATTATTAATATACCCATCGTATCAGTCTGCTAGAGTTGTGATAACAAAATACACAGACTGGGCTTAAACAACATAAATTTATTTTCTACTTATTTCTGGAGGCATAAGTGTTGGCAGGTTGGGTGTCTCTGAGGCTTCTCTCTTTTGGCTTCTCACTGTCCCCATATGACCTCTTTGTGTGTGTGCATCCCTAGTGTCTCTTCTTCTTCTTCGAAGATTTATTTATTTGAGAGAGCGAGCGCGCGAGAACGAGCAAGGGGGAGGGGCAGAGGGAGAGGGAGAATCCCAAGCAAACTCCCCACTGAGTGCAGAGCCCAACACCAGGCTCAATCTTAGGACCCTGAGGTGATGACCTGAGCTGGAATCAAGAGTCAGAGGCTTAACTGACTGAGCCCCCAGAACCTCGCTTTCTCTCCTTATGAGAAGACCAGTCATACTGGATTAGGGCTCTACCCTATGACCTCATTTAACCTTAATTACCTCTTTAAAGGCCCCATCTCTACATAGAATCACCTTGGGAGTTAGGGTTTCAACATGTGAATTTTGCGGAAACGTAATTCAGTCCATCACACCCATTTTCCATATATTGAGAGGAATTTGCTTCCCATTGCACAATTGTTAAGCAGCAGACCTTATGTTAAAACCCTACTGAGGGGCACCTGGGTGACTCAGTTGATTAAGTGTCTCCCTCCGGCTCGGCTCAGGTCATCAGGTCATGATCCTTCCCCTGCCACCCTTCCCCACGCTGGTGTCAGGCTCCCTGCTCAGCAGGGGCTCTGCTTCTCCCTCTGCCCCTCCCCCATTCATGCTCACTCTCTCTCAAATAACATCTTAAAAAAACCCAACAAAACCCTATCAAATTCAGAGTCCAGGCCCCTGCTGCTCTGTCCGAAAGTCTGACCACCAGCATGGCTTACTGTGAAGCAAAGCCTAATATGAGAACTTGGAATAGGGGAGGGACTTAAAAATATGAAAGTTCCTTTAGCTCATCATAAAATTCAACTATGAATTAGCTTTTATTTACCACTTGGAATATATTTTTCCAGTAAGATTATCAATATTTAAAAAGGAAAAAATCTTCTTTGCCTCTTCTATAAATTTCTAACTTGTAATAAAAAAAAATTCCCTTTAGAAACCATGTGGAAAGACTAAAGTGTGATTATTACATCTTTCAAAAATACTGCTTGGACTTATTTTTAACCTATAACTAGACACATGTGTTTTTGCTTAAGATTCAATATTTACAAAATACTGTAATGGTACTATGCAGTTCATGGAGGACTGCAGTTCATGCAGTTCCCTTTTGTATCTTTGCAAAGGGTTAAAAGACTAGACACAAAGTATCATTCTTCTTAGATTATTAATGATGTACTTGAGCTCCCTTATTTAAGAAAAATCCTCCAAGAATGTATAAATCCAGTCCTGTGCTGTCCTAGAATTCCACAAACGCTGAAACAAAAAAATCTAAGGTGACAGAAGAACCTAGACAAGATAGAGTCCCCCCACCGATCTGTGACTTGTAGTTGTATATTTCAAGCCAAATTATAACATGCCTATTTAATAATAAATGTACATATACTCAGCAAGACCCGGATTCCTTCAGTTCCCACTGCAGATGGGGCCCTTGCAGATTTACTTCCCATGAGAATCACATTAGAGAAAATGATCCCAGTTGTTTGCTGTTAGCTAGCTAGGGTCCCATACCGTAGTATCCCAGACTGGGTGGCTTGGACAACAGACTGACTTCCTCACAGTCCTGAAGGCTAGAATTCTGAGATCAGGATGACTGCATAGTTGAGTTCTGGTGAGAGCTCTCGTTCTGGCGGGTAGAAAGTGGCCATCTCACTGTGTGAGATAATAAACTCTCTCCTGTCTCCTCTTACAAGGGCACTAGTGACCTCATGAGGGCCCCCCTCTCACAACCGAAACTTCTTGGGATCAAATCTTTTAAAATGTTTAAATTGCCTTTTGGGTGAAACAAAAACATCACGATATAGATTAATTCACTGGATGCTTAATTGTTCTTGTGGATCTGAGAGCAATTATGTGGTTGATCTGGAAAAAAGACAAGAGGATGGTCACTTATGCCTTCTGTAAATGTCTACAATGTGTCAGCCATCACAGAAACAAATGAAAATCTCATTCTAATCTGGGATGCAATACAAAAAAAAAAATAATGCTGATACAGTGCAGCAAAAAGCTCAGGATTATTAATAGGTTACCTACCAAAAGTGGATACCTGGGACTTAACCCAGCAGAGAGGGAAGGATGTTAGGGAAGATACCCTGGAAAGAAGTGTTGCCTGTGTTCTAGTTCTGGATCTGCCAGTTGGCTTTCATTCTCTCTTCCTTCCAGCAGGATGGCCTCGTGCTGCTGTTGGTATTCTGTTTTGGAGATCTAAGGCTGGTAAGCCTCCGGGGCCATCTGGGTCGGTGCCTGGGGCTTGAGAGAGTCAATCTTCTCTTCCATAACGGCACTTCCCAATTCAGGATTAAATGTTTGCTATGGTGAAACAAGTCATCAAGCTGCCCTCTTAAATCTTTCATGTTCTGATCGATTGTGCTGTCGAGTCTGCCTTGTTAGGAAATGGATCCTTTGAAATGTTTCCTAATGTTCTTCCAGCTGGTCTACATGTCTTGACTCTCCTGGGGTGTTAATATGAGGTCTTAAGTGAGGGGAACATACTCAGGGTGTCTAATTTGGTATTTCACAATCTGCTGTAGTGATGGAAATGGTCACTTAGCTCCCACTGGACCTAATACAACACAGAACATTCTTCTTTACTATCTTGGCGAGCGAGGGGAAGGTTCAACTAAAAATGCAAAAATGTTCCTAGGGGCATCTCTGAGGCTCATTTGTTATTTTTCTAATTTCTAGAGCAATGGTCTTCAAACATTTTTTTATTTTGCATGCTATAAAAAAATGTAAGCACCCTTCATGGGCATACATTTTATATATTAACTCTTATATAAATATGTATATTATAAAACACAAAACTAAAACTAAAAATAGAGAAAAAAGATGAAAACATTTTAAGAATAAATTTTATTAATGGTAAAACTTGTTTAAAAATTATACATCTTAATGAAGCTATTAAATATGTTTTAACATATTGTGAAACAGTGATTTGAAGGTCTGGTTTTAAATCTAACTTGTTCTATTTTCTTTTTCTTCATAGCACTTATTACCATAAGCAAAGTTTTCATCTTGTTCATTGCTTTGGCCCCAGCATATGGAATAGTGTTTGGCCCATAGTATGTAGTTAATAAGTATTTATTGAAAATCTTTTTGAACACAATACCATATAATGGTGTGTTACTGTGTATCCCTTCCCTATTCATGTTCAGTGGCTTCTTGATGGTAAATGTGTGAGTACTTTTGCCCCAGAAATCAGCACAGCTACAAATTGGGCTTGATTTATTGTTTATTTTCTTTGGTGGTTGTCTATGTCTATGAAAATGATGGACAAAATATTAATAATGAAGATTAAACTTAAAAGTTGTGCCCAAACTTAAACGTTGTGCCAATAGTTGTTATATGGTAAATAGTGCCAAAATTGAGCAAATAGTTCTCTAATATGAAAAAACAATCATTTCAGCAAAGTCACTAATATTTAAAAAATGAGTGAAGTTCTGACAAAGAATCTTGATGATCTCACTTTCATCTTAGTAACGTAAAGGAAAATGTCAACCAACATTCATATCAGAACTACACTCCGAGAGCTGGTTGGTGGACACTGACTAGCACACCACTCTCTCTAGCCCATGTGGACCTACAAATGTGGCGTCAGCTGCCTCCCTTCCGATCACTATCTCCTGTATGTAAGATCTAGTCACACTGTTCTTTGCCAAGTGCCCAAATGCCGATGTTTCCTACCTCAAGGTTTTCATACTTGTCTTTCTGTCAGGAATTTCTTCCCAGAGATTTGTGCATAGCTGGCTTCTTATCATTCGGGTCTCAGATCAAAGGTCACCTTCGAAAGACATTCTCTGAGTATTCTAAAGTAACTACCTCTTCCTAGTCCCTGTCCTCATTATTGCGTTTTATTGATTTCATTGCACTTTCTACTACCTAAAATATTTATTAATTTACATGTTGACCGGCTGCCTCCCATTGCTATGATATAATGTTCACTAGAGCAATGACTTGACTGCCTGTCTCCAGTGTGTCCTTAGCATTTGATATGGTGCCTGGAGCATAGTAGGTACTCTATGTACCTACTGTGTAAGTAAGTAATTACTGACTGGCCAAAATCGATTTAACTAGAAATGACTGTGTCTGGCAATGATACCATGCTGGTCTCTACCAGTGTTATGTAAGCATAACAACTATGCAGGGTTTTCTAAAACCAAGATTATGATAGAAGCTATGAGAACACTCAAGTGGGGGAGAGTCTTTTCCAAGAGAATTTCAGCACCAGTCTTGGGCACTGCTGCCCAGGGCATCTGTTCTCCTCCACTCTCCTTGCTCTTGCCTCCTCTTCTGCTCCCAGATAATCTCATACTTGAGAGAAGCATCTAAAGCAGTGGTTCTCAAAAAGAACAGAGATTGAGAAACTTGTGAGGCTGCAAAGTTTAGAAGCAAAGAGTGAGATGGTAGGGCAGGCAATGGAGGGTGAAGTCAAGTTTTACGGAAGTAAAACATGGTGTCACTGGGTACTAATCATGCACCAAGACAAAGACATGGCTAAAATACCTGTACTACATAAGACCATATGGGAAATGCTTCTTTTCCCAGAAGGAAAGACAAATTAATCTGAAAATCTTTTTAATTGTAGTTGATACATAATGTTACATTAGTTTTAGGTGTACAACAAAGGGATCTGACCGGTCTACATATCATGCTTACCACACGTGTAGCTGCCATACAACGTTATAACAATATTATTGACTATATTCCCTATGTTGTACCTTTTATCCCCATGACTTACTCATTCCATAAATGGAAGCCTATATCTCCCACTCTCCTTCCCTCCTTTTGTCCATTTCCTCCTCCCCACCTTCCCTCTGGCAACTATCAGTTTGTTCTCCATATTGATAGGTCTGTTTCTGTTCTTTGTTTACTCATTTGTTCTGGTTTTTAGATTCCACATAGAAGTGAAATCCTATGGTATTTGCTTTTATCTGTCTGACTTATTTCACTTAGCATTATACCCTCTAGGTCCACCCATATTCTTGCTATATTGTTGGGGTGTCAAGATCTCATCCTTTTGATGGCTGAGTAATATTCCAGCGTGTGTGTGGGGTGGGGGGTGGGGGATGGAGTAACTGGGTGATGGGCATTAAAGAGGGCATGTGATGAAATGAGCACTGGGTGTTATATACAACTGATGAATCACTGAACTCTACCCCTGAAACTAATAATACCCTAAATGTTAATTAATTGAATGTAAATAGAATTAAAAAATATTCCAGTGTGTGTACACCACTTCTTTATCCATTCATCTACTGATGGACACTTGGGTTGCTTCTATATGTTGGCTATTGTAAATAATGCTTCAGTGAACATAGGGATGATATGTTTTTTCAAATTAGTGTTTTCATTTTGGGTATGGGGGGGGGGTAAATACCCAGAAGTGGAATTACTGGATGATATGGTATTTCTATTTTTAATTTTTTGAGGAAACTCCATACTGTCTTCCAAGTAGCTGCAGCAATTTACATTCTCACCAAAAGTGCACATTCTTTTTTCTCTAAATCCTCACCAAAAGTTGTCTTTTTGACTTTAGCCATTCTAACAGGTGTATGGTGATACTTCATTGTGCCTTTGACTTGCATTTCCCTGATGATTAGTGATGTTGAGCACCTTTTAATATACCTAAGCCATGCGTAGGTCTTCGGAAAAAAGGTCTATTCAGGTCCTTTGCCTACTTTTAAATTGGATTATTTCTTTGTTGCATTATGTCAGTTATTTATATATTTTTATATTAACCCCTTATTGGATATATCATGTGCAAATATCTAATCTCAGTAGGCTGCGTCTTCATTTTGTTGGTTTCCTTCACTGTGCAGAAACTTTTCATTTTGATGTAGTCAAAACAAAAATAGTTTATTTTTGCTTTTGTTTCCCTTACCTGAGTAGACCTGTCTAGACCAAATAGCTGCTAAGGCCGATGCCCAAAGGATTATTGCTTATTTTCTTTTAGGATTTTTGTGGTTTCAGGCCTCACATTTCAGTCTTTAATCCGTTTTGAGTTTATGTGTGGTGTGACAAAGTGGTCCAGGTTCATTCTTCTGCACATAACTGTCCAGTTTTCTCAGCACCATTTATTCAATACACTGTCTTTTTCCCATTGTATTCTTGCCACCTTTGCTGTAGATTGACTATGTAAGTATGGGTTTATTTCTGGCCTCTCTCTTCCTATTTTTGTGCCAGTATCATACTGTTTTGATTACTATAGCCTTGTCTATCATGAAATTTGATATTGTGATACCTCCAGCTTTATTCTTTCTCAAGATTGTTTCAATTATTCAGGTCTTTTATGGTTCTATACAAATTTTAGGATTGTTAATTTTAGTTCCGTAGAAATGCTGTTGGTATTTTCAATAGGGTTTGCATTGAATCTATGGACTGCTCTGGGTGATATGGACGTTTTACCAATATCCATTCTTCCAATCTGTAAGCATGGTATGTCTTTCCCTTCGTTTGTGTCACTTTCAATGTCTTTAATCAATGTTTTCAAGGTTTTATCAATGTTTTTCAAGGTATAGGTCTTTCATCTCCTTGGTTACATTTATTCCTAGGTATTTTAATCTTTTGTGTGCAATTATAAAGGGAATTATTTAATTCTATTTTGTTATTAGTGTATAGAAACATGACAAATTTCTGTATATAAATTTTGTATCCTGCAACTTTACAAAATTCATTTCTCAGTTCTGGTGGTCTTTGGGGAGAGTTTTCTATGTCTAGTATTCTGTCATCTGCAAAAGTGACCATTTTATTTCCTCCATTTATTTCCAAATGCCTTTTCTTACTTGAGAGCTGTGATTAAAACGCCCAGTATGATATTGAATAAAAGTGACAAGAGTGGAACATCCTTGTTCTTGATCTTGGAGGAAAAGCTCTCAGATTTTCAGCATTGAGTATGATGTCAGCTCTGGGTTTGTCACATATGGCCTTTATTATGTTGAGGCGTGTACCCTTTAAACCCACTTCATTGAGAGTTTTTTCCCCCATGAATGGATGGTGAATTTTGTCAAATGCTTTTTCTGTATCTATCGAGATGATCATGATTTTGATTTTCATTACTGTGATGTGTCAAGTTCATTGATTTGTGAATATTGAATCATCCCTGCATCCCTGGAATAAATCCCACTTGATCATGCAGAATGATCCTTTTAATCTATTGTTGAATATGGTTTACTAATATTTGACTGAGGAGTTTTGCATCTATATTCATTAGGGATATGGCCTGAAGTTTTCTTTTTTTGTAGTGTCTTTGTCTTGTTTTGGTATAGGAGTAATGCTAGCCTTATCAAACAAACTGGGAGGTGTTCTTTTCTATTTTTTGGAATACTTAGTGGGGAGTAGGTATTAAATCTTAAAATGTTCGGTAGAATTCACCTGGGACTTTTTTTTGTTGGGAATTTTTAAATTACCCATTCTATTTTTATTACCAGTAACTACTCTATTAAGATTTTCTATTTCTT
>CM052807.1:49424629-49444072 GCA_028533885.1 Nasua narica | reverse complement strand
AATTCATGATTTTCTCAATAGATACAAAAAAAGCATTTGACAAAATTCAACACCGATTCATGATAAAAACTCTCAATAAAGTGGGTTTAGAGGGAACATACCTCAATATAATATAGGCCATATATAAAAAAACCACAGTTAACATCATGCTCAGTGGTGAAGGACTAAAAGATTTTCCTCTAAGATCAGGGACAACACAAAGATGTCCACTCACCACTTTTATTCAAGATGGTATTGGAAGTCCTAGTCAGAGCAATCAGACTAGAAAAAGAAATGAGGTAATCATATTGGTAAGGAAGAAGTGAAACTGTCACTATTTGCAGACAAGATTCTACATATAGAAAACCCTAAGACTCCATCAAAAAAACTATTAAAACTAGTAAATTCAGTGAAGTTGCAGGATGCAAAATTAATATACTGAAATTCACTGCATTTCTATACACTAACAAACTAGCAAAAAGAGATTTTAAGTGAACAATCCCATTTATAATTTCACCAAAAAGACTAAAGTACCTAGGAATAAACTCAACCAAGGTGGTGAGAGATGAGTGCTCTGGAAACTGTAAAGACATTGATTAAAGAAACTAAAGATGACACAAATAAATGGAAAGGTACTCTGTGTTCATGGAATTAAAGAATATTGTTATATGCAACTAATGAATCATTGAACACTGCATCAAAAACTAATGATTTACTATATGTTGGCCAATTGAATTTAAATATAAAAAATGTCCCTTCTTAAAAAAAAAAAAATGTCCCTTCTACACAAGGCAGAGATTCAATGTAATCCCTATCAAAATACCAAAAGCATTTTTCAGAACTAAAACAAACAATTCTGCAATTGGTCTGGAACCACAAAAGACTCTGAATAGCCAAAGCAATCTTGAAGAGCCAAACTAAAAAAAAAAAGAAAAAGAAAAAGAGCAAAACTGAAGGTATCACAGTTCCAAATTTCAAGATATTCTACAAAGCTACAGTAATCAAAACACTATAGTACTGGCACAAAAACAGATACACAGATCAATGGGACAGAATATAGAGCCCAGAAATAAATCTACCATTATATAATCAATTAATCTATGACAAAGGAGGCAAGACTATGCCATGAGCAAAAGAAAGTCTCTTCAACAAATGGTGCTGGGAAAACTAGAACACTTTCTCACACTATTCACAAAAATAAACTCAAACTGGATGAAAGACCTGTATGTGAGAACTGAAACCATAAAAATTTTAGAAGAGAACACAGGCAGTAATTTCTCTGACATTGGCTGTAACAATATTTTTCTAGATATATCTCCTAGCACAAGGGAAATGAAAGCAAAAATAAGCTATTGGACCTATATCAAAATCAAAAGCTTTTATATAGCTTTCATATAACAAGGCAACCTACTAAGTGGAAGAAGATATTTTCAAATTCCATATCCAATAAGGTGTTAATATCCAAAATAAAAAAGAACTTATACAACTCAACACCCAAAAAGCAAATAATCTGATTTTAAAATGGGCAGAGGTCCTGAAGAGACATTTTCTCAAAGACATAGAGATGGCCAACAGACACAAGATGGTAATCACTAATCATCAGGAAAATGCAAATTAAAAGCATGAGATAACACTTTTCACCTATCAGAATAACTAAAAAGATGAGAAATAACCAAGTGTTGGAGGGATGTACAGAAAATGAAACCCTCATGGTGAGAATGTAAATTAGTACAGCCACTGTGGAAAGCACTATGGAGGGTTATCAAAAAAATTAAAAGCAGAAATACCATATGATCCAAGAGTCCCACTACTGGATATTTACCCAATAAAACCAAAAGACTAATTCAAAAAGATACATGCACCCCTATGTTTATTGCAACATTATTTATAATAGTCAAGATATGGAAGCAACCTAAGTGTCCATCAATAGACAAAAGGATAAAGAAGTAGTATGTACACACACACACACAAATATTACACAGCCATATAAAAGAGGATATCTTACCATTTGCAACATAGATGGACCTAGAGGGTATTAAGCTAAGTGAAATTGTTTGAGAAAGACAAATACCATATGATTTCATTCATGGAGCATCTAAAAATCAAACGAATAAACTAAAAGCAGAATCAGACCTATAAATACAGAGAATTGATGATTTCCAGAGGGAAGGAGGTTGGGGAATGGGCAAAATGGGTGAAGGGGTGTGGGAGATACGGGCTTCCACTTATAGAATGAGTAAGTCATGGAAATAAAAGGCACAGCATTGGGAATACTGTCAATGATACTGTAATCATGGTGTATGGTGACAGATTGCAGCTATGTGGTAAGCACAGCATAATGTATAGAGAAGTTGATTAGGCTGTACACCTGATATTAACGTGACATTGTTACAGAAATGTGGCATAAACATACAACGGAATGTTAGCCATAAAAAGAATGAATTTCTGATATATGCTATGACATACAGGAAACTTGAAAATAGTTTCAAATTTCTAAATGAAATAAGCCAGACACAAAAGGACAAACATTGCATGACTACCTATATAAGATATTGAGAGTAGGCAAAATCATAGAGCTAGAAAGTAGACTAGAGATTACCAGGGACTGAAGGAAACAAGGTATGGAATGTTATTACCGAATACACATAGAGTTTCTAGTTGGGGTAATAAAAAAAGTTTTGGAAATAGGCAGTAGTAGTGGGTGTACAACACCATGACTGTAACTAATGCCACTGAACTGTACGTTAATAATGGTTGAAATGGCAATTTTTATGTTATATATATTTTACCAAATAAAGGAAGTCCAGAGGCCCACAGTTTTTGTTTAAACGTAATTTGACAAGTCCCCTCATGCTTAAAATCCTTCTGTTTTCCTGACTGCATGCAAGATAATTTCTATATTCTTTAATTCAACAGATCTCTTGGACCTAGTCCATGTTCATCTCCCAAGTCTCATAGCTCACCTACCTCTGTGTATGCCCTCTGCTCTATTGTACCAGCCACTTGTTTCCTGATTAGCAGAGTGCTATTTCATATTTCATGCCCTGTGCCTCTGCACAGTTCTTCCCTCAACCTAAAATACCTCCCCTAGTCCTGCTCTGAATGGGTCACTTCCCCTCTTCATTTAAAACTTAGCTTAAATCAACCTCTGGCGGGAAACTGTCCTTCCCTCCTAATCCCAATCTTATTTAAATGCCCAGCTGTCTTCATTGCCATGGTACCTGGGGTATGTATTATGGCGGTTATCATAATGTGTAATAATTATCTGTATCTTTCCAATTTGTACATGTTTCTTTTATCTTATCTGTATTTCTCCCTCCTGGTCTATCGGGTGTCACATAGTAGGTACTCAAGAAATATTTAATGACTACATTCCAGGGACCTGTCATCAATAACCCTTTAAAAAAACCAGCTCTTCATTCAAAACCAAGGGTGCTGCAGAAATGGTAAACATTCTCATACATTCTTCTTTGTTTAAAAATACCCAATATTCTGGGGCTCCACCAATGAAATCAACTCATGTCTACTGACTGGCTTTCATGCCCTGAGTCTCTGAAAGAATGCTATACACTCAGTACTTTGTAAAATCCATAAAGTACTTTGGCATCCATCATTTCACTAGAGGAATGGAAAATGGTGGAATGAAAGAAGGATTGGGGCAGAATGGAGAAGCTCTAAGGCAGACAATGAGCAAATCAGCGGGGTATATATACTCTCTGTCTACTGCCATTATATGCCTTCTTTAAGTAGGAATTATGTGAAATGGAAGTCCAGGACTTACCTGCTGCTACTGGATGCTGATATTTCTATCCTTGTTGAAAGAAGATAGGTAAAAGGATTCTGTGAGAGCTTTTCCACCACTTTTTCTGTCACGATTCCTGACCTGGAAGGAAGGAGGTCTTGGGTCACCCCTACTACCCATTCATGTTGGGAAACGGACAGCATGATTATCCTCATGTGCCAGAAGTCCCCTACCCTGTCCAGTTGCAGAGAGACAGGAAGCAGGGTGTAGTGAAGAAAATACCACACTAACAATCAGGCGTTCTAACTACTTGCGTAATGTTAGGCAAGCCACTAGATATTTCTGCATCCTGGCGTCTTCATTTTCTAAACTGTGGGCAACTGCTAATCTTCATTGTTGTCTTCTGCCAAAAAATCACTATCTGCCAGTACTTTGCATGTTTCCATTACTTCCCCTACCATGGACCCCACTTTGCCATTCACTCCCCAAACCACTGTGAGGTCTGAGCCATGCCCGCTATGTGGCGTGAAACTGTTACTTCTAGTACTCAGTGCTCCACTTCAGCAGCTCACGTTCTTATTAGATACTAAGAAAGAACAATGGTGCTTATGAGTTCAAGAAAAAGAAAGAAAATAGGACTGACAATCACTTTGAGCTTGAGCTGAGTGGGGACTGCAAACTGATAATTCAGGATGTAAAACAGTAAACAGTTCTAGACAGTCACTTGGTCAACTGTAGTTATTTATGATCCTTCGCATTAATAGAATAGTCTGAGAGAATACAGACAACCCAACACAGTAGATAACCTTCAAGTCATTTGTATGTGGCTTGGGAAGTGCGTTGGTTCTTACATTTGAGCCATACTGATTCTGTTGTCTTGGGAGTTTTAGCTAAATCAGAAAGTATATTGGAAAGAGCAGTCTTAAAAAGAGCTAGTTTCTTTCAGTATGTCGTCTTGTCCCCCTACTCAAAATTTGTCCCTTCATTCATGGAGACCCATCATCAACTTTCTCCTTTATGTAAGGTACCAGTCTAAAATGGAGTACTCTAGATTGTAGTATTTACTTTGCCTTATCATTTTCACCATACAAACCCTAATTTTGGGAAGTTTATTAAAGAACATTTGGGGCTGCAAGCTGCGTTAAGCAACAAAAGTAAACAAGAAGATAGCAAGTGTCCTCAACATTGACTTTGTTATCTCCTTGGCTTAGTAAACATGGAAAACAAGAGGTTTATATGATTCAACTGGCCACAGATGACCAATGGTTGGTTATTATATAAATGATGGATAAGGTAAGAAGCAACATGGTATTGATTATTTTAAGCGAAACAGGCAGGAAGATGTTCTCATGGTTAAGCAATTCAGTTAGGAAGGTTAAGTATTGTGTTGTAACCATAAATGTTAAGCAAATTAACCTTACGTTCCTATGTCTTTCAGACTCCAGCTGACCCTCCCTAGATACCTAATAAACTTCAAAATTGGATGGAAAAGTTAAAGATTAGTCAGTGACAGGTGGCGGTTGGGTGGATAAGTAATTGTCCCTATCCAAATGTTACCATCATCAACAAATCATCAATGATTTAAAAAGCAATGAAAGATTTCATGGGGTTAGAGGAATAAATAAGTTCACTTACTGGGACGGGCCTGAATCACTTCCTTTTCGTTTTCTTGGGAACTCTATCACATGTGGGCCGAAGGATCCAATAGCCGTTGGTTTTGTCCATGGGCTCATGTGACTGGCAACCACAGGAGAAATGCACTGGTTCTCTTCTAGCAGCATTCTGTCTATGAGAGATAAAGCACAATAGCACATCTATTTTTAACATTAACCATGACTTTATACATATCCCTATCACATGTTTTAAATGGTTTTTTATCTTGATATTTTAAAAATATCAATAACATAACATAGAATGAAAAACAAACTATGTACACTCATACAAGTTAGAAATGTATTTGTTAGCCCATATTTTTAAGCTTATTTCCTCTGTTTAATTGAAAAAGGACAGCAGAAAATAGGAAAAATGCAAATAGAAAGGAAGGGGGAAAGCTAATGTCCCCAACTGATGTTACTATTTAGAGATATTTCCCTTAAGAATTTTTTCAGAGTTGTCATTAAAGTAATTGAAATCATAGTGTACGGTATATTCTACTTTCTTTACAAATCACTGTGATAACTTTATAGTGCTATTACAAATTCTTTGTGTCATAGCTACTTCAACATTCTTTTTTTAAAAGAATTTATTTGTTTATTTATTGAGAGCAAGAGATTGCATGTGCAAGCGGCAGGAAGGGCAGAGGGAGACGGAGACAGAATTCCAAGCAGACTCCCCACTTGGTGTGGAGTGTGAGGAGGGGCTTGAACTCACAACCCTGAGATCATGACCTGAGCCAAAATCGAGAGTCTGTTGCTTAACTGACTGAACCACCCGGGTGCCTTGCTACTTAAACAATCTTCTATTGTTACAATAGAAGATTGTAACCATGTTTGTTTTAACCATCGCAAATGTGTATTGTGGTACATAAAGCTTTTCATTTACAGGTTATTTCATTTAGATAGCATACCAGAATAACATCAAGAGATGTGAATATTTTTAACCTTAAATTGCAAAATATAATAAAATTCTCTTAATATAAAGTATGGTTTATTAAATGTTTTATAAAATATAAAAAATCAGAATCATTGAACTAAAAATAACCTACAATCCAAAAGTGGGCCTCCCTGAATAATTGTATTAAAATGGATATAACATAATCATATTAAAATGGATATAACAAGTTTAAAATCTTCTGTAACTTACAACATAGATTGAAAATATATAGGAAGTATTAACAAAGAGAATGCACTAAATCTACAAGAGTGGGAGATTTTTAACACATCTCTAGAAATAACTAACAGAACAAGCACTCAAAAACACTGGTGTAGAAAATCTGATCAACACAATGGACAATGTGTATTTGTGTAATACACATCTACAAACTACTACTCCTAGCAGCTTCAAACGCCAGTGTCTGTTTTGTAGTACCCATGGAGCATTTATAAAAATTGACAATATACTGGACAAAAAGCAAGTCTTAACAGTTTCAAAAGAATGATATCCTACATCAAACATTTACTGACTCAATGTAATTATGCTAGACACCAGCAACAAAAAGATAACTGGAAAATCCCTATATCTTCAAAAATTAAGAAATACGCAAATAACTCATTCAAAGCAGAATTCATTAGCAATTAGGAAGATCCAAAGTAGTCTATAGTGGTATACCCATCCCATGGCTACAGTGGAAAAGTTTGAGGACTCCAAGTTTAAGTGAAGATGTGAAGGAATGGGAAGTTTTCTACTTTGCTGGTGGGAACATAAATTGCTACAACCACTTTAGAAGCCATTTTTGTATTACCTAAAAAAGTGGTATATTCCATATAACATATGATTCAGCATTCCAGTCCTAGGTACATAGAAAGACTCCATGCATATTAAGAGACATGTACAAGTAATGCACTGGTAGCACTGCTCGTAACTGAAAAACAACAATAAAAACCTGAGAAAACTGGAAACTAAATTTCCTTCAACAGATGGATTGTTTATTTACTAAATTAAATACTAGTGGCAGTAACAATGAATTAAGACTGATATCAACATGGGTGAATCTCAGACTAATAATTCCAGGCAAAAAAAGTCACAGCTAAAAAATATATGTTTTTATTTTTAATTAAAAAAAAGGGGGTTTGAGCGAGAAAGTGCACATGAGCAAGGAGAAGGGTAAGGGGGGGAGGGAGAGAGAGAGAATCTCAAGCAGGCTCTGCATCCAGCACAGCCCAATATGGGGCTCCATGTCACGACCCCAAGATCATGACCTGAGCAGAAATCAACAGTCCAAGGGCTTGACCGACTGAGCCGCCCAGGCGCCCCACAGCACATTAAAAAAAAAAAATTTATATAAAGTTCAAAAATAAGTAAAACCGATCAATACTTGTTAGCTATATCTACAGAGGTTGCCACACTATACAGAAAAAGGAACAGTTAACACAAAAGTCAGAATTCTCTTTGGGAGAAGAAAAGGAGCATCTGGATGCAATCGGTGAAGGACATACATGGGCTTCTAAGGAATTCATGTTCTACTTCTTAAGCCTGGTGTGAATTCACAGATTTTTAAAAATTCTTTAAACTACACATATAATTTTTATAGTCTTCTGTAAGTTACAGTACATTTCACAATAAAGAAGTGGGGAGAATAAATCTATCCATGATTTTTGGTACTTGAAGGCGTCTAGGCTGGGACTCTCTTAATGGGAATAGTCAGGATCACCAGATATCACATGAAATTAATTGTGATTTCAGCTTCCAGACTTTAATCCAATGGACTTTGAATGGCAGAACACCATCTGTCTCCACAGAAAAATATGGGGAGTTTCTTACAATAAATGACAAATCAATAGAAAAAAATTCACCAACACTGAACCAGAGGTCAGCCTGGTATATATAATACCAGACCCCTCCCACCCACCTCCAATCCTCCAACATACTCAAGCAAGTTTCCCTTGGAAACTTGGTTTCTCTCACATAAGTTCAAAACAAAAAGATTCTTTTGCTTCTCATTCTAAGAAGCATAATCTCCACATTTCAATCCTACTTCCTAACCTTTAAAATAAGAAACTAAAAAAAAAAAAAAAGAAATGGACCATCTTTAGACTGCAAAATAATGTTCTTTTCACAAAATCAAAACCTAAAGCTCTAAGGGTCTTTATTTGTATGTTTCCTAATGAGTAGGGGAATACTGCCCCATAATTAGCTATGTTCTATCACGTTTAAGTTTCCTATGTCAGTAGAAGTTTATTCAAAGCAGAGGACTTTCTGTAAACAAAAGGAAAATATGGGTTAGTGGGACTAATTAGTTCTGGATGAAGAGATCTGTTCTTTAAAACAATTCAGCCTTCATGTAGTAGATTTTTATGTTAGAAGGTGACTCATAATTTAAAGAGTGAAGATTTCATTTTAACCTCCCAATTTACTTTCAGTCTTCACATACACTTATTTAGAAGATGAGACCATGTGTTAGAAATTGAAAGTTAATTTTGCTTTTATATAACTCATTTTGAAGGTATATGCTTCAATGTTTTGATGTTGTCTTTCTTCATCAAGTTGTCACTTCTCAATGGTGAAGATAATACGTTGTTTTTTCCAGAAAAATAACTATTAATACATTTCTATAACATTAGTTTCCTACTTTAAAAAGTTTATTTGCATATAGTTGACAAACGATGTCACATCAGTTTCAGGTGTACAACATAGTAATTCAACATCTCTATACTCGTGCTAGGCTCACTGTAAGTGTAGCTCCCATCTGTCACCATACAATGCTATTATAATACCATTGACTATATTCCCTATGCTGTACCTTTTATTACTATAAACTTATTCATTCCATAACTGGAAGTCTGTATCTCCCACTCCTCTTTACCCATTTTGCCCACTCACCCACCTGCCTTCTCTCTGGCAACCATCAGTTTGTTCTCTGTATTTATAGGTCTGGTTTTGCTTTTTGTTTATTCACTTATTGTTTCTTAGATCCATATGAATGAAACTGCATGGTATTTATACTTCTCAATTTGACTTATTTCAGTTACTATAATACCCTCTAGGTCTGTTCATGTTGTCGCAAATGGCAAGATCTCATCCTTTATTTGGCTGTGTGTGGTGAATATATATATTCACATCTTCCTTACCCACTCATTTATCAATGGACACTTGGGTTGCTTCTATATCTTGGCTATTATAAATAATGCTGCAAGTACTATAGGGGTGCATATATCTCTTCAAACCAGTGTTTTCATTTTCTTTGGGTAAGTACCCACTATAGGAATTATTGTATCATAGGGTATTTGTCTTTAATTTTTTCAGGAACCTCCATATTGTTTTTCACAGTGGCTGTACCAATTTATGTTCCCACCAACAGTGCATGAGGGTTCCTTTTTCTCTACACCCTCCCCAACACTTGTTATTTCTTGTCTTTTGATTTTAGCCATTCCCGACAGGTGTGAGGTGATATCTCATTTGGTTTTGATTTGCATTTCTTTCCCTGATAACTAGAGATATTGAGCATCTTTTCATGGGTCTGTTGGCCATCTGGAGGTCTTTGGGAAAATATCTATTCAAGTCCGATATTGACTCCATCTTTGGCCCTCCATCTTGTTCATGTTTGCAAAATGACATCTCTTGGGGCTGTGTATTCTGGGCCCCTTGGAGATTTATATACATACCTAAGAGAGGTCTGCCAAGACTGGGATGGTGGAAAGGCTTGTTTGGGCCTCTCACGAATCTGTTAGCGATAACACAGTCTTTCTTTCTTGATGCACAGGTGGTGCCAAAAGATCTAATTAAAGGGTAGCTGTCAAATAAGCACATGCAAGCCCTTTGAGGTGCATGTGAACCCTTTGATCCTACTACAGCGCCCTTCTGCGTCTCCCCTCGCTCTATAAAATCTGTGGACTAAGGGATGGACTTTGTGGGAATAGCTATGCGGCTGCCACGGGTCCCCCTCTGCCCGATTCCCCGTGTTCATCAGTTATGCTGAATAAAGCTCTGTGTAAACACTACAGGGGGGCCAGCTTCATTTTCCGGTCTCAAAGTCCCTTCTCCGTTTGGGGGATATTTTACTGTCTCTTCCCCATGGGCAGGTGCTCTGCCCATGTTTTAACTGGATTGTTGGACTTTTTGGTGTAGAGTTGGGTAATACATGTTATTTAAACCAATAAAATAATTCAGAATTTAGATTGAACAAAGAATACACTTGTCTTTTACAAAGGAGGTTTTGTGGTTTATTTAAAATGACATTAGCGGGGTAACTGGGTCATGATCTCTGGGTCCTGGGATCGAGCCCCATATCAGGCTCCTTGCTCAACAGGGAGTCTGCTTCGCCCTCTCTTTCTGCCCCTCCCCTTCCTTGCTCATGCGCCCCTGCGCACGCTCTATCTCTCTGTCTCAAATGAATAAATCAAATGAATAAATCAAATAAATAAATAGATAGATAGACAGACAGACAGACATTAGCTGGGGTGCCTAGGTGGCTCAGTTGTTAAGCATCTGCCCTCAGCTCAGGTCATGATCCCAGGGTCCTGGGATCGAGTCCCACATTGGGCTCCCTGCTCAGTGGGGAGCCTGCTTCTCCCTCTCCCTCTGCTGCTGCCCCTGCTTGTGCACTTATGCTCACCCTCTCTCTTGCTGTCAAATAAAAAAATCCTTAAAAAATAAATAAGCTGCACGTTACTTTTTAAAAGTAAATAAAATGACATTAGCATTACATCTCACTCCATTCTACATGCATCTCCCTGGTCATGGTCACCAATGTAACAATATTTTAAAGGTGTGCCATTTAGTATCAATTCCTCAAAGATGAAAATAAATTGGAGGAAATGAGCAGCTGCTTGGGAATCATAGGCAGGGGAGAACAAGCAGCCATTTGGTTTAGGCTCATAGTTACAAAGGGTTCAAATTTGGAATTTGACATTGTGCTTGAAAGAAAATATACATATGCCCATACACACAAGCACACACACATTCACAGACAGGCAATGGCAAGATGGAAAAATGTTTTTCATGCAATTTATAAACTTTGTCCCACTACCTACTTTCATTGCAGTAGAGTGCTCTATGTTAAAATTTAAATATAAATTAACCTATGAAAAACTTTGTGTTAAAAACAATTTGTGCAATGTAAACATTTGCTTCTTAATTTCTGAGACTCCATGCCCCAAATCAGATTACCCAAATGGTAATGTCTTACTTAACCTCAAGATCAGGAATATTCAAATGTTGCTAATTGCCTCCCTAGTGTCCTTCTGCTGGTCCAGGATCCAATCCAGGATCACCCGAAACATTTAGGGTCTTTGATGTGCCTTCAGTTTCCTTTAAATTGTAACAGTTCCTCAGTCCTCTTTTGTCCTTGAGGTTTTTGAAGGGTACTGGCCAGCTGTATAGAATGCCATCCAGTTTAAGCTTGTCTAATATTCCCCCATAACTAAATTCAGGTTATGAACTTTTGTCAAGAATGCCACAAAAGTGATGTTGTGTCCTACTCAGTGCTAAATACCCACACTTTTCCATTTTTTTCCCCCCTTTGGGACTTTTTATTGCTACATTGAGATCTGCTCTTCTGGATTCCAAAATGCTGTCAAATAAAAAAATCCAACAGAATTCGCAGGAGAATTCCAACAGAAGATTCCAACAGAAGACGCAGGAGAAAGATTTATGAGATCCTCTCTAAGCTCCAATATGGAAAGTTCTGAGAACCTTATCATCTCTTATCCCCAAACCCTAGCACATAATAATAGGGTTGTTGAAAGGACGAACTGCATTTCATTTCATTACCCCCAGGCATTAAAAGGAGAAACTGAAAGAGATGTGAAATCCAACTAACAGATTCACCCTCCTGGAGCGCTGGAATGATAACATTCCCACAGTAAGGATTTACGTGATTCCCCACTATACCTATTTCACAAACAAACAGGCCCACTTTTGTTTCTCTCCATTACTTCATTTTTACCATTTTTCTCCCCTAGAGGGAAAAATACACTTGATTGTCTGTTGGAAAAGAGGTACTGTGTGATATGGGATTTGGCAGTCCGAAGTAGCTTTCTAGAACAAGCAGTAATTGTATAGGTTTGTGGTAAAGCATCACAAGAGAAAATCAAAAACCATTTATTACTGACAAGGTACTGTAAGATAATCACTGACATATTACTGTAAGATGCTTAGTCACATAATAGATAAAGTACTAATTGGTACTATTCACGAACAAGACCATCTATAGGCAGTACTATACACAAATCATGAAAAGGCTTTTGCTCAGGAGAGATTTTAAATACTCTATTATTTCATAGTATTTATTAAGAGCCTAATGTAAGCTGCTGTCAAGAAGCTTATAATCCTGAATAGGTTTGTGCACATGTAGGTCAAATTCGATCTAGAGACAGGTATGAACTTATGCTACAGGAACACAGACGGAAGAGCACCTAATTCTGTTTGGGGGAAGGGAGTAACAACAGCATCTTTTCAGGCTAAGAGAGCATCATGAACAGGTGGCAAAAGAAATGCATTCAGTAAGATCCTAGATCATCATTAACAATGATGTTCAGTTGTTGAATCAATGAATACATATCAGAGTCAAGTTTTAGAAAATACATCTCCTGATGCAAGTCTGATGGGTAAAATTGGACTTTTTTTTCAAAGTAAATTTTACCTTCTCACCTATGAAACAAAACACGTGCTAGATTGACCTATCTGACCAGAAACCGGATCCCCAGATCATTAGTCACGGCGCAGAAATGCAGGTTGCCTAGAAAATTCAAAATAAGGATGAGGCTTAGATTTACTGAGATTTCATGAAAGTCCCTCAGGGTGTATTTACCTCTGAATTTTTACTCTGCTTAGAAAAGGCAGGAAAGAGTCTCCGCCTGAGTACCTTTCCTGAGTTGTTGACCCAAACAGCCCAGTAAACCCTGAGGAAGAGCAGATATTATCCAGACTCATCTCTGAAGCCAGCAAAATATCATTCTCAAAATAGGGGTAAATAGGGGAGAGTAAGATGCAGGGGCCTAAGTGTATCATTTCCCAAATCTCCATCTGTTCTCAGACAGAATGTGCCGACAGACCTTCACACTGCTACTATTTTTGCAAAGTATTCAATTTCAGACTCTAACATGTACCTTACAGAAAAATTTCTCCCATGAAAACCTGGTTTTTCCCACAATCTCAGCCTCAGTGACCTTGGCAGAGGAGGAGAATTTGAGCTTTGATTTAGAAGCAGGATTTTTATGTAGGTCTCTCTACAGAGAGAGACATGACGGACACCATATAGATACCGGGACAAAACCTTCTGATGGAGCTATTTTGTATCCTCTAATAAACTGGCATCCGGTTTTTGTACCTCAAAAAAAAAAAAAAATGACGCTTAGTATCTCTTGCCATGAAAAGAGGGTTGTATCGGAGGCATCCCCACTTACCCTTTCTGTTTGTTGGAAAGAGCAACATCTTTGGTAATTGGGTGTGGCTTGGATGAAGGAAGACAAAGGAGCAATTCTAAGTTATTTTCTAGGATAGTGTTCATTTTCTTGTAGCTCAATTCGGTTGCTGGTATTGAAGCAAAGCTTTACTTGGTATTTGCCCCTATGGAAATTAGTGGGGAGCCTCACACAAATGGAGTGAGAGGTTCAGCAGTGGTGCTCTGATGTCCTATCACTCTTCAGTTGCACACCCAAGAGGAAGAGAGGGACCCTGTGTCCTTGCACTTCGCTACTACTTGAGTGTCCTCCCGCAGCAACCCAACCAGTAGGAGAGTCACAATCCAGCCAGTGAGGAGCCCCCATACTGCCAGCCTCAGTTTACTCCAATGGACTGTTTGTTTTTTTTTATTTTGTCTATTTGTCAGAAAGAGAGAGAGAGTATGAGCGAGCACAAGCAGGGGAGAGGCAGGCAGAGTGAGAAGCAGACTCCCCATGGAGCAAGGAACCTATGCAGGATTCGATCCCAAGACCCTGGGATCATGACCTGAGCTGAAGGCAGACGCTTAACCGACTGAGCCATCCAGGTGCTCCTGGAGAACATAATATTTTTCCTTAGCACCTATGGATGCTGCTATATGGATTAAATGTGTGTATGTTCCCTCCCATTCATATGTTCAAATCTAAATCCCAGTGTGATGGTATTTGGAGCTGGGGCCTATGAAAGGTATTTCGGATCTGAGCGTAGAGCCCTCTTGAATGGAATCAGTGCCCTTATCCAGAGGCCAGAAAGCTAGTTCCAGACTCTGCTGGAACCCTCAGACTTCCAGTCGTCAGAACCGTGAGGAATAAACTGCTGTTGATAAAGAAAAACATAAAATAAAAATGATGCATCTGAGTTTTATGAACATGGAAAATGCTTACGTGATGTTTATTTTAAAAAGCAGGATGGAAGACAGAGACTCTGCAAAAATATGAAACAAAGAAATGTATATGCAGGGGAGGAAAAAACCTGTAAGAAGACACAGTGAAATATTTTCAGGTGTTTTGCCTGAATGGCCAATCAAAGGACTTTTTTCCTTTCTACTTTTCTGTATTGTTCCCAAACTATTACATATCGTGTCTTACTTTTGTAAGACATCCATACAACTGAGAAAAAAAAAGGAATATACGTATGGACTGTTGGGACTAGCAAGTACATTGGTACAGTGTTTCATTGGTATGAAACACTAGGAAATCAAGCTGGAAAAGTCAATTGCACTAGTTCATGGAGGGCCCTGGATGTTCCACTGAGGAGACAGAGCTTTATTTCCAGGTAGCTAGCGAGCCTAACGCTGTATCTCAGCCCCCTTTGTTTCCTGGGCAGTCCTCGAGGGAGGGGGTACATCTGCACTGTTCTCCCTACTGGGAGTTGGTCTTCCTATTAAAAGCTGAATTCCCAAGTTGAATGGCTAGCTTCTGACCTGGGTTCCTATTTATTTCTGTAATGAAGCTTGCACTCAGAGCCATACTCTGAACCCTTTCCAGCTGGGCTGGGAAACTAAGGCTTTAATGCCAAGCACAAAGAAAGCCAAAAACCCTTTTACGTGGGGGATCAGGATCCCACACGTGGATCCATAACCACTTATCTCAGATATGATGTCGAAACATCATAGAAGGATCAATCTCTCCTTTTTTTTTTTTAAAGATTTTATTTATTTATATGAGAAACAGAGAGAAAGCACAGAGGGAGAGGGGGAGAGAGAGAGAAGCAGACTCCCTGCTGAGCAAGGAGCCCAATGTAAGATTCGATCCCAGGACCCTGGGATCATGACCTGAGCTGAAGGCAGACGCTTAACCGCCTGAGCCACCCAGGTGCCCCTCAATCTCTCCTACGTAAGGACGAAATTTTATTCTCTTGGCCATGATGTCAAAAGTAGCAAGAATATCTAAAAGGTAAGTCCCGAGGATGCTTCTTAGGGGAGGAAGGCTCAGATATGGTGAGAAAGAAACCGAGGTGGAAGACCCTGGGACAAACCGTTTCAGACGTCGTGAACAGAAACATATTTAGCCTTATCTTCTGTTAATTTTCACTTTACGACTCTGTTCCTTTGAGTTCCAAATGGTAAAGGGGAAACCATACATTCCTAGATTCCACAGATGTGGAGATTTGCTAACATGATTACACAATAGCTAGAGAATCCAAGCAGAGAAAACAGTTTCACTTGCCCATAGTCAGTCACTTTTGAGGGAAGTATGCAGAAGGTCAGAGGACAAATAAGTGTGTCTGTTTGTGGTAAAATGGTCCGTCCCAGAGTACAGGCTGGGTAGGAAAGCAAGAGACCCCTGGAAGGAGCTGAAAGAAGAGGCAGGTGGTTGGAAAGTTCGTGTAAGTGAGAGAGTCATCAAACTAGGACAGTATAATTGGAAGGGAGAAGTTCATGTTTGGGGATTCATAGGTAAAGAATTTCCAGCTGATTCAAGGGTCTATATAAGATGTGCCCAAGGGGGTGCGGCAGAGAAGTGAAGACAAAGCATGTAGAAATGAGAAGAAAGACCAAAATTACCTAGGATGGCATCAGGGAATAGACAGGAGAGGAAGATGTCTAAGAATATACAGAGGTAACATCCCAGAGATAGATGATGAAAACGAGGATAGAAGAGGGTGAAATGAACAGAAAACCTAAATGTAAATAATTAGGTGACAGTGGGAAACAATCTCTGAAAATGGCAAGGAGGCTCAATTAATGCCAACTTCCTCTCCTAGTTCTGAAATACACAAGAGAGTGATTAGCTTCTACGACTCCCTAATCATCATTTCCTTCACATTTGGGCTGACCACATTACAATAACCTAAGAATTATTGAAGTGAAAAAGGGATACTTCTTCCCCCTATCAAACTGATCAATCCTGATAAGTTGTTATATTGGCAAAGGAGCCTTGGAGAAGACAACGTAAGAATAGAGAGACTCTCACGGTTTCATATACTTCTTGCGGGAATAACAATTGATATAACCATTCTAAAAGGTAATTTGAAAGGTTCTATCAAGGGACATAAGGATACATCTACCCTTTGACCCAGCAATTCTATTTCTTGGAGTTTATCCTAAAATTATTAAAGATATAAAGACTTTTGTACATAGAAATTTATTAAAATATTTCAACAGTATAAACCTGAAAACAACCTAAAGGTATTAATAAACAAGGGAATGAAAAAACTAAGTGTAATCATGGGATGGACTATCATACAGCCCTTCTTTTTAAATATTTATTTATTTATTTATTTATTTATTTATTTATTTATTTATTTTAAAGATTTATTTGACAGAGAGAGACAGCAAGGGAAGGAACACAAGCAGAGGGAGAGGGAGAAGCAGGCTTCCTGCCGAGCAAGGAGCCTGATGTGGGGCTCAATCCCAGGACCCCGGGATCATGACCTGAGCCAAAGGCAGATGCCTAACAACTGAGCCACCCCGGCACACCAGCCCTTCTTTTTTTATAAAAAGATTTTAGAGAGAGAGAAAGAGCATGAGTGCAGGGATGGGCAGAGGGAAAGAATCCCAAGCAGACTCCCTGCTGAACATGGAGCCCAATGTGGGGCTCCATCTCACGACCCCGAGATCTTGACCTGAGCCGAAACCAAGGGTCGGACACTTAACCAACTGAGCCACCCAGGTGCCCTGTGGATGCTATACAGTCTTTAAATACAATGTTTTCAAATTATTTATTAAATGGGAAATGCTATGTAGAATATTAGATTTTATGTTTTTTGTTCTTTATTGTTTTAAAATACAGTATACTAATAGGAAAGATTTGGGGTAAAGCCAACAGATCAGGAAATGATGCCAACAAAATGGCAGACTATTACTTAAATTCCCATGGGGCATGCCATACCACAGGGAAAGTGGGGGGCACATGGAGGAAGCAACAGGGTGAGTCAGGTGGAAGAGGGAGAGACGTTATCTGTGGGCAAGAGCCTTTATTGTATTGTGTGTGTGAGAGAGACTGTATGAGAGAGAGAGAGAGAGTGTGTGTGTGTGTGTGTGTGTGTGTGTGTGTGTGTGTGTGTAAGAATAGGTGGGCAGGCTGAACAGGCTTAGGATTGCCTAGTTCCAGTAATTTCAGCAGGCTGTGGACAAAGGGACTATCTCTAGTTGTCTGTGTACCTGGCCCAGGAAAATTAGGATGGCTGGATAGTAGCCTAGAGTGTGAGATGCCCCAAAAAAATAGAGGTAGTTGGGGTACAGCCTCTGGACTGGTTGGCTTGAATTTGAAGAGTGCACTCATAGGCAAGTTGTGTACTATCTCTAGAACTGGGTTAAATCCTGGGAGAAGTAGGCTCCATATCGCAAAGCATCAGAATACAAAAAATAAAAAATATGGTTAATACATTTATATTTTAGTTTAAAATTTGAAAATAAAGATTTTCAAATTTTCTACAATGAACACATATTGCTTTACTTCAGAAAAACTAAATATACCACAAAAATACTGTGTCATTCACAAGCCTTGGGCATTTCTTTGAAAGGATAAATTTATACTGACATTAAAGAGTCATGGATGGGGCGCCTGGGTGGCTAGGTGGGTTAGGGCCTCTGCCTTCGGCTCGGGTCGTGGTCTCGGGGTCCTGGGATCGAGCCCCGCGTTGGGCTCTCTGCTCGGCGGAGAGCCTGCTTCCCCCTCCTCTCTCTGCCTGCCTCTCTGCCTACTTGTGATCTCTCTCCTGTCAAATAAATAAACAAAATCTTAAAAAAAAAAAAGTCATGGATGCAGACCACCATACACACACACACACACGTGCGCATATATATTTAAAGATTTTATTTATTTGAGCCACCCAGGCGGCCCCCGCCTTATATATATATATTTTAAAGATATATTTATTTTAGAGAGAGAGAGAGAGTGAGAAAGCACATGAGTGGGGATGGGGGGAGAAGCAGACTCCCCATCTCAGGACCCTGAAATCCCAACCTGAGTTGAAATCAAGAGTCCCATGCCCAACTGACTGAGCCACCCAGGGGCTCCACCTTACACTTTTTTTTTTTTTTAAATCCAAAGAACAGGGGCACCTGGATGGCTTAGCTGGTTAAGCATCCAACTCTTGGTTTCAGTTCAAGTCATTATCCCAGGGTCATGAAATTGAGCCCTATGTCAAGCTCCCACACCGGGTGTGAGGCCTGCTTAAGATTCTCTCTCTCCCTCTCTCCTAAAAAAATAAAAATAAAAAACCAAACATGAACTGCTGATACTGTGAACTTTATGTTGCTAAAGATATGAGAACACACTGAGCCACTCTCACAGAACATTTAATGTTTTCCGAAAGAGAAGGGACAGGGAGTTTCTAATCAAATGCATCGGATTCCAGACTGATCCTTGTCCTAAACTGTATGTGAAAAAGAGGTCTTTTGGCAAGGAATTTAAGAGAGTTAAGAAGCAACTTTCCACAGGAGTCGCCTGCCTAGAGCGGATCCCTCTTGGATGAGGGAGAGAGGTCAGCGTGCTGGTCTCGGAAAGTGGCAGCCACGTGGCTTTGAACACAACTACGTGCCACACCGGGTGACCGATTGAAAGCATTAGTGAGGTGCCAGGTTTAATGCTTTCGAGGAACTGTGGCATCACAGTCCACAAAGGGCCGTTGTTTGTGGCGGAGAACAGCCCTAGTCTGCCAGAGGCGCCTGCTTTTCCACAGGGAGTGAGAACCTGTACTGTTTCCTAAGGACTCTGCTAAGGGAAGAACTTTCTGAC
>CM052807.1:49390754-49424129 GCA_028533885.1 Nasua narica | reverse complement strand
AGAAATACAAAGGATTATAAGAA
This sequence comes from Nasua narica, assembly GCA_028533885.1. NCBI lineage: Eukaryota > Metazoa > Chordata > Mammalia > Carnivora > Procyonidae > Nasua > Nasua narica. Next base: position 49,424,106 of record CM052807.1, on the reverse strand, counting down.
TATAAAAAATTACATGTTGACAAATTGAACAACCTACAAGAAATAGATAAATTCCAAGAAACATACAATCTTCCAAAATTGAACCAGGAAGAAACAGAAAATCTAAACAGTCTTATTAAAAGTAATGAAATTGAATTGGTAACCAAAACTTCCAAAAAGTAGAAGTCCAGGTCCAGATGGCTTGACAGGTGAATTCTACCAGACATTTAAAGAAGAGTTAATACTTATTCTCTTCAAACCATTCCAAGAAATAGAAGAGGAAGAAAGCTTCCAAATATATTCTGCAAGGTCAGCATTACCCTGATACCAAAACCAGACAAAGACATCAGAGAAAAGAAAACTGCAGGCCAATATCTCTGATGAACATAGTTGCAATAATTCTCTACAAAATATTAGCAAAACACATTCAACGGTACATTAAAAAAATCATTCACCACGATCAGGTAGGGTTTATTCTTAGGATGCAAGGATGGTTTAATACTCAGAAATCAACATAAGACACCCATCAACAAAACAAGGGATAAAAATCATATCTCAATAGATTCAGCAAAAGCATTTGACAAGATTCAACACCCATTCATGATAAAAACTCCAAACAGGGGGCACCTGGGTGTCTCAGTGGGTTAAGCCTCTGCCTTCAGCTCAGGTCGTGATCTCAGGGTCCTGGGATTGAGCCTCGCGTCGGGCTCTCTGCTTAGCAGGGAGCTGGCTTCCCCCTCTCCCTCTGCCTGCCTCTCTGCCTCCTTGTGATCTCTCTGTCAAATAAATAAATAAAGTCTTTTAAAAAATAAATAGATAGATAAATAAATAAAATAAAAACTCCAAGCAAAATGGGATTGGAGGAAACATACTCCAACATGAAAAAGGCCATAAATGACGAACCCACAGCTAACAGCATACTCAAAGGTGAAAAACTGAAGAGCTTTCATCCTAAGGTCAGGAAAAAGACAAGGATGTCTACTCTCATCACTTTTATTCAGCATAGTGCTGAAAGTCCTAGCCATAGCAATTGGACAAGAAAAAGAAATAAGAAGCATCTATATTGGTAAGGAAGAAGGTAAACTATCATTATTTGCAGACAACATGATACGATACAAAGAAAATCCTAAAGATTCCACCGAAACACAACAGGAAGTAATAAACAAATTCAGTAAAGGATACAAAATTAATACCCAGAAATTGGTAGCATTTTTATACAGTAAAAAAGTTACAGAAGAGAAATTGAAAAAACAAAAAACAAAACAAAACAAAAAACCATTTACAATTGCACCAAAAAAGAATAATATACTGAGGAATAAACTTAACCAAGGAGGTGAAAGACCTGTACTCCACAATAAAACATGGATGAAAGAAATACAGGTGAGGATAATGTGAATAAATAGAAAGACATTCCATGCTTATGGATGGGAAGAATATTGTCAAAATAGTCATATTACCCAAAGAAATCTACCAATTCAATTCAATCTCTATCAAAATCCCAATGGCATCTTTCACAAACTAGAACAAATAATACTAAAATTTATATGGAAACATGGAAGACCCCAAATAGCCAAAGCAATCCTGAGAAAGAATAATGAAGCTGGATATATCACAATTCTAGATTTCAAGATATACTACAAAGCTGCAGTAATCAAAACAGTACAGTACTAACACAAAAATAGACACATAGATCAATGACAAAACAGAACAGAGATCCCAGATATAAACTGACATTTATACGGTCAATTAATCTATCACAAAGGAGCCAAGAATACCAGATGTGGAAAAGAAAGTCTTTACAATAAATGGTACTGGGAAAACTGGACAAGAAAGAGACTGGACCACTTACTAAACCCATAAAAAGGAATAAACTCAAAATGTATTAAAAACCTGAACATGAGACCTGAAACCATAAAAATCCTAGCAGAGAACATAGGCAGTAATTTCTTGATATTGGCCATAGAAACATTTTTCTACACACCTCCTAAGGCAAAGGAAACAAAAGCAACAATAAGCTATCAGAACTACATTAAATGAAAAGCTTCTTCACAGAAAAAAATAACCAACAAAACTAAAAGACCACTTACTGAATGGGAAAAGATATTTGCAAATGATATATCCAATGAGGGTTAATATCCAAAATTATAAATAATTTATGTAAGTGAACACCAAAAAACAATCTGATTAAAAAGTGGGCAGAGGATCTGAATTGACATTTTTCCAAAGACATACAGATGACAAACAGACACATGAAAAGATACTCGACATCACTAATCCACAGGGAAATGCAAATCAAAACCATAATGAGGTATCACCTCCTACCTGTCAGAATGGCAAAAATCAAAAATACAAGGAATAATAAGTGTTATTAGCAAGGATGTGGAGAAAAAGGAATCCTAGTGCATTGTTGGTGGGAAAGCAAACTGGCACAGCTACTATGAAAAACAATATGGAGATTCCCCCCAAAATTAAAAATATAAATACCATATCTAATAATTCCACTCCTGGGTATTTACTTAGGGAACATGAAAACACTAACTCAAAAAAATATCTGCACCCCTATGTTTACTGAAGCATTATTTACAATAACCAAGACATGCAGCAACTTAAGCATGCATCAATAGACGAATGGATGAGGAAAATGTGGTATATATCTACAATGGAATACCAGAGTCATAAAAAAGGATGGATCATGCCACTGGAGACCACATGGATGGATGTAGAGGGTATAACGCTAAGCGAAGTAAGTCAGACTGAGAAAGAAAAATACCGTATGATTCCACTCATAATGAAATCTAAGAAAAAGTGAAAAAACAAATAGCAGAATCAGAAATATAAATACAGAGAATGAACTCATGGTTGCCAGAGAGGAGTGCGGGGTTGGGCAAAATGGGTGAAGGAGACAGGGAGATATAGGCTTCCAGATATGGAATGAGTAAGTCACAGAAATAAAAAGCAGAGCATAAAGAATACCGTCAATGATATTGTAACAGCAATGCAATGGGATGGATGGTAGCTATATGGGCTCCACATGTGGTGTAGAGTTTACTTAAAATATTTTAAAAATTTAATAGAAAAAATAAATAAATGTAGTGTTTTTAGAATGTGTTCAAACTTAAGTGACCAATTTATTATAGACTACTATATACATAGGCTGTCACAGAGGACACTCACAGCAGCCACAAACCATAATCCTGTAACAGATACACAAAAAATTAATGGGAAAAAAACCCAAAAGACAAGCATAACACTAAAGTCATCAAGACACGAGTGACAAGAGCTAGAAAAGAAGAAAGGAACAGAGAAGAACTACAAAAACGACCAGGAAACAATTAACAAAATGGTAACAAGTACAAATCTCTCAATAATTACTTTCAACGTAAATGGAATAAATGCTCCAATCAAAAGACACAGCGTGAATGAATGGGGAGAAAAAGGACCATCTAGATGCTACCTACAAGAGACTCACCTCAGATTTAAGACACATAAAGACTGAAAATGAATGGATGGAAAAGAACATTCCATGCAGTTTGAAGTGGGGGAAAAGCCAGGATAGCGATACTTACATCAGGCAAAACAGACTTAAAAACAAAGACTGTGACGAGAGACCAATGAGATGCATTACATAATGATAAAGGGATCAATCCAACATGAGGATAGAACAATTTTGAGTATCTATGTGCTCAACACAGGAGCACTTAAATAAAGTAAATATCAACAGATATAAAGGGAAAAACTGACAATACATAATAGTAGGGGTTTTTATCTCTCCACTTACAGCAATGGAGAAATTATTCAGACAGAAAAACGATAAGGAAACAGTGGCTTTGAACGACACATTAAATTAGATGGGCTTAACAGATATATACAGAACGTCCCATCCAAAAAGAGTAGAATACACTTCTTTTTTTCAAGTACACGAGGAATATTCTCCAGGACAGATCATATGTTAGGCCACAAAATAGGTGTTAATAAATTTAAGATAACTGAAATAATATCAAGCACCTTTTCTGACTCAATGGTATGAAACTAGAAATCAATTACAAGAAAACAATACTATAAAAACCATATACATGTGAAGGCTAAACATGTTTACTAAACAACCAATGGGTCAATGAAGAAATCAAAGGAAATAAAAAAAACCATGGAGATAAGTGAAAATGGAAACAAAATGATTTAAAATCTTTGGGACACAGCAAAAGCAATTCTAAGAGGGAAGTTCAGAGCAATATAGACCTACCTCAAGAAATAAGAAAAAACTCAAAGAAACAATCTAACTTTACACCTATAGGAACTAGAAAAAAGAACAAACAAAGCCCAAAATAGTAGAAGGAAGAAAACAATAAAGATCAGAGCAGAAAATCTGAAATAGGGACTAAAAAAACAAAACAAAACAAAAAAACCCAACAACAATAAAAAAGATCAATGAAACCTGGAGTTGGTTGTTTGAAAATTGATAACCATTTAGCCAGACTCATCAAGAAAAAAAAGAGAGGACTAAAATAAGTAAAATCAAAAAAGAAAGAGGAGAGGTAACAACTGACCCCACAGAAATACAACTATGAGACTACTACGAAAAATTATATGCCAACAAATCAGACAACCTAAAAGAAATGAATAAATTCCTAGAAACATACAATCATGTAAAACTGAATCAGGAAGAAAGTGAAAATCTGAACAGATCAATTAGTAGTAATGAAATAGAATCAGTAATTGAAAAAAAAAAAAAACAAAACCCAGCCAAACAAACGAAGAAAAACAACCCAAGAAACAAAAGTCCAGGATCCAATTTCTTCACAGGTGAATTCTACCAAAATTTTAAGAAGAGAAGGGCACCTGGGTGGCTCAACTGGTTAAGCCTCTGACTCATGGTTTTGGCTCAGGTCATGATCTCAGGGTCATGAGATTGAGCCCTGCTCAGCACAAGAGTCTGCTTAAGAATCTTTCTCTCTTCCCCTTCCCACCCCCTGCTCATGCTCTCTCTCTCTCCCTAAAATAAAATAAGTAAAATCTTAAAAAAAGAGTTAATACTTATCTGTCTCAAACTATTCTAGAAAATTAAGGAAGGAATGCCTCCAAATTCATTCTACAAGGCCAACAGTACCTTGATACCAAAACTAGAAAAAGACACTAGAAAAAAAGAAGACTACAGAGGAATATCTCTGATGAACATAGATGTAAAAATTCTCAACAAAATGTTAGCATACCATATTTAAGAATACATTAAAAGGATCATTCACCAAGATCGAGTGGGATTTATTCCCAGGATGCAAGGATGGTTCAATGTCTACAAATCAATCAACATGATATACATTAACAATTAAGAATAAAAACTACATGATCATTTCAACAGATGCAGAAAAAAACATTTGACAAAATCCAACACAACTGTTGAGAAAAAAACCCTCAAAAAAGTTGTTATGCGGGAACATACCTCAATATAATAAAATCCTCATACAGCAAACCCATAGTTAATATCATACTTAACGATGAAAAGCTAAAGGCTTATCCTCTGAGATCAGGACCAACACAAGGATATCCACTCTCACCATTTTATTCAACACAGTACTGGAAGTCTTAGCCACAGCAATCAAAGAAAAGGAAGAAAAGCATCCAAATTAGTAAGGAAGAAATAAACTGTCATTGTTTGCAGATGACATGATTCTACATATAGGGGACCCTAAAGACTCCACCAAAAAACTGTTAGAACTAATAAAGTCAGTAAAGTTGCAGGATACAAAAATTAATATACCGAAGTCTGGTGCATTTTTATACCCTAAGAACAAACTAGCAGAAAGAGAAATTAAGAGAACAATCACATTTATCACTGCATTAAAATAAATGAATAAAATACCTATGAATAAATTTAACCAAGGATATGAGAGACCTACACTTTGAAAACTTATAAAACACTGATGAAAGAAACTAAAGATGACACAAATAAATAGAAAGATACATCATGCTCCTGGATTGGAAGACTTAATGTTGTTAAAATGTCTATACTACCCAAGGCAAACTACAGATTCAGTGCAATCCCTATCAAAATTACCAACAGCATTTTCATAGAACTAGAGCAAATAAAGTGAAAATTTGGGTGGAACCACAAAACACCCTGAATAGCCAAAGGAATCTTTAGAAAGAAAAAGAAAACTGAAGGTGATACAATTCCAGATTTCAAGAAATACTACAATGCTATAGTAATCAAAACAGTGTGGTACTGGCACAAAAACAGACACATAGATCAAAGGAACAGGGGAGAGAGCCCAGAAATAAGCCAGGCTTGTACGGTCAATTAATCTATGGCACAGGAAGCAAGAATACACAATGGAAAAAATAGTCTTTTTAATAAACAGTGTTGAGTAAACTGGACACCTACATGCAAAAGAACAAAGCTGGACCACTTTCATACACCACACCAAGAAAACAAAAAACAACTCAAAATAGATTAAACACCTAAATGTGAGACCTGAAACCATAAAACTCATGGACAAAAACAGAGGGAGTGAACTTTTTAGATGTTAGCCTTGGCAACATTCTTCTGGATCTGCCTTCCCAATGGAAGGAAAATGAGCAAAAATAAACTATCAGAACTGCATCAAAATAAAAAGCTTTTACACAGAAAAAAAAAAAATGAAGGACAGCCTCCTGAACAAAAGAAGATATTTGCAAATGATATATCCAATGAGGGATGAATACCCAAAATTTATAAAGAACTTATACAACTCAACACCAACAAAACAAATAATCTGATTTTTAAAATGGGCAGAGGACCCAAATAGACATTTTTCCGAAGACATACAGATGGCTAACACACAAGAAAAGGTGTTCACTAATGACCAGGTAAGTGCCAACTAAAACCATAATGAAATACCACCTTCACCGCAGTCAGAATGGCCAGTATCAAAAAGACAAGAAATGAGAAGCATCGGTGAGGATGTGGAGAAAAGGGAACCCTTATGCACTGTTTGTGGGAATGTAAATTTGGCTCAGCCACGAGGGAACACAGTATGGAGGTTCCTGGAAAAAGAAAAAGAAAAACACCATAAAACCCATTAATTCCATTTCTGGGTATTTACCCAGAAAATGAAAACACTACAGTTGACCCTTGAACAACACAGTGATTATTGGCCACCTGCACAGTCAAAAATCCACATACAACTTGTGTATTGTGGAATACAACTACTAACAACCTATGGTTGACTGGAAGCCTTACCAATAATCTACATACCTGATTAACACAGATTTTGTATAAGTATTACATAATGTATTCTTACAATAAAGTCAGCTGGAAAAAAGAAAACATTAAGAAAATCATGAGAAAATACATTTACAGGGGCACCTGGGTGGCTCAGTGGTTAAAGGTCTGCCTTCAGCTCAGGTCATGATTCCAGGTTCCTAAGATCGAGCCCCGCATCAGGCTCCCTGCTCCATGAGGAGCCTGCTTCTCCGTCTCCCTCTCCCCGCTTGTGTTCCTTCTCTCGCTGTGTCTTTCTCTGTCAAATAAGTAAATAAAGTCTTAAAAAAAATACTTACAGTACTGTACTATATTTATTTAAAAAAAAAATTCTGTGTATGGAGCACCCAGACGGCTTATTCGGTTAAGCATCTGCTTAACCAGGTCATCATCCTGGAGTCTCAGGTTCAAGCCCTGCATTGAGCCCTCTGCTCAGCAGGGAGTCTGCTTCTCCCTCTCCCCCTCACCCAACTCATGCTTCCTCTCTCTCTGTCTCACTCAAATCAATAAAATCTTTAAAAAAAAAAAAATCTGGGTGGCTCAGTGGGCTAAAGCCTCCGCCTTTGGCTCAGGTCATGGTCTCAGGGTCCTGAGACCAAGCCCCGCATCGGGCTCTCTGCTCAGTGGGAGCCTGCTTACTCCTCTCTGCCTGCCTCTCTGCCTACTTGTGATCTCTGTGTGTCAAATAAATAAATAAAAATAAATTTAAAAATTAAAAAAAATCTGTGTGTAAGTGGACCATCACAGGCCACACCCATGTTGTTCAAGGGTCAACTGTAATTTGAAAAAATATATCCATCATAATGTTTATCACAGCATTATTTGTAATTGCCAAGATCCGGAGGCAGGCTAAGTATCTTTCAATGGATGAATGAATAAAAGATGATGCAGTATATGTACACAATGGAATGATTACTCAACCATAAAAAAAGAATGAAATCTTTTTTTTTTTAAGATTTTATTTATTTATTTGAGAGAGAGTGAGACACAGCATGAGAGGGGAGAAGGTCAGAGGGAGAAGCAGACTCCCCGTGGAGCTGGGAGCCCGATGTGGGACTTGATCCCGGGACTCCAGGATCATGACCTGAGCGGAAGACAGCCGCTTAACCAACTGAGCCACCCAGGCACCCCAAGAATGAAATCTTCCATTCACAACAACATGGAAGGACCCAGAAATTATCAGGTTAAGTGAAATAAGTTAAAGAAAGACAAATACCATATGATTTCACCCACATGGAGACTCTAAAAAACAAAATAAATGAACAAACAACACAACAGACTTATAAATACAAAGAACAAACTCATGATTGCCAGAAGGGAGGGGTGAGGGGGGAACACATGAAATATGTGAAGGCAATTAAGAGATACAAACTTCCAGAAAATAAGTAAGTCACGGGGATGAGAAGTACAGCATAGGGAATATAGTTGATAATACTATAACTTTGTATGAGAGAAGTAAGCCCACATCATGGTGAGCATTTTGTAATGTATATAATTGTCAATCGATTCGCTATGTTGTATCCCTGAAACTTGCATAATATCGTATGTCAACTATTTAAAAAATTTTAAGTAAATAAATGTGGATAATTTTTTTAAAAAAGATATAATGGTTCTTGACAACTAAAGCATTAGCAAAAGGAGACACCTTCAGTTTAACTTTGAGAAAAATATTCATCAGGGTTCACAAAAATATGTGTGTATCTTTTCCCTGAATGGTGACTGTTCTAGAAGAAAGACCCTTTCAACACGGGGGAGGGGAAAACATTGACACCGCAACAGGCAAACTGTTCAAGTTCTACAAACTGAAACACGATAGGAATTTTAAAAGTAATAAAACCCAAAGTGACATTTGTGACGTTAACACTCTCTAGGCCTCACACGTCATAGTTACAACGACAACCAGAATCTAACGATGCTTCCGGGTTCTTCCTAAAGAAAGAGCTAATAAACAGTTATTTTTAAACCCCTTGATAAATAATTTGTCCTCAATGCCTTCTACAATTGGAAGTGTGAATCTGAACCCCCGCCCCCAAAGTCCAGGCTGCCTTGTTACAACCAAACACATGTCCCAGAGGTGGCTATGATGATTGTTGAAGGAAACTGATAAGCCAAAAGGGCTAGTTGAATTCAGGCTGAAAACTAAAGAAAAGGACAATTGTCCCGAGAAGCCACTAGCAGCAGGATGCATGGAAAATTGGGTTTGGTCTCTTTTTTTTTTTTTCTAGGTCATTGTGGTTGTCTTGATAAATCATACAGAACGGAGGGCCTACTAAAAGCAATATTGTTGGTCTCCCAGGCAGTGCAAACAGCCTATCTGGGCTACCTCGTAACTCAGGACATCAATCTTCCAACCAGGGAGCTGAGAAGAAATACATGCAGAGCTGGAAACTATGTTCCACATTTCAATATTTTCTCTAATCTTTGACGAAACAACTACTGATCTTCACAATCATGTACCCATTTAAATATCAATATCTACTTTATACTTTATAAAGTGTTCAATTTCAATTCTATCTACTGCCTATTGATCTTTTAAAGTTTGTATTTCTATAAACCACACTTGGCTTTGGGACTATCCTAGCTCAACTATCCTAGTCCATTCTTTCAATATATTCTCCTCTCCTAAGGGAAAAAAAGGTGAAGAGGTACGTTAATGTACCTAGAGCTTCTGCTTTTAAAATAGATTTTTTAAGATCGTATTTATTTATTCATGAGAGAGACAGAAAAAGAGAGGCAGAGAGAGAAGGAAGCTCCCCACAGAGCAGAGAGAGCCCAACAAGGGTCTTGATCCCAGGACCCCAGGATCACAACCTGAACGGAAGGCAGACATCTAACCGACAGAGCCACCCAGGCGCCCCTAGAGCTTCTAAGTATCTTCTAAACCCAAGATTGTCCGCATTGTATCTGAATCAAAATAAGGACGCCCCCTGAGGTTATCACGCATGGATGTTTCCATGAGTGCTCTTTTCACATTAGAGCACGTCCAGATGTGCAGGGTACCAGATTCTTTTCTGGTTCACAAACCTGCACGAAGCGCTTATGTTGGAAGTCAAGGCTGAGGGTACTTTTCAGCTTGGTCCCATAGCACCGCACGGGAAGCATCTGAGAGCGCGCCTGGAGACATGTCCCTCCTGAGGGTATCTCAGTGATAGGGACAGTGGAACGACACTGGAAAGGTCATTAGCCGTCCAGACATCTGCTTCCCAACAGGTTGGAATGAGAATCAATGAAACAGTATTTATGATGCTTTTCAGATGAATGTGAAATGGATCTAAAGACAGAAATGGATCATCTTTTTCAAGGAAGAAAAGATGAAGGAGAGAAAGAAGTGGTCCAGAAGGATTTGGAGTAAAGGCTAAGACCTCAGAGCCAATCACCTGGCAGGAACCCGGACCTCTGCTTTTTTTTTAAATCTGATTAGAAATTGCCACAATTTGTCTTTCGAGGTGACATAGAAGCTCTATTGCTGACCAGGGGCCCAAAAGAAGATGCATGGATCTTTCCTTTTGGAGGGAAGGCAAATCTCCGCCAGTTAACCATGGGCTTTCTGGGTCCACTGTCTGTGCCGCACCCCAGGTGTGGCAGGGGAACCCCCCACCACCAACAACAGCACAACTTCACCGATCAATTCCTTTCCCATTTTTCCTGTCCAATGCCAAAAAAAATACTACCAACAATTCTTCCAAGCACGTCACTGATGACTTCCCATATCCAGCCTGTGCTCCGACCTCAAAGACCCTCTTCTTCACCTCCTTCCCAAGAGCTCCCTACGTATCGATACTAAAGTTGGCACCTTCTCTGAAAATGAGTCCCTGCCCCGTGAACAAAATGGAATTTCTCCCATCTTTGGGTGAGGAGGCTCATTCCTAGCAGTTAAACTATAGATCTTACTAGGTTCTATCTTGTCTTACACATATTTTGACTGCTTTTTACCTATTTATAAACTCTTGAATCTTTTTTCTAGCTTTTTCCATTTCTCTCTCTCTGCTTAATACCATAGCATGTATTTAATGGATAATTTATGAATGAATCAGACTTGTGCACACCTTAGACCAATCATTCATTTAAATTCAACAAATCGGGGCACCTGGGTGGCTCAGTTGGTTAAGCGACTGCCTTCGGCTCAGGGCATGATCCTGGAGTCCTGGGCTCGAGTCCCACATCGGGCTCCCAGCTCCATGGAGAGTCTGCTTCTCTCTCTGACCTTCTCCCCTCTCATGCTCTTTCTCTCAAATAAATAAAATCTTTAAAATAAAATAAACAAACCGGGGCACCTGGGTGGCTCAGTTATTAAGCATCTGCCTTCAGCTCAGGTCATGATCCCAGGGTCCTGGGATCGAGTCCTGCATCGGGCTCCTTGATTAGCCAGAAGCCTGCTTCTCCCTCTCCCGCTCCCGCTCCCCCTGCTTGTGTTCCCTCTCTTGCTCTGTCTCTCTCTGTCAAATAAATTAAAAAAAAATCTTTTAAAAAAATAAAAAATAAAATCAACAAACCTTCATTAGGCATTTAATAGGTACAAGGACTTGGTGATTGGAAAGATGAGTAAGAATCAACCCTGCTCTCCTAGGTTGGGAATGGAGCTAAGAAACCTACCTAAATAACTTGTGGCAAGCGGGCCAAGTGTTTTAATAGGCACACACATACACACACACAAGAGTTAAAATAGCAGGGAGGAAGCATTTCCGTTCAGGGAGGAGAGGTTCTGGGAAGGCTTCATGAAAAGAAGGGAAAAATCATCTGCTATATGTCAGATTTCACTAAACAGTTTGTAATCATTTAATTCCCACACAGCCCTCCACGTTAGGCATTTTTTACTCCCATTTTATAGACAAGGAAATTGGGGTTCAGAGCAGTTAAATAATCTGGCCAAGTTCACATAGCTAGTAAATAATGAAACTGGCGATCACATTCCCAATGGCCTGGTTCTAAAGCTCATGCTCATTTCCCTATACCCCAGATCTCCTCCTCCACAGGCAAGTAAAAACACAGTGACCCCTGAGCTCAGCCTTCAAGACTACATGAGACTTCTATAGCCTCTCTGGAGGGAGGGCAGGAGCAATGCCTAGAGATAGCAAAGTTTAAAACATACGGGGGAAAGGCAGATTCCCTCACATCACAGACTATAGGACATATAAGGAAGACAAAATAGGCTTTGGAAGAGAAAGCCAGTGGATGATTCTTCACTTTCCCTGTGATATATTTGGAACATACGGTAAAGTGTATTTCTTATCTACTTAAAAAAAATCAACATTATAAGCAAAAAAATTTTCTTTTTAAGTAAAACATTTTGAATGCATTGGCAATTACTGTTTTATGGGATTAAATTGACCTTCAATTATAAATATCCTGTAATGCAAACTATGTTGACTGGAAGAGTAATTCCCTCCATATTTCCTTTCCCTCTAGCTTTTGTTTTTATCTCTCTGTAAAGGTTTTATTTAGAGCTTTAAACCACAAGATTTAGGACTAGAGAAACAAAATACCAATGATGTACTTGGATAAATGACAAATTTCCTATCATGCCAAACAACATTTAAGTATTTTCAAATAAGAGTTTTAATATTATAAAACTGGACTGATTTAAATATTTTAAGAAATTTTTAAAAAATTAGGTGGGGAGAGGGGAAGAGGGGGAGGGAGAGAGAGAATCTTAAGCAGGCTCCATGCCCAGTGCAGAAACCCACACAGGGCTCGATCTCACAACCCTGAGATGATGACCTGAGCTGAAATCAAGAGTAGGACACTTAACTGAGCCACCCGGGCGTCCCTTAAAATATTTTAAATTTAAAAATTGGGGGTGGGTGAGATATTACAGCCTAAGTGATATAATTTAAATAGTACGTGTGAGGGATCAGTAAATGTGACTTCACATAAGAGAAGAAAATGGGGGTGGGGGGACCCATCTAAGCTTCATAAATTATCGGGAAATATCCTGAACTACTACAAGCTACTGCAGAGAACATCTTCCACCTGTAGTCCCAGCACCAATAAGAGTCTAAATTGTAGCTTCTTCAAGTTCCCACAGCTTCCTGCCACAGGGAAGGAGGGAGGCACTGGGTGGGGCAGGAGGGGTACAGAAGGGCTGGGATTTGGGGGTGGGGGGGCCACTCCAGGGAGCAGACCTGCAGAAACCAGGACAGGAAATCACTGTCTCACCAAGCAGGCGGGTGTCTCAGGTACACTCATCTCCTGTAGGGCACCTGGTCACTGAGTCCCCAGTAATGCTGATGACGGTCCCAATGCTGACTCACGACCCAGATCCCAGGCACCTGTGTCATTTAGCTGTCCCGGTGGGAAACTGGAGGTCTTCGACCAAAAGGGGCAACTGAAATCAGGGCTACTAGAATGAGGTGTTACTACCATATTGATGATTTCCTGAACATTATGTAAAGGGAGAGATTTCGAAAGGATGCGATAATCAATGTTCAAGCACAGAAAGAGGTCATGCTTTTGAGAACTAGGGAGCCTTGCCACAAGGAAAAAAGTCAAGTGAAATGACTGTGCTTACTATACTAATATTTTGGCTTTCCCTGTATATTTTATTTTATTTATTTTGAGAGAGAAAGAGACTCTCAAGCAGACTCGCCCCTGAATGTGGAGTCCTATGTGGAGCTCAATCTCAGGCCCCTGAGATCATGACCTGAGCCCAAATCGAGAGTCAGATACTTAACCAACTGCGTCACCCAGGTGCCCCTCCTTATATATTTTAAACATTAATTATTTAAACTCTGATGGGCTGGCAGTCCCTACCTACCCTCCCTCTCTTCTCCCACCTCTATCCTGCCTCTTTCCCCTTCCCCCACTCACTCTTCCACCCCACCAACCCCTTGCCTTGCCCCCTCTCATTTTCCTTCCCCTCCCCTCTAACCCCTTCCTCATCTCCCCATCTCTTTCCCTCATTTTCCACCTTCCTTCCATCTTGTTCCTTTACTCTCTCCCCTCTCCTCTCTTTACTCCACCCCTCTTCTCCCTCTTCCCTCTCTCCATTCTCTCTTTTCCTCTCACTCCCCTTCCCCACCCCTCCCTGCCTTCCCAAACACGTGAAAAGCAGTTTTAGTCCATCCCGGTTTATGCTGAATAATGCATCTTAGGTTAAGACTTTGCCTAAGGATCCAGACCAGGAGCGGTAGCTCATGCAAAGTTGACTGGCACATGATTTTCTACGTCTGAGTCACAAAAGTGAGCTTAAGCCACTATAATTGCAGAACTACACCTCAGAAAGAGTGGTCTGGTAACCTTGCAGGTGAAAACATGCTACGGGAAGGAAGGGGAAGGTGAGAAAGCTGCCCCACAAATGCCAAGACCCAAACTATCCCTGGCAGCCAATCCCGAGAATGCACTGCTCCTGCAATACTGCCATTTCCTGACGCCAAGGATTCTGGAATCATTTCCAGGAGGACGCCCAGTCACTTGGCAGCTTTTCTCAATCTTGGTGTTTACCATACGCCTGTCAAAAAATTGAGCGGGCAATTACGTGAGGCACCAGCTGATTTTTGGCGGCTAGCCTCACAATCAGCCCTGAAGTTATTTTCAGCTGTGTAACCACCATGGCGTGGGTGAGGGTCGGTTCTCCCCACCACCACTTTTAGATTTGTATCTTATTACCAGGGTCTTAATGTCAAACTGCCTAAGGAAGAGAAATCTTCAGGGATTTTGTGTAAGGAAAACATGGCCATGGATTCTGATATAGAGACCTGTTTCGTTGTTTTTCCCTCCAGGGATAGAGGAACTTGTAGCCACATTTTTTTTTTCACCCTTTTTATCTAAAGAGGTTGTCTGAAGGTGTGTGCATGGCTCATTAGTGCAACCTAGTGAGACAGGAAAGGAAGGAAAGCAGCATGGCCAGCAGCCACAGATTTTCCCTTCAGTTTCGTCACGCTAGCTGTGTAACTATGGGCCAGCCTGTTTTCTCATCTCATCTGCAAAATGGAGATAACACCACCTAAGGAAGGCTGTGACACTAAGGAAGGTATCCCTTATGAAATGCTTGGTACATAATAAAACCTCAAGAAATGCTGGCCCTCCCAGCTCCCACTGAAACTTTGCTCCTCTTATCTAAGAAGGATTCATTTTAATCATTCCCAACTGCACATGTGGTAGTCAGCTAAATAGCAATAAGCGATCTGTTTGAAAACTTAGAAGTTCATAAGGCGTATGTGGTGAAAGCCACTCTGAATGAGTAGGTCTATTTTCATGCCTCTCTCTCTTTCTCTTTTAAAGATTTTATTTATTTGACAGCACAAGCAGGCAGAGCGAGAAGCAGACCTTCCGCTGAGCAGGGAGGTGGAGGTGGGGCTCAATCCCAGGATTCTGGAATCAGGACCTGAGCCAAAGGCAGTGGCTTAACCCACTGGGCCACCCAGGTGCCACTCATGTTTCTCTTTTTTTCAGTAAAGTCCAAATAGTCTTTTAGTTTGGCCACTTTTGACTTGTGTGGGATAACATTTTAATGAACTAGACAAGACTCGTTAATTTCACAAAGCAATTGGGAGCTGCAAATTAGTAATTGTTCTAAGCTAATGTTTAAGGAGCATTTGCAATTTCTCCAGTATTGGACTAAGCACTTTGTACGTACTTAAATGCATTTATATTTCGTTTAATCCTAACAATCTTATAAGACAGATACTATAAATTATCCCCACTTTACAGGTGAAGAAATTAAGGCTAAGGGTAAATAACCCCAGCGACAGGTCTGAGCTTAACACCATACATACTGCCCTCTCTTTGCAAAACAGTGCCTACTCACATCTATCATCCAGAAAAACCGCACATATTCAAATGATAGAATGTTGGAAATCTCCCCCAATCCAAGTTCCCACAACTGTATTAGATTGTCAAAAGCACCTCTTCTCATTGCTCTATTTCAAAGAATCAAAACTCCTCATCCTATTCCAAAAGGCAAGTGCGGATTTAATCAATTCCTTCCCTGAAATTTGGCCAGTCGTCCTTTATTTCTTTTTTCCTGCCTCCTTTTTGACTTAACAGATATTTTATAACCGTCCCATAATTGCGACTAGTCCCATGGAAGAAACGACAGAGCGTTGCCAGTGTTTACTAGAGAGAGGAACAAGACAAAGCAACGCTTCCAACTCAATTCACAAAAACTCCACTGAAATATAGAACATTCCCCTGACGGCCTTCCTAAAGCAGTAACGGTAAAAGACGGGAGCCGCCTCTCCCCCACGGAGGGCTGTTGCGGTGCGATCTGCGGTTTTCGAGTGAGAGGCGCGGTGGACCTGCGTCCCGCGCTCCCGCGCCCGCCTCCCTGCCCCACGACCCGGCAGTGTGGGAAACGGGTTACGAAGAATTGAATATTTCCAGTACGGAGGCTACAGCTCGCAGAACCCGAGCTCCTCCAATGGCTGATGACAACTGCTTCATACAAAAGAGGAAATCTAAGAAGTCCACGCAACAGTCCCTGCAGACGACGAAGTGGGATCCCGGCGGTCGGCCGAGGGAGGCTGCTCGCCGTTACGCGGCGGCTGGTTCCTCGCCAGCTCACCTTCGCCAAAAGGTCCAGCCGGGGCCAAGAAACCAGGCTGCGGCCACGCGAATGCCGGCGGCGAGTCCGGGCACTCCCCACCTCCCTCTCCCCGGGAGGACGCGCGGGGCGCGCGCGGCACCTGTGCCCCCAGCGACGACCTCGGTCCGGGAGCCAATGCGAGGCGGTGCCGGGGCTGGCGGGGAGGAGAGCCCTCCGCACACTGCGCCCGCCGCGCGGGCCGCTCGCCCCCAGCCCGGCCGAGGACGCTCCGGCGCGCGCGGCGCTCCCCCGCCTGGAGCCTCCCGCCCGCAGCCTCACCTCTCGCCGCAGCCTCCTCTTCCGCCGCCATCGCAGGAGCCACCCGGCCGGCTCCGCAGCCCCGGGGCTGGCGGCATCGAGAGCTCCGGGCCCGCCCTGCGCCGGCCCAGGAGCGGGGACGCGGGCGCCCGGGGAGCTGGGCCGCGCGTCTCGGTGGCCACCCCCGCGGCCCCTGGGAGCGCAGCGGGCGCCGACTCGCAGCCCGGCCTGCCGGGAGCGCAGCGCCAGCGGCCAGGGACTGGCCTGCCGCGGGGCTCCCAGCCGGAGAAAGGCACCCGGCGCGGGGCGGAGTCACGGCGGCGCCGCCCCCGCCCCCTGCGGCTGGAGGCACCGCGCGGAAAGGCGGGCGAGGCAGCACCTTGAGCCCTTCCGGAAACCGGCTTTTAAAAGCAGGTGTCTGCGATCACTTTAAGGATTCGTTGTGTGAGTGTTCCGTAGGTTGGAGTTGTTTCCCTGAGGGGGGGAGGGGAGAGGTAAAGGATGAACGGAGATCTTTGCAGGATGGGGGCGCTGGAGGAGGGGGAAGCTGGAAAAGAAACTTCGCTGGTCCACGGAAGAGCGAGGGAAGTGCTTTGCTGCAGAGACAGGGATGCGAAGTGACAAAGAGGGGGGTCGCTGAGAAAGCTGTTTTGGCTCCTGCAACCGTTGGGTAAATTCAGAAGCAACATCCTCTGGCGATCATTTGCAGAGTAAGCGACTTCTCTCCCCGCTCACTGGTCCCTAGACCTGTTCCTTGGTTACAGTTGGTCTAGTAGAGGAAGGTAGCGGAGGAAAGGAACAACAGGGAGAACACTAAATCTTTGCATCAACTCGCCTAAATCTATTAATTTTCCTACCATGACTCTTTCGTTATAGCGTCTTAAACTAGCTGCCTATGTGTTCTGAGGGCTACTTGGGGCCAAACCTGGGCAAGAGGATTGGAACATTGTTCCCAGGGCAGAAGTAAGCATGCCCAGGGGAAACTGCCGCCCTCTGAAGTGGGGACGGGAATTTTACCTGCTGGAGGTGGAAGGAGGTGCTAAGAACTGTGGCTGCCCTCAGTAATGCACACGAAGGCACTTCCCTTTTCAACACCATTCTTGACACATCTTGATCTCAGCTTTGACTTGGAGCTCTACCTGAAATCCACCAACACCAACTTCCGCGGGCAGCTCAAAAATAATTCCACAGACAGCCTGGCAGATAGTCTTTAATCCGGGGTAGGTTTCCCTGAATATGTCCAAATCTGGGTTTCCACATTGATGTGCACTGTTTGGGGATGGTTTACCAAGTGGGGAGGCATTCTAAGACCTGGGCATGTGTTAAATGTCACTTTCCTGGTGAAGCAGCACCCTGGTTAAAATGTAGAGTACAGACTATGTATATATGTGTAGGGGTTCAGAAATGAGCATTGGGGCCGGGATCACTCAGTGGATGGGAGAAGACAGACTGTAAAAACCAGATCTTCTTAGGTGTTCATACCATGGTATCCAATAAGCTTGCTGGTGAATCACTGCAGTCCTCATTTCTTAGAAATGATGATTCACTTCCACTCAAGCCTGAAAGCCAAAGAAAAGGAATCCAGAACCTAAATATGATAACAGGAAGTAATGCTCAAGGAGAAGAGGCCTCAGTGTTCTCTGGGGGCAAGTCACTCTCTTGGCTTAACATGCATTCCCCCGGAATATTCAAGTTTCCATCTTACTTGCTACTTTTTCTTTATGCTCGGAAGCTTTCCTTTCTAGGAATTTTTTTTAAGAGTAGTTATATTATGCCAAGTAGGATAAAACAGAGATAGAAAACCAGTATCTTGAGAGAGGGATAGGAAGGTAATCTCTCATTTACAGGCAGTCATTTTCTAACATTTTCTCCTTGGGTAAAATGTAACAGAAGTGATTTGAAACATAACTTGCAGAACACATGATCTATTTCCTTCTGGTCAATGCCCTTTTCTCACCAAAAGCCCAGGGACAGTGTTGCTCTTTAGGAATCATTGCTAATCCCAGGGTGACCTTAGTTTGCTAATTTTGCTTCACTGCCAATTACTCAGGCTAAAACAGTGCTGGAATTAATATCCACGGCCTCTAAATTATAAATTCCTATTCTTGTCAAACTCCTGCTGAGATTGTAACAATGTAATTTGGTTTGAGGGTTCCTTAAGACCACTTAGATATTTTAGTTGGTCCAGGCATGGGGGGTGGGGACCCACCTGCTTCAGAGTGCGGTGACATGGAAGATACTGTTTCCAATCATGCATAAATATAAAAATAACTACCCCTCAATGAGCGCCTGGCTGCAGAAAAGAACTAAATTATTGATATTTAAAACTACCTTTTCTTCCCTGCCACTGTCCTTTCGCCCCCCACCCCCAGCATTCCAGGGAGGGTCTGTACTGGGGAAGATTCTTGTTTTAGCTAAGCAGATTGATGAATGGAAGCACAGCTGGGAGAAACAGGGAGGCCAACTGTGTTTAGAGGAATAGACCGACCTGTTGTAGGCTTCTGGTATGGGGAAGATCAGCTTGAGCTTGGCTTATGAAGGGGTGGAGAATGCAGAGAAGGTAAGTGCAGGAGTGTATACTCATGAGAGAGAGAGGGAAGAGGTGGTGGCAGCTGCCACGGGGAGGGAAAATTTGAGAAAGATCTTTTAAAAGGGTATTAAGGGAACTTCACTGGGTAATGCAAACCCTCTTACATTATTTCCCTGGAAAATAACAACTTTAGTAAAGCTACGTCCCTTTTCAATGCTTTTAGAGTTGATTTATGTTTTTATTAAAAATGAGAACATTTTGAGATCAGCTTTAGATGGAAAGTAGGGCTGCCCACAAAAAATGCAGTTAATTCATTTGTTCACACATATTTATAGAGCGCCGACAGTGTGCCAGGCGTTGCCATAAGCACTGACTTGTACTTCACCTGCTGTGCCCCCCGTCCCTTTATATAGATGTTCTCACAGCAATTGATGGGTATTATTTCATTTGGGAAAAGTCCAGCCAGTGTCTTTTTCTCCTTGGCTCCATTGTTCCCCAAGTTGGATGTGCATGATAATGTACAGAATTTCAGACCCACCCCTCGAGATTTGGAGTTAGGAGTTCTCAGTCCCTACTTCAAATCAGCATCCTAGTTGATTTTGAGACATTTTAAGTACTCTAGAAATGTTGCTTCAACATGCCAAAAATCAAGTTTCCTAAGCATAGGTTGCTGTGGGGGTAAGTTGGGTATTTCTACTAGCCAGAGGTCAGAAGTAGCCATAAACTAAAATTCTGAGAAAAATACAAAAAGGAACAAACATAGGACAAGCCTGAGGGAATGGTTGTGCAGACATCTCTTTATATATGACGTTACTGCTTAATGTTATTTTTCCCTTAGAGATGATGTTTGTGAAATGTCAAAAGCAGAACTGATTTTTTTTTTTTTGCAGGTTTTGGACACTCTTGAAACAAGTATGGTATCCCAGGTCCTTCTAACTCCTCCTCATATTGTATGAAATTGCACAGGAGTGATCTTCAAGTTCTGTTCCTGGTTATCTCACCCAAGAGGACAAGAAAGGCAAAGGACTGTCTCCCTTTCCTGTTATAGGTTTTGCCCTTTGGTAGAGCCTTAAAAGTCATCCTGTGTTGGAGCACCTGGGTGGCACAGTCAGTTAAGCATCCGACTCTTGGCTTCAGCTCAGGTCATGATCTCAGGGTAGTGAGGTCAAGCCCTGCGTTGGGCTCTGCATTCAGTGGGAAGTCGGCTTGAGATTCTCCCTCTCCCTCTGCCCTACCGCCCCCCCACCCCACGTTTTCTCTCTGGGTCTCAAAATAAATAATCTTAAGGGAAAAAAAGTCATCCTATGTTTATGGATTTGATAAGGAACATCTTAATATGAACAGTAGAGTAATTCCAAGATAACATCCTGGTAGTTAGCACAAGCTCACCTGAGAAACGTTTGGATTTTTATTAGTCAAAGGCCATTTGCTCAAGTTAGACAAAGCAGTTGAGCCAATAATAATTAGGCCACCCCGCTCCTAGCTGGATCTTGGGGAAATAAATCGATGAGGGTCTCTATTGCTGCTATA
This sequence comes from Nasua narica, assembly GCA_028533885.1. NCBI lineage: Eukaryota > Metazoa > Chordata > Mammalia > Carnivora > Procyonidae > Nasua > Nasua narica. The sequence continues at coordinate 49,403,052 of CM052807.1, read as the reverse complement.
ACAGCAGTGTGGGGTGATGGACCAATGAAGAGATGATTAGAAGGTGGGAGGGATGGCAAAAGCACTAAACAGACCAAACCCTGGTCATTGGGCCATACATGTATTGTTCATATGAGGTCCAGAGACCTACCCCTACTTTTGGTTCTCCAAAGGACGAGAAAACTGGGATTGCAGTGGCTGGGCCTTGGTTGAGCACAGTGGGACTCAGTACTCCTGTTTTTGGTGGGCCAGGAAAGATGTTAATGGATCAGCCTTCAGCTCAAACATAGCAATGGGAGAACCAGCAAGAAAATCCTATAGTGGCGTAAGGTAAGAATCATTGCTATAAAAATGTGTGGCAACCTTTTGATTACCTTGGAGCTTATTAAAAGAACTCCAACTGGTTCTGGTATCAGGTGGCCATGTGCTTTAGGTAAGCCTCCCCCTAGTACCAGGGATGTGAATCTTGATTATTTTTAAGTCTGCCCCAGGCCACATACTGTTACAGGAATGGATGTACGACATAATCATGGACAGTGAAATGTGGAGGTTACTTTGCTTAGAATGCTTCTAGAAGAGATCTTCCTTGATCTTAAAAAAGAGGATGCACAAGAAGTAGTTTCTAGGGACTTATGTGATGTAGGGAGACTTGATGCTTAAGAGTCGTTAGCCATTTAGCCCCTCTGAAAAATAAGAGGAGGAACAAAGCTAACACTCGGAGGATGGCAAAAGTAGTACAATGGAAAGAACCAGTGTCGTCGATGTTGTTTTGGGGATGCTAAGGACCACCCTGGAAGCTCCCTATCTCGTGTTTTCATGTCCTGTGAGGTAATCATTTTCCTTATTGATGAAGCCATCTTGACTTGTGTCTTCTGACACTTGCAGTGTAAAGTACCCTAAGTGACTAATCTGTCACTAGCTCCTCACGTATTTTTCTGAGGTCTAGAAGCACATGAGGCAATTTGTCACTGAAGCATGCTGTCTGATGTAGGGGGATAAAGGAGCATTGGACTTGGGTTCAAGGGCAATTTATTATCTCTGTCTGGGTAAGTCATGCTCAGCCTCACATTCATCACCTGTAAAATGAGGGTAACTATGTTTATTTCAGATAGTAGTAATAACCAAAATGAATAATGTAAGTGAAAGCATTTTGTATACAAATAGAAGTTCTTTTCATCAGAAGATGCTCTTGAAAGAAGATGCACTTAGTCTCCAAGTTTGCTCCAATGTCCAAATTTTCACAGTCAGTGCTTTCACTGCTTTGTCTTAACAATGGCATTACTGAAACGATGTAAGTCAGGAACAGTTAGGAGCACAGTTAGGATGAGCAGGATTCTGAATGGCCCTCTCCGAGCTCGGTGGAAAGAGTAGCATGAGTGCTTATCAGTGTCTTCCACGGGTCAGGACGTAATGGTACCTGCGCGCGAACCTATGCCACTTGCATCATTAGTTTCCATGCTATTCTGAGGCATTTAAAATTTAATTTTGAGGTATTTTCAATTTCCGTTCTGCTTGCAAATTGATTTTGGCTTAGTGGGGTAGTTATATACGAACCTGTACAACTGTCTTGATAGTTTAAACATAATACAATTAAAACTTCAAAGAGTGTGTTCTTGATGTGATATTTCAGTGTGATGGTTGCATATATTTACAGAAGAGTCTTTCTTGAGTTTTGGCTAATGCCTCAAAACTTGAAAATAAAACCAAAACATCTCACCAACAGAAATATTATAAACATAGTTTTTATTCTTTTCTTACCTTCAATGAAAAAGGCCTCATGCCACCAAAACATTTTTTTGAAACTCAGTAACTCAACACAGAACTTGACAGCCCAATGATCATTTTTCTAGACAACTGCTGAATAATTTATATTGCTTTTTAAAAAATAACTAAGAACTATTTTTATTACTTCATTTCTGCTTAAAGTGGCAATATGCCCTCACATTTTTTTCATAAAAATCTAAAATATATCTAGTAGTCCCAAGTGTTTCATATTTATGTTTGTTCTAAGTGTTTCATTAAAACTTTTCAGAAATAAGTGCACTTCTAAAGAGAAAATAAATGTTAAATAAAGATGAGAGGAAATAGTCATGGTTATAGCAAAACAGTTGTTCTGGATGTTCTGAAACTTAACACCTCAGAGCGAATGTGTTTAGTTGCTAGGGGACCTCTCTCCTGATTAAAACCTCAACTCGTTAATTTATAGATCATCAAAAGATGGATAGCTGGTTCTTCTACCAGTAGATATTGTTTGATTGTCTAAAGGTTGTCTACAGTAAAACCTCAAAAATAAGTGAACTTAAAAATATTTTTAAATTTACAGATTTACACAAAGATATATAGATGTTTTAAAAACAGAACTAACATGATATTATAGAACTAAATGAAACCCTATTTTCAGCCTTAGCAACCAAAAGAAGTTTGGAGTTTTCCACATGTTATTTTCCATTCAGCTATTAGCTTATTAAATCAGCCATATATTTCATTCAGAAAAGGTTAATTTATAAGAAATTCCTTGTTTTCAGATAGCACTATGCTTCAATAAATTTAAACTATCTTAGTAAGAAAAGCGTAAAAGAAAAATAACATAACTTGCTTTAATACAAAGGTTTTTTTAATAAAAAAGTCAAAGTCTACATTAAATCAGGAAATCAATAAATCTGAATTATACAAGCTTTCTATATACTTAGAAAAACCAAAAACACACAGTTTATAATAAAACTCTTTAATTCAAAATAGAGTCTAATTTAAAGAAAATGTCATTATGCCCAGTTGATTAGATAGGGTTTTGTCATTTAAATTAAATGGTTCACCTGAAATATGGTAAGTGTGTAATAGAGAAAATTCGATCTCAAGGGTACTTTGCAAATTATCTAGCTAATTTGCATCATGACTCAAATTCTTAGCTTCCAAAGGGCAGACACAGTCTTTAATTGCTTTTAGATAGGCACTTAAGAAATGCTTGTGACGAACGAACGAGGAGGAAACCCCAAAGATTGTGAATCACTCTGTTAACTCCAGGGAAAGATGAGACTCTAAACAAAGTAAACTTTCAGAACTGCCCTTCCACTGCCAAGAAATCATAACTATTTCCAAGTTCTTCCTGCTAATAAAAATGAGGGAGATGGAAACCAATATGCTCTCCTCTTATTCGATTAAAAAGCAAACTTAGGTAATTCAGTTCCACTATATGAACCCCCCATAATGGTCAACTTGAATTAATGACATTTTTCTATACTAGAATAGTTACCATATTACAACTAAAGAATGATGCAGTTTCCTCCTATCTTACTCATTCATGATCACACTAGTAAAACAGTCTTTTTTTTTTTTAAAGGGGGGGTATGCAGTGGGGTGAGAAAATCTCATAAAACTGAGTAGCAGTTACAGATTTTTTTTTTTTTAATTAGAGGGAGTTATAATTAGAAGAACCAGAGCTGGTCAAATTGAGATAACCCTAGAATTTTAATAATTCTCTCTCCTAGATACTCAGCCACATGATCCAAATGAAAAAAAATGGAGATGAACTATTAGATGAACATATAATAAGTACCAAACAAATACTAGAAAGAATGGAAAGAAGAAGGAAAGAGAGAGAACGGGGGGGAGAAAAGCCAACCAACCAACCAACCAACCAACCAACCAACCAACCAAATGGCCTTGTTGAAACATCGTGGAGCTACCTAGAAGCAGCATTTATAATAGCTTCTGTAGATTTGCATAATGATCCTGTGCAGTTCTTCCCCATTAAGAAGAACATAGCTACAAATAAACCATCACTTTCGATTTTGATCACAGATCATGGTTATAATTGTATCAATTAACAGTTAAGACAAACATTAGGCCATTCTTTGATAAAGTATTGTTCCTTAACTTGTACTTATAAAGCCAAAACCTCAGAGAGTGATTTTAGAATAAAATGCTGAGCTAGAAAGCATGACTTAATCCTTCGGGAAACGGCTAAAGAATTTGATGCTGACATCATCTCCCCTATCCTCATCACAACCTCACCCGCGCCCCCCCACCCCCTGCCTGCATTGACTTCCTTAAATCCACGCACATTAACCATGGTGATGTAGCTGAACATGAACAATATTGCCCTTGAATAAGCTGAGCACTATCAAAGATCTGTCATATCTGAATATGGCATTCCCACAGGAAAGGAAAATTCTCCTCAGTTGTGAACATCCACTCTGTTCAGGATCTTTGGTACATTTGGAGTATAAGAAAATAATGGCACAATAATACAAGTACTATCAAAGGAAAGATTTCCACCAAACGAAAGAAAAGTTAACCGGCCGTGATATGTAACAACTTTCTAGAAAACCAAAGTAGATAGGTCTTTGATCTCTACAAGTCCATTTCCATGATCAGAAGTTTGACATTTAAAAAAATAGTTTAATAAAAATACACCAGTTCTACAAGCAGCCTTCATGGTCATCTCTTAAATTCAACTTACCATAATCAAATCAAAATAATGCCTGTCCTCTTGTTAAAAAAGAAGTCCTTTTGCCACAAGAAAAGCAACTTTACATTTTATATAATACAGTACATCTCCCTATGAGTATACAGACTACGTATATAAAGGTCATCAGTATTTCTGAATGCAAAGTAAATATATTAGTGGAGTGCTTGAGTGAAGGTGTTAAACTTCCTCCTTATTATAAACTTGTCACTCCCGACTGTGCAGTTTGTGAAATAACATGATGATAAATTCTACTTTTTAAATAACCAGTGTATTTCCTTTTTAAAATTTCTTAAAACCATTACAGAAATTGTCTTCATGTCTATTCATTCTGTAGACGTCCAAACCAATGGGGCAAGTATTCTAACACCGACTATGGAAGATGGCTTTTTTGATTATCTAGACCCATAAGATTTGCAGTAAAACAGCAATACTGCAGTGTTACCTACAGGTCAGCCTATGTTGCTTTAAATGATATGTTTCTCCTGAATTGATCAGAGGTGTTACAGTACAAAAGCCACAGCACACACAGGCAGAATGGACCTTAATACGCGTGTAGGCAGTGCAGTTACAAAGGGATGTACATTTCTTTTATTCCAGTACCTTCGTATAATAAAGTTAACAAAAATAATAAAATATTAAAAAAAAAAAGCCAGCTGGCACTGCCAACCAATTCCTGTAGTAGTCTTAGAAACCCTAATCCTGTAGAATTTCCTCTTGTAGTCATAAGCACCACCGTCTTCGGGAGTATTTCAGGGTATTGTTATCTACGCCAAGCAAGCCTGGTGATGCAGCTACCTGAGTTCTCTTGGTTGTGGGCGAACGGGATCTTTATTCATAATTTTCCAGCTTTCATGTAGGTGGGGATAGAGCCGCGCTGAGTCAACCCTTCAAACCGTTTATAGGTATAATTGAGAAAAACCCAGTCTTTGGATTTGTAGTCCGGTTCTGTGGTGTTTGGCACTAGAAAGATGGGAAAATTAACCAAGAGCAAAGGAATTTCGTTAGTGAACATGTCGGTATCTTTACAGACTGTGAAGTGTTAGCTGCGTCGTGGACGATCTTACCTGGTTGTAAAATATCAGATTCGGGAAAATCATCGAAATTGGAAGTATCATCAATGCTTTTGATTTCTATAGGGATTGCTGCTGGCCTTTCCCTATAAAAAAAAAAAAGGACCAAGTAGTAGCATGGCAAATTTTCTGGAACTCCTTTTTTTCCAACAACAATCCTACTTGCAAATTCTGCTTCCTGTTCTATAGATAATAGAAGAGCCGAGGAGGTTTATTGCGGACCAAGAACTGGGAAGTGGATGGCAGAGTTGCGTGTAATATTTCCTGAAGGCATGACCATTTACTTGGAATTTTTATTTCTTTGTACCCAGACTTTCTCATGCTATTTTGTTTGAAGTGGAAAAATAAGGGCTAATGAAAGGGAAAGCAGAACAGAGAAGATTTTGTTCAAACAATTTTATAATTACATAATGTGTGCTGGCTATTGTGGGCACTGGATTCTAGCTAAGTAATTCAGGAACAGAATTCTTCTACTAGAGGATCCCCAGATTAACAGCCATTTAGGGAGTGTCTGGCTGGCTCAGACGGTAGAGCATGTGACTCTTGGTAGAGCATGTGACTCTTGGTGTCAGCGTCAGGAGTTCAAGCCCCACCCTGGGTGTAGAGATTACTTTAAAAAATAAATATACTTGGGGCGCCTGGGTGGCTCAGTTGGTTGAGCAACTGCCTTTGGCTCAGGTCATGATCCCGGAGTCCCGGGATCGAGTCCCATGTCGGACTCCCGGCTCTGCGGGAGGTCTGCTTCTCCCTCTGACCTTCTCCCCTCTCATTCTCAGTCTCTCTCTCTCTCTCTCTCTCTAAATAAATAAATAAATAAATAAATAAATAAATAAATAAATAAATAAATAAATAAATAAATAAATAAATATACTTGAAAAACAAAAAGCGCTTTGGGAAATTAAGGGGCGCAAAGGGACTACACATTTGCGATGAAATCCAAAACTTTCTACCATATAAATTTTAAGGGAATCAGGGAGATTAGGTTAAAAAAAATCAATCATGAAAATATCTTGCCATGCTAAAAATGTTTAAAAATAGAAATAGTGAAAAGAAGCTATCCATTTTTATTGCTTCTATTTTTTCAACAAATACTTAGCTGGATGTATTAGGTGACAAGTGAACACAGTCTGTTACCTCAAGGCCTGGGTATTCTTCCCAGAATCATTCCAACTTACTTATACTTAATGTGATAACTCAATAAATGTATATTACTTTAGTGACAAGAACCAGAGTCTGGTGTCCTAAGACTGAACCTCTTGTCGTTAACTAGCAGCGTGACCTTCGGCAGGCAAGTCCTCATTCTGTGACTATTTCCTTACTATCAAAGCAAGAGGCTGCACTCGTGGGCTCTAAGCGTCCTTCCCACCGTGAGAAGCAGGGAATCCTCATTTCGTTCAATGAGATGAGGTATACAGTATAATGTGGCATAGCGGTTATGAACCAGGACACCCAGGGGTTCAATTCTAGTTAGAAATTCTAGCTGGATTATTTACTAGCTGTGGCACTGTAGGCAAATTACTTCTCTGTGCTTTATAGTTTCCTCATTCGTAAAAGAGACATAATAATGGTACCTATTTTATAAGATTTATTATGAGGATAAGATAAAAAATGCACACAAAGTCTTAGAACAGTGCTGGGCATAATAACGAGTGGTCCAAAAAATGAGTTGTTATTACAACAGGTCGAGTGCCTGGCTCTGTGGGAGTTCCAGTGAAGATCTGCATGCAGCAAGTGACCCATTAGCTGTCTCAAAGGATGAACAGAAGCTGGCCAGGTTGGGCAGGAGTGGGGACAGGAAAGACTTCAGGCAGAATGAAGAGCAAATGGCAAAGCCCTGAGGCAGGAGGAGCAGGAACAACCGTACAAGATGCCACTGGGACCAATGAGGGAAGAGCCACCCCCCACAGTCCCGAAAGCAGTTCAGCGGCCTTAACTTTATTCTAAGTGCAAAGGGAAGGAAGAAAACAGCATGATCGGTTTTATGTTTCAGAACTCTCACTGCGTGGAGAGCAGCCCAGAACTATTGAAGGTACTTTGACCACAAACTGAATTAAAGACCAATGCTTACAATTAACAGCTATTAGCAAATCCTTAAAAGTTACTTGCATCATTTCACTTTTCCCACAGTGTTTAAAAAAGGGACTGTGTCTTATAACTTCATAAAGCAGATGGTATATTAGAGAGAGGAACAGTATACAGTGTGATAGAACAGGACAAAAATGAGGGGCTATAGTGTGAAAGAGAATACATCTCTGTTGTGCTGACATCAGCTTGCATCCCGTAATCCTGAATATAAAAATCGAAACAGGTGCACAGTATGTGGTTTTCTCCTTAAAGTGGGCATTCGCTAAAACCAGTCATTTAGCTATAGTCTCACTCATATAATCCAGAGAACGCTGATTTAATAACATTGTAACAGCAGTGTGTGTTTATCAGCATCGGACACAAACTGATTGCTTAACCTAGTAAAAATAAACAAACAAACGTTTTTACTTAGATCTCTCCTGTTCGAAGCCCATGAGCGTACCTGATGTGCCCCCAGTCTACACCTTCAAAAAAAGGATGACCTTTTATTTCTTCTACTCCACTATTTCCAATTCTGTTTTCAGAATCAATACAAAATCTAGAAAATGGAAACAGAAATGATGATATGCAAATTACATCTACAGTACCCTATTTGCACTTTTCCCCCAAACATTTCATTTTTTTTCTCTGTTTACCGAAGTCAGCTCTGTTTCCTGTGAGAAATGTGGGAGAGAACAGAAATCTTCTGTAATTGCACTGTACAGAGAGAACGACTGTAAACAGTTTGAAGCCATTTTCTTTTAGTCTTTTATTACAATTTTTAAAATACATGTTAGTACAGTAGTTACTGTTTCAGGGCAATTCTTCTCATTTAATATACTGAGAAAACTTCCCCAAGTCGTCATATATTTTTCTTTAACTTCATATTCTAAAATTTGCATGTGGAGATATTACAGTTTATTTAGCCAGTCCACTCTTGTTGAACACTTAGTCTTCAATTTTTCATTACTAAAAACATATCATGATAAACACATTTTCCCTATATCTTTACACATATCTAATTATCTGCATAAGCAAAATTCCTAGAATTACTGGGTCAAAGGTCATATACAGTTTAAAGATTTTTGATAATATGCTGTCAATTAGCTGTTCTCATAGGTTGTCCCAATTTATATTCCTTGCAGCCATTCACAATACCAAACTTCATCTTAGTTGAGAAACAGAACAGAATCCTTTGCTTAAAAACAATTTCATATATAGACCTGTGATAGGAACTGCTACTAGCGATTTATCTTTCCTTTTCTCTTTAATGAAATCGGGTCATTGCATACCAACAGGAGTGGCCTTTGAGATGATACAAGACACTGTCCCTCTTCTTAACTCTTACTTTTTTTTACTGCATGCTTCCTTTTATTGTTTGCAGTTTTTAAAAAACAGAATTTCTTTATTGATCTCTTTGTATAAATCAGTGGTGGTCCTTTTCCTCCCACAAGAGTAAAACAGGCAATTTGATCTTTTTAGGTACCTGTGAAGTTTTAAAATACCATAAACTCCTTTAGGGATTTAACCACTAACCTAAGAATTAAGTCCTTGGCTTTCTCAGATATAGGTACCTCTGGAGGAAATACCAAAGTTTCTTTCCAATTCATCACTTTTCTATATGTTTCTTGAGGAGTTTCAGAGCAGAAAGGTGGATATCCTGCATATGAGAGAAAACACAAGTTTTATCATCTATAATAATCAAATATGTTTTACGTACTGTGTATGTGCCATAGGGGAAAAAAATAGCCGGAAGTGTTCTATTCAACAATGTCACCATTCATCAATTTATAATAAAATTGCTAATAAAGGCAATAAAATAAAGGATTCAAAGCATCAACCCCTTTATCCAAAAGGCCATGTAGATACAATTTTGACACACGGGAGTTAAAGACCCTGTTTCTGAATCTCTACAGAGCTCACTGGTATTTATCATTGTTGACATTGGGGGATGTCGAACAGTTCAGTCATTTTAGCCCATGATATCTGTAATATGTTCCATCAGGGGCACTCACGGAAATTTACATAGTATGTACGTAAACAAATGGTTAAGACATACCTATTAGCATTTCATACATAATCACTCCCAAAGACCACCAGTCACACAGCTTGTTGTAACCAGTCTGCATGAATACTTCTGGAGCAATGTAATCTGGTGTCCCAACTGTGGAGTATGCCTGCAAAGGAAGAGCTTATCAAACCAGCATTCTTAAATATTCATTAAAAGATCTGAGTATGGCTCACTACTGGAAAAAGCAATATACACAGCAGTTAATTTTGCATTTAATACTTGTTTTGCATGTCTATCATGTAGAAAGCTTAGTGATAGGTACTGAGTCAGATAATATGTTATTTAAGATATGATTTCTGACCTCCCCCCCAGAAGCTCAACTAAATTATTTACATACTTAGCCCTAAATCCTGTGAAAATTAATGAAAGGACAGCTCACTAAAGTGGACTCCGGATGCTAGAAAGGGGAACTATACTACTGTACTCCTCACTGTCAATTACAGGAGGGACTGTATTACAGACCCCACCAGAGGAATCATCGACAAGGAAAGATGTGCACTGCCTCTCCTGTGAGAAAGCAGCTACCCCTGCAACTCAGCCAAGGAAGACCTTCACCACCCTCAACTCTTGCTTTCCTCCAATGGACTTTTGTTCAGAACAGCCCCTTTCCAATCCTCCTTGAAATACCAGTTCTCTTCTCTGTTGGAGTTGCCAATGGTTTTGCCACAGCTTGCCTCTCCTGAATTGCAATTCTCTGTTACTCCCAAATAAACCTACTTTTGCCGGTACAATAATCGTTCCATTTTTATGGCTAGCCATCCATTTCAAAAAGAATAAAGAGGTTGAACCCAGTGGGCCGGAGTCCACCACTCACTACTAAAGTGTTCTTGAACAAGTGACTCAACCCATCTGAACCTCAGCTTCTGCTTACAGCAAATTGGAGTAATAATACAGTCCTAGCACAGTTGACAGGAGGATGAAACAAGAAAAGGAATGTGTTTAGAAACTACAACCTACTGTATATATAAACATCAGGTAGTTTCATGATAAACCTAATTCCAGGGCACTGCTTATCTATCAGAAAGCAATGGAGTGTTTCATCCTTAAATCACACAAAATCTTAAAAAAATGATTTCTTTAAGGTAGTAGTTCTCAATTAAGGGCAGTTATGCCAGGGACCATTTGAAAATGTGTGCCAGCAGATTTCGTCATTTCAAGGACCTGAGGGGTGGGTGTGGGGGGTTGCTGACTGGCATTTAGTTGGCAGGGGGATACAAGATCTAAAGGATTTTCTGCCCAAAATACCAAGAGTCCCCTCTACTTCTCCCTTGGTAAATAAACATTGATAGAAGTCATGATAATGGTCACAAGAATATAAAACATGACAGCAGGAATCACCTGTGAATACTCTGTAAGTCGAATTCCCACCATATTTTTGAGCATTATTCATTTTTCCCCTTAAAAGTAGGAAATACTGCAATTCTTCTCTCAGTGGTAAAATCTGATCTGAAAGCGGCACATTTAAAAGTAAAAGGAAGTTTTTGTCATTAATTCATAGCTCCATAGTTTTAAAATTCTTTTTTTTCCCCAACTTTTAAAAACACTGAAATGTTTTACGAGCACAGGAAGCTTACAGTTAATAACTTGGGCCACTGACAGAATGAGTTAGACCATGCAAAGGTCTTATTATTTGGTTTGAGAGGGTATCAGACTATTATCTTTCAGTCTATTGACCTCACCCAATACTCAGAGGGAATGCTGAATTAATTTCCCTTTCATCACTTGGTTGACTTTAACAAATATTTATAGAGTGTCTGTATGTGCTGGGCTGTACAAGAGATCAGGAAAACAAAGTCAAAAGGCACATTCCTAACTCTGAGAATGATCATGGACCTAGTTAATAGGATAAAGGGAAGAGGAAAGGGGGCAAACAATTCTTATATTTGCTAAGTAATAAAGGAGAAATAGTGTGGGGCAAAAGTTGTTTTATTCCACTTGCATTTAAAGAGTAATTAGGTTTATCTATGATAAAGTCTGCTTTCTAATTTTATTTTATCTGTTTTATCTGTTAATATGCCAAACTTCCTGCTTGCCTTGTCTATAAAGAAGTTCTTAGAAACACACAACCACCATACTTCTGATCGCAGTTTCAGAACAAGTATGAGAAATGGAACACAGCAGGCATTCACTACAATTATATTCATCTCAGTGAGTTTTATATTGTGCTAATTACTAGTAAACAGGTTGCTTAATTATAGGTATGAGCCATAAAATGCTATCAAGTTAAACCATAAAGTAAAAATCAGCACTCACTTTCCAGGCAAGGAAATGTTACAGAAAAACTAAGAGAACTGTGTGACCCCAGAAGTAGTTCTATCCTTGCTACAAAGTAAGTACTGATCATTGTGAAGATACAAAATGATTAAGCAAAACTCCAGTGAAATTTTAGGACCAGGGCAACCTTTCTTAAAGACATAGCTAACTTACCAGCTGTCTCCTGTTCTTCTTCCATGTTTCTGCTTTCCTCTTTGAGTTCATGTTCTGAAATGCTAATTTCAACAAGAGGGAATTGTAATCATGAGGGAAAAAATTCTACCAAAAAACCAAATTCACATACATATAAATACATTGGTTTAAGGACTGAGGGGAGGAAGAGAACTTTTAGTGCTCAGCAATACTGAATTAAACCAGCTACAATATGTTACC
>CM052807.1:49373961-49390254 GCA_028533885.1 Nasua narica | reverse complement strand
TGAAGTACAGAAATTCCTTTCTGATCACTGAAAACTGCTAAACTAATTAATCTCAGTTGTATCTCCCAATTGCCTAGAAAACAAAGTGTACATTTCTTAGTAAACTACAACCAGCCTGACCTTTACATATGTGCTGTCAATTTACCTTGCTGTTTCCTTTACTGCATCCTGTATGGTTCCTTGTTCTGCAATTATTTTGTATTTATCTCTTAATTCTAATGTAAATCTACCTATTTTTCTAAGATTCAAATCAATTGTTACTTCTTCCATGAAACCTTTTCTGATCCCTATATTAAAAATCCCTTTCAAAGTCTGCCACATTCTTTCATGTATACGTATTTTTACACATACACATACATCATTTCTCCTTCTAACTGGTAAACTTGAGGGGAAGGTCATTGTTCCTTTCTTCACCAAATATTTATTATATTTGGTGAATATATTTATTATATAGCCCTCTGCCATCTCTGGAGGTACAAAGCTGAATAAGACATCGCGGAGTTTCTACTATGGGCGAGGATATTTTAGCGCTGCCGCAGGGACAGGAACGGTGTTCATGCAGCATGTAGGGATGATTTCCCAGTGGAATTGAGGCCCAAAGTGAGGCCCAGAGCTAATTGAAGAATGGGAATTGCATAAGGGTAAAGAAGTTCTAAGTGGCAGAAAGAGCCTGTGAAAGGTCCACAGGCAAGAGCGTGGAAGTTAGAGTAACTCAGTAGAAGTGGTCAGCATGGGATGGGGGACAACAGATGAGGCTAGAGAGAAAACGCAGAGACCTGTGAAGTCTGTTGCACATTAATGTTAAGGTCAACCCTGATCCAAGAGAACTCGGGAGCCAATGATGGGTATTAAGGAAAAGAATGATGGGATCAAACCCGTTTTTAGAGAACTCTGGGTGGAGTGTGCAGAAAACCAGGGGGTGGGAGTGGGGCTCAGACTGCAGGAAGAGAGCCCAGCTGGGGGCAGTTTTTCTTCAAGTGAAAAACACAGTAATTTAAAGATGGGGAGAGGCACTGGACTAGAGAACTGGACGGCTTTAAGAAATATTCAGGAAAAAATGTGAGAAAATTCAGCAATTCACTGATTCTTCTTGGAGCCCACTTTTCCTGTTCCATGCACTTAAGGTACCATAGAGCCTGTTCAATAAATCTATGTTCTCAGAATTGAAACGATAAAAAGCTGCCTTCTTTTAAAGATCTCCATCATAGAAACAAATTAAGAAGCCCATATTAAAATGATGAAATCCACATTACCTAAGTTATAAAGTCATCCAATATCAATAAATGAAAAAGTCACTGGGGTTGCCATTATCCGGTAATTAGTCCCTCCCTCAATAACTTCCTTGGGATATAATTGACATACATATAACACTGCAAGTTTAAGGTCTACAATGTAATGCTTTGATGCACATACGTATTATAAAGTGACTACCACAATAAGGCTAGTTAACATATCCATTGCCTCATATAAGTAATTTTTTTTAAGTGAGAACAGTTAAGATCCACTCTTAGTAACTTTTAAGTACATAGTATCATTAACTACAGTCACAGTAATTATAGCTAACATTACCTCTTCATCTGCTAATCCTTCCTCTTCCATGGCCACTTCTAATTTCTTCTGCCTTTTCAAAGAAAAAATAATATAAATTTTAGATACATTCCTACCTATTCCCATTTAAGAAATGTTCACTTATTTATTCGAGTTTACCACTTCAGTTTGCTATACTAAAAAAAAAATCTTTCAAATTGAATCAAAATAATCCTTAAGAATATTAAGAACTTAAGAACAGTTCTCTTTCTCAAAATATAAACCCAAACCAGATTTCTTTTTTTTTCTCCCCAAATATGTTTATTTTAATTTTTCAGTGTTACAAGATTGATTGTTCATGTATCACACCCAGCGCTCCATGCAATACATGCCCTTCTCAATACCCACCACCAGGCTCACCCAACCCCCCACCTCTCTCCCCTCCAAAACCCTCAGTTTGTTGCTCAGAGTCCACAGTCTCTCCTGGTTCAACACCCCTCCGATTTCCCCCCATTCACCCTTCCCTTCCTTCTCACGATGCCCTCCATGATTTTCTTTATACTCCACACGTAAGTGAGACCATAAGATAATTGTCTCTCTCCGTTTGACTTATTTCACTCCGCATAATCTCTTCTAGCCCTGTCCATGTTGATACAAAAGTCGGATATTCATCCTTTCTGATGGAGGCATAATATTCCATTGTATAGATGGACCACATCTTCCTTATCTATTCATCTGTTGAAGGGCATTTTGGTTCTTTCCACAGTTTGGCTATCGTGGCCATTGCGGCTATGAACATTGGGGTACATGTGGCCCTTCTTTGTACTGCATCTGCTTCTTTGGGGTGAACACCGAGTAGTGCAATTGCAGGGTCATAGGGTAGCTGGATTTCATTTTCTCATATTGGCCAAATGAAAAACTTACTTCTAATGCTGCTTATATCAATGATTAGCAAAGGTGACTAATGTTCTAATAAGGAAAATCTGTTGTCTAATATGCAAGCCACCAAAATCATTATTAACATTTATCAGTGTTTACATTAGAAATATGTAAAAGTAACTATAGTGACTAAAAGTATAAATATTTAAGGTGGCTATTCCTGTTTGAACCCTGATTCTAATACTTATTAGCTAAATGAGCTTATGGAAGTCCTTCATTTAAAGTCTAAGCTTGATTTCATAATCAGTCAAGAAAAAATGTTCAATGCAATTGAGTGTATTTTATTCTAATTCTTTGCAAACTATACATTAAAAAAAAAATCCCCACTAACCACCAGAACATTTGCTTTTCTAGGTATAGCCAAGTCCAGTTATTCAACATTTTTAAAAGACACCACTTAAGTTAGTTAAGTTAAGCACTGTGGGGGTGGGGGGAATCGTAAGCCGTGTGGAAGCGAAAGCTGGGCCGCCATGTGCGGGCGCTGGTGCTTGAGCTGTACTGCAACGAGAGCGGCGAGGACGTCGAGGTCCCCTATGTACGAAACACCATTCGCTGACCCCTGGCCGCGCCCATAGGCTGGCCCCAGCCCCCCACCCCCAGCCCCCTACCCCCCAGCCCAGGGCTCCCATCGGGCCTCTGGCAGTGGCCTTGCTAGCCACGCCTGGTGTTCCCTCCTCATTCCCCTCCCTGCACCCCTCTTGCCGCTGCTTTCTACCTTGTTTGGAACCTGAATCCTAATAAATAATTATTAACGCCCCCCCCCCGCCCAAAAAAAAAGTGGTGGATGAAAGAACCAGTAACTATAGAGATGGTTGTGATACAAATTTTGCAACTCATTTCCAACTGCATATTCATCATTTTACTTCTATCATATTGCTTTTGCCTAAAGATAAACCCCAAGAGAGCTCTTCCTAATTAGTTCTGGAGTACCTTAGAATAAGACTAACTTTCCAGGATTTACCTACATAGGAATACAAGGGTTGAGGATTGAAATCATCACATACATTTTTTTAGCATTTGTCATTTATAATATGTCTAAAGGTAAGCTCTTTCCTGACCCCTTATTCTTAGGGAAAATTCAAAACAAAAATATCTAAAGGCTGTGCATTAATCAGCACCCCAATGGCAATGACAGCTAATGGCACGTTCTCTGCCTACTTCCTCAACATTTGTAAGACACCTTGGTGTGTATCACGCTGAATTTATCTTTTACTTACACACTATTTTCCGAAGCCCACTCCTTAGAACGGAGTAAGCTCTGTGCCTGCCGTCATGCCCCTCTGGGCCCCGCAGAGCCGCTTGTTGAATGATTCTGAGTTTCCTCCTCAGCAGACAGAATGCACAGCGGAGGAGTACCGCTAATTTGGGAGGGCCCATCAGCATACAGGCAACTTCATTCTTCTCTCAAATCTCTACTGCCTCCTTTTCTCAACGCATGCCAAGACTAACACTTCAGGGAATCATCACTTACTCTGGACTGAGAGGCAGTAACCTTCATCCGTTTCTACTATATCTAAACGAGAAGACCCATGGCTTCTCTTGTACCTGAAAAGAAATTAGTTTTCCTTCTAAATGCCCTGACATTTTGTTCTGATTGGTACTTTATTCAGCTTATGTATTTACTCAATTAGTTAAGCCTTAATAATTCATCACATGTAGTCCTGAAGTATAAGCTTTTAGAAAATACAAGCTGACTGTTTAATACGACTTCCATGGCACCAAGCTGAGACTGTCTTTTTTTTTTTTTTCTCTTCTTGAAATACTTTTCAAGTATCACTTTTATCTTTCAAGTATCACTTTTATCACTAAAAGCAGATACTTTTAGTCTTACTCCCCTTTGTTTGGAAATAGAGGGCAAAACTGAATTACTGAAAGATTTTATCAAGAAAAGACAACGAACACCCAAAAAAAAAAAAAAAAGAAAGAAAAAGACAACGACCCTTCAAAAATTCTGATGCATAACTTCAGTGTCTGCTTCCTAAAAAAGCGGTCTTTCTTTCCCTGATTCTCTTCTACTTTGTTCACTCTCCCTTGGTGACTGGATGATTTCCAGAGACTTTCATTGTATTTACAATTAGAATAATTACTCATATGCTTGGATTCATTTCTAACTGATTGTGTGGTTTCTATTTGTGTCAACTTTTTGGTGTTTTAGTTTTTCTTTTTCCCTTGCCTTATTCTGAACCAGGGTTTTTTTTTTTCCTCATTTCATTGTTTCCCTTCTACTAGTTTGGAAGTTATAAACTCTATTAGTCTGAAATGAACCAATCTTTATCCCTTTGTATGTTGTATCTCTACTGTGGAGATACAAAGATCTCTAGGAACACTTCATTGATACTTACTTCCCTCCTGACTGATAGTTCACTGCTAGAAAATATTTTAATTCTACTTTAAAAAATTTATAAGACATTATCATTATTGTTGTTGTTTTTATGCCATTTATGTTGAGATTTATCCACACATTTGCATTTGGATCTGCTTGTGATCGCTTTCCTTCAGCCTAAATAGAATCTTCTGGAAGTTTTGCTGATGGTGAATTTAGTTTAACCTGCTTCTACTCCAGCCTTTTCCTCTCTTCCTTTAGGAACTTTGATCAAAGATGTTAGCTCTCCTTACTATTCTCCGTATTTCTCAACTCTCCTTTATATTTTCCAACTCTGTGTCTCTAGGTTAACTTCTGAATAATTACTTAAGTTTTATTTTCTAGTTCAATTCTGTGCTCAGCTTGGCTGATCTGTAGTTAGACCTGTCCAACATTTCATACCTAGCTAGGCGCCACGTTTGTCAATCTTTCTTGCTCCTAAGTTCTATTCTATTGTTGTCATCACAATCCTTAATTCAAGCCCTTTCTGTGCCTGGACTACACATCACTAGTCTTTTCTGCTTC
This sequence comes from Nasua narica, assembly GCA_028533885.1. Lineage (NCBI taxonomy): Eukaryota > Metazoa > Chordata > Mammalia > Carnivora > Procyonidae > Nasua > Nasua narica. Next base: position 49,384,901 of record CM052807.1, on the reverse strand, counting down.
TTATCTCTCCATCCACAATCTATCCTGTACATCACAACTAAAGTACTTTTCTAGAGAAACACCCATGATCACTGATTCTGTCCAAACATCCTCAAGCCTCTCTATTCCCATGGGAATAGCTACATTAACAAAGCATCTTAGGCTCCCAGGGAATGCTGAAATCCAGCTCGAGCTAGACTGGCTCTTGCTTGACCAGCACCAAAGGCGATTTCTTCTGTCTGTAATATCCTTCCTCCTGCTCTTTTACCTCCTTCTTCTCTCATTAATGCATGTATAATTAATACTCTTCCTTGAGAGCCCTGATAAATGCCATGACCATTTATGACACCCTCCCAGTTACTTTAGTCAAAAGCAATCTCTCCCTTCTTTGCCCTTCTCTTAGTGATGCTTTTCACTCTTTCATGTAATATTTATGGGCCTTATCTCCCTCTCCAGAGTTTTCTGAAGGCCAAATAACACGTCGTGCACGTTCTTCCACCTCCTCCTCCACTCTATAATGTTTTTGGATAATTAATAATATTTATTACTCATGAAATATAAAGATATATCATAATTTCCTGGTTAGAAATGTTTTATTGAAGATATTAGCTGATGTGATTTAAGTATATGGGTGCACAGGACAAGAAACCATTCTGCCAAAATAACTAGAGACACTGTCAGTATAGAAAACCTAAAACAGCATACAGGGATCCACAATATTTATATTATTTAATGTTCATTATATTATTCATATTATAACACTAACCATAATATTAATAAATGTTTGCACCCCACTTGCAACCTAATGACTTATTAAAGCAAACAGGAAATTCTGACCAGCTTTTACTATACCTGGTTTCTCTCTCTTCATGCTGTAAAATTAGGTTGCTATAAAAATTCTCCAGTGTGAGCTTGGCCACAGTCACTCTCTCCCGGGTATGGTTGCTCATAGGAAAGGTGCTTGTAGTCCCTGCCGTCATTGCCATAGTAACCAAAACTGAAACAACATATAAACACAAATTGTTCAGTAGAAAAACACTTTCTATCCCTCATAATAAGCTCTGGAGATGGTTTAATTTCTGCTAAGCAAAATTCTACCCTAACAGTTAAGCTATCCAAGTCTTTCACATCATAAATAACACAATGCCAGTAAAGAAAGAGAAGGCGGCAGAAATTATTTTCGTGTTGGCACCACCAAGGGTGAATGAGAGTCAAGAAGCACTAGTCCACACACAACACGGACACATTTTATATAAAAGGTTGCACTCAATGAGCATTCAAAATGAGAGGTTTGATCTATTTTGTTGTTGTTTTACTGATCACTAAATAAAATCCACAAGATTTTGTTAACCTATATGCCTGCACCAAACATAAGTCTCCATAGAGTTAATGTAGTCCAATTAAATAGTAAGAAGTAGCTTCTACCATATAAATCTAGGAAACATGAAGCAGTTTATGAAATCTGCACACAAACATCAGTTTGAAGCAATTCTCACATATATAGGCTTTATGGGTAAACTACTTTTAAAAACAAGCTCCTTTGGTTGGAGCCATTGTTGCCTTATTTCATTCTGAATTCTAGGTCACTTCAGAAAGTGCTGTAACAAGGTCTGGTGTGCTTCTCCAGACTGTGAGGTCCACCGCATTTCCAAATGACACTCAGATGCCTGTAGGAGTCAGGCAGAAAACACAACTGGATCAAGCCAGGTGACGGCAGGGATGTTCTAGGACCTTAACTGGGCAATGTCTGTCTACTTAAAGCCATTCAGATGCCAACTTTGAAAAACCACTGAGCCAGCCAAATGAAGTACCGGTTTGAACAAGATAATTTGGACAATAAGACAAGGAATGTAGCAAAATGGCTGCTTCATGGGGAGTTGGGGGGTGACTGAACTGTGGTGGCTGCTACTGGTGGGCACTGACCCTAAGATACTTGTCTCCTACAGTCTACAGTCTATATCAGGACCAAAAAAAAAGACTAGAATGGTTTCATACAGTAAAGAGGTTTTTGCTTATCTGGATGGAGATCATAACAGACCTGGAAAAGATCCAGATTTACAACAGTGAGCATCCAACACTGCACTATTAGCATTCCCCCCAAACCTGACACCTACTCCCTAATTACATGAAGATACAGACCCTGCGTATGGACCTGAACTGCAGTAGGCTCCAGGGATAATGGAATGAACCAAAAGACCTTTCTTGTTCTTCAATGTCAGGCAAGTCAAGTACAGGTTGAAAGTATACGATTTAACTCAGGCAAATTCCCGGTTCCACTGCCCTCTTACTGGCTTTATACCCCAGTGTACAGCATAAGCCTCAAAGTCATGTCTAAACATGAATCTATTATTTTAGCCTCACAAACTTGTTCCTCTGCTGACTATGGGTTTTTAGAACAAGTGGATTGTGTCATTTGTTTAAAATCATTGGAGGTGGGAAAACTTAGAAACCAACACAGAGCAATACCCAGGGATTTCTGAGGGTTTTCTCATTTGTCCAGAAGATCTGCACCTGATAAGGAATTTTCAAATTGGTTTACCAGTTCCTAGGAGGGAAAAATGGCCAAGACCCAACTATGACTCTCCAAAGTCTCTATGTTCCTTTGAAAAAGCGAATGGTGAAAAACCAACCGACCAACCAAAATCTTCTGTGGTGTCTCCTAACAAAAGCACAAAGAAATCAAACCTAAATAATGCACAAGTCAGAAAGAAAGATGTGTGATAAACTCAGGGTCTGGCCTTGGAAGGCAGATGACTGGCTGTCAAGGGACCTCGTGGAGAAAGCTCTAGCCTTCAGCTTCCAGAGATCCAGAGCAATCAAATTCTGCAAGCTACTTTAGCCTAACAGGGTTCACAGGGGACTGATATCCATGACATAATAGCAATTTGCTGATTTACACGATAAGAAATTGAGCAACAAGGAACAGAGACGTGCATCTTCTGGCAAATGTATTCCATCCTTGCAAACAAGCTAGATGTAAAGCCTTAATTAGGATCAGAAGATTGCTTAGTGAGCATGGCATCAAAACAAAGAGAATCGTTATTCAATTTAAATGTTTAATGGCATCAGACTAAGGCAGATTCTAAAAAATAAAGTAGAGACTGATCACTATCTTGCCCAAGGTACTTTAAAGTAGCTGGAGATGGCCAGCATTAAGCTCTCCTGCTGACTGGGCTTTCCCAGAATGCGGCAAAATTGAGGGGCTAGATATGGGTAGAATTATTACTGAGGAAAACTTTGGGGGACATTTTTGTGAAATATAAAAAAAAATTCTAGGGAATTCAAAACAATTCTAAACATTAGTTAATTGTGTGCATCGACAATACAGAGCAAAATGTAAGAACCTGAGGTCCTTATAAAAGAGGGATAAACACAAGGTCAGGTTTCTTCCATCATCAGACAATGTAATGAGTTTAATTCCAAAATCCAAAGGCGGATGTTGAGTAATGAAAAACAATTTCCAGACACCATATCATCTAATCGTGATTAATTCCTTCTACTCTACTTATACATACATACCTGCAAATATGTATACTGTATTTAAGAAACAAATCAGAGCAAAACCTATTCATCTTTGTATTCAGTCTTTATAATTAAAGTATTACAACACCTTACAAAGTGCTGAGCACACAGTAGGCATTCAGTAAATGATGGTAACATAACTCAAATTTAATGGAGTTGAAATTATATGTTTCATACGTGATAGTTTTCTTCAGATTAGAAAGTACAGAATCATTTAGTGTTATGTTACGTTAACTTCAGAAAAAAACCCTGCTTGAGAGATAATTGCAGCAAAAGCCAAAATCCCACCCTTAGTCTTGATTAAATAATACCCTTCAGAAATTAGCTTTAAAAACAAGAAAAAATAATTTCCTTCTAACCAGACACAAATAGGCTTTAAAAATTTCACATTAACCAAAACCAAGAACAGAAGTGAACAAATTATTACAAAGAATGATCTAGATGACTGGCACTTCTTATATTGCAAATTTATTCCTCTAATGGATTTAACACTGTCCTTTGTCTTTGACTGAAGCCCTTTCTTTAGTCAGAAAAAGAACAGGATACAACTTGCAAGTCTAGAATTCCTGGACTGATAAAAACAACACTAGGTGCCCTTGAATTTCCTGTTCACGTGTTTTCTCCAGACTCCCCTATTCATTAATGGAGACGCTACCAATAGTTAAGTCCAACATTCTTTCGTTTATCAAGCCTGGGGAAAGGAGATAACAAACCTGGCACTCAAGCTACCTATAAATAGACTTGTCTCCAACCATTTACCATCAAACTTCTAAAGGAGGAAAACAGAATTGCTTTACCTGACAGGCAAAACACACTACTTAACTGGGGATTTTGCCTTAGTTTCCACTACTACGTATCAGAGGAATGAGTATCCTTAATGCTACTGTATTGCCTTGGAGTATAAAAACTTTTCTAAATGCATTTAGTCGCAACCATAATGCCCCAAGCTATGACAGGTCCTCAGATTGGATACTGTATATGCTGGGTCCCTAAGGATAGAGCAGCCACAGTCTCTCTCCTCTGGGCAGAATATTCAGAAGAGCAAGAAATTCAGTCAGGTAAAGGCTCAAGTTCCAGCACTCACTCTTCCTGGTTGTATTATTTCCAGCTAATACACCCTGCAGATTTATACCATGTGCCAGCACTGTGCACATTACTGAGAATACTAAGAAGGATAACATATAGTCCCTCCCTTAGGGAGTTCACCATCTTATGGGGATGCAAAGAAGGGAGAAATGATCTCTCCAAGGGTATAAGAGTAGTCAAAGGTTTGACAAAAGAGGAAATACTTGAACTGAATCTTGGTGTGGGTGGGGAGGAGTAAGGATTCACAAGTCAGATGGACAAGACAGAGCAGGAAGAGGTGTAAGTGTGTCAAACAGACAGACACACAGGAGTGTAGAGATGGCTTGAGTATATTCAGTGAAACAGCAGAAGATGAAGGTGGAAGGGCAGGTAGGAGTCATGATAAAATACCTTTCTGTCATGTTAAAATATACTAAGCACAAATGGGAGCCATTCAGGGCTTTTAACTAAGTAAAAAGTAGCAGCCAACAAATAACATTTCCTGAGGCTTATTACTCAAGTACCAAGAACTCTCCTAAGAATGGTACATGTTTTAATGCAGTCAATCCTCCTGTCACCAACAAGACCCTAAGACCTGAACTTTACTACTACCTGCATGGACCTACGTACCTTTGTCCCACACTTCCCTTAAGTTTTTCTTTCCAGGTTATCTCTCAACTCAGGCAAAGACCTAAGGGGCAGAGCATCCCATGACGGAAACCAAAACTACCCGGAAAGCTATAACAACTGCCATGGGGAAGAGCTCACGAGGTCCAGACCACCCAGGCGAATTTGAGCTTATCCACCGACTCACACCTGAGCAGATGGACCATGGAGTGACCCCCAGTGACCTCTACCTGATTATCATGCTAAATTCTCCACTCGAGGAGGAGCACCAGCCTCATTAACATAAGATACAATGTATGTCTAGGCACGTTTCCTTGAGGCACATGTATGACCCTATGGCTGCCTCTACACACAAAGACAAGGATCCCCTTTCTAAATTCTCATCCTAACCCTAAATAAAAGGAGCCTGTTCACCCTTGCTTGGGGACTCACAGCTTTGGAAGTTATTCTCTGTGACCTCCTTATTAGTTGCAAATAAAGTTGACTTTGTATGCCAACTCCACCTGATGTAGTTTCTATGTGTAAGTCACCAAGGAACTAACTCATGTTAGTTCAGTTACGTAACCACCTCTAAAATCCTATCCGATTGGCACTTCATATAGAATATCCTAGTACAAGGAGGATGGCAAAAAGGCTGGGAGTAGATTAGATTGAAGGAATGTAAATCAGGTTAGGGGGAGGCAATAATATATGGTCATGGGTTACAAACTTGTGGCCTGCAGTCATATTTTGTTTAGCTTACACCGTGACTTAGAAATCAGAAAACTTCACAAAAGAATTCAGATTTCTGGTCCTCTTGAAAAATCAGCTCAGTCAAATATGAGCCCACATTACTGCCTGGAACAGAGAAGCAGCAGCCCCCTTGCAATATAGGACATCCTGCCCAAGTCCACCAACTTTCTACTCCCTTTTGCCCAGCATCCTCCATGCATTTTATTACCTGACTACTTCTAGTCAGCATCTGAAATCACAATCTTGGGTTTAGTATAAAAGAATGAGGGCCTAATTTAAGATAGTAGCAGAAAAGATTAAAATTGGGGCTCAGATACTCAGAGGGCAAGATGAAATCTATAATTACCTCTGGGTTTCAGATTGAGATGAGTGGGTAAATGGTGATATCACTAATAAGAATAGGAGTTAGAAGAAGAGTTAAGTTGGTAGGAAAGAAAATAAGTTTAAGTCTGATTCTGAGTTATATCACCAGATTCAGTTTAAAATTTATGCTTTAAAATGTGAACTCTAAAGATTTACACTTAGAAATGGAAAAATTATCCTGTTCCTGAAAGTAGCAAAGAGAAGAAAACATTCATAAAATACCTAAGAATACTTTCATCAAAAAAAAAAAAAAAGTTAGCCTTTTTATGAGGAAATCTAATCACAGATTGTGAAGGGAAGGGAAGAATTATTCAATTAATGGTGTTGGAACAACTGGTTATCTATTTAAGCAAGCCAGATGTTCATTCCACTCCAACAGGCAAAATAAATTCAAATGGCTCAAAAGTGTGACCATAAAACTAAAGAGGAAAAAAAAGGAAAGAAAAGAGGAAATAAAGGAAAAAGAAAAGTTTGACTTCAAAAAAATTACACGAAAATATAGATGAGTAACTGATCTTTGAATTGACAGGAACTGTATTTTAAAAATCACAATAAAAATAGCGCTACATATTATTATATAAAAATTTGGAATCTACTTATATGGATATCAAACAAGAGTAAAGAACAGTATTTGGGGGGAAAACTGTAAAATAACAGCATGTGTTAAAAGTATATATTGAAGTATAAAGGTATATCTTAAAAATAACAAATTCATTTCTTAAAATATATGAAAAGCTTGTAGCACAGTTTTTTAAACATTAAATTTGGGGTGCCTGAAAAAAAAAGTTGGGGCACCTGGGTGGCTCAGTGGATTAAGGCCTCTGCCTTCAGCTCAGGTCACAATCTCAGGGTCTTGGGATCGAGCCCCGCATTGGGATCCCTCCTAAGCAGGGAGCCTGCTTCCCTCTCTCTCTCTGCCTGCCTCTCTGCCTACTTGTGATCTCTGTCAAATAAATAAATAAATCTTAAAAAAAAAAAAGAATTTAAACATTAAAGTTGTAAAGGGAAAATAATAAAGAAATAATACTGATTGACAATATATAAATAAAAATAGCTAACATCTAGAAATTGTTCAATTTTCCCAAGTAAATCAAGGATATGGAAACTTTAAAATCATACATATGTTCCCAATGTGAAAACAGCCATAATTTAGGGGGAAACCCTCTTGGTCCAGGATATCATGAGATGACTTTCTCATTCACCATCTGTGTTTGTGTGTGTGGTTTTTCCCCAACTTTACTGAGATATAATGGACATGTAACGCTTTGTAATATTAACACATACCAGGTAATGATTTGATACATACATATAATATATGCATACATCATGAAATGATTACCACAGTAAGGTTAGTTATCTATCACATCGTATAGCTACAATTTTCATGTGTGTGGTGAGAATTTTTAAGATTTACTCTTAGTAACTTTCAAATATAAATACAGTATCATTAACTATAGTCATCATGCTATATAGTGCCAGAATTTCTAACTGAAATTTTGTACATTTTGGCCACCTCTACCCATTCTTCCTCCAACTGCCCTTACCCCTGGGCCCGTGACAACCACCAAACTGCTATTTTTATGAGTTCAGTTTTTTAGATTCCGCATATAATCGAGATCATATAGTATTTGTCTTTTTCTGTCTGATTTATTTCACTTAGCATAATGTCCTCAAGGTCTATCTATGTTGTCACAGATGGCAGGCTGTCCTTTTTTATGACTGAATGATATTCTATTATATTGAAATATCACATTTTCCTTATTCATTCATCCATCAGTAGACATTTAGGCTGCTTCCATGTCTTGGCTATTGTGAATATGTTGCAATGAACACAGGGGTGCAACTATCTCTCCAAGACAATGATTTCATTTCATTTGGACAGATACCAAGAAATGGAACTACTAGAACATAGGGTAGTTCTATTTTTAGTTTTGGGGAGAACCTCCATACCAATATATATTTCAACCAACAGTGTATAAGAGTTCCTATTTTCCACATCCTCACCAACACTAGCTATTTCTTGATAATACCTATTCTAACAGGTATGAAGTAATAAAACTGTGGTTTTCGTTTGCATTTCTTTGGTGATTAGTGATATTAGCCACCTTTTAATTTATCTATTGGCCATTTGAATATCTTCTTTGGAAAAAAATGTTTATTCAAGTCTGTTCATTTAAATCAGATTATTTACTCTTCTTGGTAGTGAATCACATGAGTTCCTTATATATACTAACGTATGTCCTGAGGTTTTTCTTTGCTGGGAGATTTTTGATTACTGATTCAATCTCCTTACTCATTACTGGTCTGGTCAGATTTTCTATTTCTTCAGGATTTGGTCTTGGTAGATTGTATGTTTGTAGGAATTCATCTATTTCATCTAAGGCTATCCAATTTGCTGGTGTTTCATTGTTCACTGTAGTCTCTTATGATCCTTTGTATTTCTATAGGATCAGCTGTAATATCTTCTCTTTCATTTCTAATTTTATTTGAATACTCTCTTCTTCTTGGTTAGTCTAGCTAAAGGTTTCTCACTTTTGTTTACCTTTTCAAAAAACCAACCAAAAGTTTAGTTAAACTTCTCTATTGCTTTCCTCGTGTACTTATTTCTGCCCAGGTCATTATTAATTCCTTCCTTCAGCTAACTTTGGGCTTAGTTTATTTTTCTTTTTGTAGTTACTTGAGGAGTAAAGTTAGGTTATTTGAGATCTTTCTTCTTTTCTTAATGTATGCATTTACCATTATAAACTTACTATAAACTCTTAGAACCAGCTTTGCTGCAACCCATAAGTTTTGGTATGTTGGGTTTCCAATTTCATTTGTTTCATATGTAAAAATTTTTTTTTCTTTTGATTTCTACTTTGACCCACAGGTTGTCTGGGAGTGTGTTGTATAATTTTCATGTATTTGAGAATTTTCCAGCTTTCCTCCTATTACTTAACTAATTTCTAGTTATACATCATTGTGGTCAGAAAGATACTTGATATAATTCTGGTCTTCTTGAATTTGTTCAGACTTGTGTTGTGGCCTAACTGTTGGATGGCATGTTTTGTTTTAATCTGTTAGGTCCATTTGGTCTAGTGTTATTCATAACTGCTGTCTGCTTATTGATTCTCTGTCTGAATGGTCTAGCCACTATTGAGAGGGGTTATTAAAGTCCCCAACAATTATGGCATACCTGTTTATTTCCCTTTAGTTCTGTTAGTATTTGTGTTATAGATTAGGTGCTCTGATGTCAGGTGCACAATTATTTATGGTTGTTATATAATCTTAATTAACCCCATTATCATTATGTAATGACCTTCTCTGTCTCTTCTGGCCATTTTTAGCTTAGTCTATTTTGTCTGATTTAAGTTTAGCTACCCCTGCTTTCTTTTGATTATCATTTGCTTGAAATAACTTTTTCCATCCCTTCACTTTTGGTCTACGTATGTGCTTAAATCTTAAATGAGTCTCTTGTAGACAGTATGCCATTGGAGCTTGTTTTTTAATCCATTCAGTTATTCTGTGTCTTTTGATTGGAGAATTTAATCCATTTGTGCTTAAGGTGATTAATGACAGGTAAGGACTTAATATTGCCATCGCGTTGTTTTCTGTTTTCTATATCCTTTCTTCTTTGCCTCCTCTTTGGCTACTTGTTTTATGAATGATGACTTTATTTTTTTGGCAGTATGCTTTGACTCCTTACAATAATCTTTTGTGTTTCTACTATAGGTTTTTCATGGTTATCATGAGGTTTACATTGATAACAGACTATTTTTTTATTATGTTCAATTGGCCAACATATAGTATATCATTAGTTTACATCCTATTTTAAGCTAGTAACAATTTAACTTCAGTAGCTGGCAGAAACTTTATACTTTGACTTCTCTACCCCTCACATTTTAGGTTATTGGTGTTTTAATTTATATCACTTTGATATTATGTATTCAATAATAAGTTTTCGTAGTCATACTTATTTTTAAGATGCTTATTTTTAACCTAGAGTTGTGAATTATGTGCCACCATTACAATATTTAAGAATGTGACTAGTGAGGGCACCTGGGTGACTCAGTTAAGCATCTGCCTTCCACTCAGGTCACGATTCCAGGGTCCTGTGATCGAGCTCTGCATCAGACTCTCTGCTCAGTGGGAAGCCAGCTTTTCCCTCTCCCTCTGCCTGCTACTCTCCCTGCTTGTTCTCTCTCTCTCTGTTAAATAAACAATCTAAAATTATTATAACTATTTAAATTATATAATTCATATAATTTAATATATATTTATATATTATATATATTTAATAAATTATTATAATCAATTATTAAGATTATGTAATCTTAAATCTTAAATAAATAATCTTTTAAAATATGAATAAAAAATAAAAAAAGAATGGGTTTTACACATTCATGTTTTTATGATGTTAATTAGAATACTTTTATTTCTACTTGAAGAACACAACTTTAACATTTCCTTTAAATTAGGTCTAGGGGTAATGCTTTTGTTGATTCGGAAAGCCTTTATCTCTCTTTCATTTGTTTTTGTTTTTTTTTTTTAAAGATTTTATTTCTTTGACAGAGAGAAAGATCACAAGTAGGTAGAGAGGCAGGCGGGGGTGGGGGGGAAGCAGGCTCCCTGCTGAGCAGAGAGCCCGATGCAGGGCTCAATCCCAGGACCCT
>CM052807.1:49238230-49373461 GCA_028533885.1 Nasua narica | reverse complement strand
TAATTTTTATATAAGAAAAAAAGTACTTCAGAGTAATTGTGTGAGGGCAGACGTGGGAACAGTAAAAGGGAATCAAACTGAATTTTTTAGCTCACAAAGGTGGTTTTCCAGGTACCACTGTATGTGGGAGTTTTTTCCTATGAACCAAATTCTTAGTTCTGGCTTAGTGGAGGATAATGAAGAACAGCAAAAAGAGTCTGAGTCATGGAATAAAGTTAAATACAAACCACAAGACTAATGAGAATTCTGAAGTTTTCCAGTCATATCTTAACACTTCTTTTTAGGAATACAGATTTTTAGCGGTTTACACTCTTGCATGTTTACAAGGGCTCAAACTGTTTTTCACTCTCCTAACCAGCTTGTCTACTGAGGACTCCAAAGGCCCATTTCAAAACCAAAAAACAGGGTAGCACAAATCTTAACTAAATTAACTTCAAGTCTTATTTAAGGTAAGGGAACTACTCCAAAGTCATATGAAACAAAATGAGTGCTCTAGTTTCAAGATCCCCACACTCCCCTTTACTCCTTCTTTAAAGGATATACAGCCTGATTCAAAGCACCAGTACAACCAAAAATGCCTATTTTGTGCTAAAGGGTGAAGGTGTGGTGTGACCAGAGAAAACCAATGAAATGGTGAGAGGTGGTGTGACGCATGTAAAGGAAAGGGCAGCAGCCCACACACATCCATCACTCAGTGGCCCAACTGGAAGAAGCTGCTCATCTTTGAACTCCTGCCTCTCACTTTCTCAAAAGTAAGTGTCTCATAGGAATGGGAATGAGGGAGAGAAACAGACTGACCTTCACACCCAAAACGAATCCTGAAAATAGGCTTCAGTTTAGGTGAGGATGTAAAACACCAATTTCCCAGGAATGACTTTGATTAAAAGTATAGACTCATGGTTGAATTTTCCCATTCACTCAAAAATATTCAAAGCTTCTACATCACTGAAGAGGTTCAAGAGAGACATGGATTCCTCCATTGTACCAATTCCTTTTATATTCTCTAATTTTAGTTTTAAAACTATTACTGCGTTATCTTGTTTGCTGTTCCTTTTCAAACAACAACCACTCACTGAAAGAGATCAGACTAATTTAACATCAGAAGAGCCAGAAGCAGCAATGCTTTTTGAGGGCAAAAATTGGATTAGACTAAAAATAAAACATGGTATCACCAAGCTTCCAATTCTAATATGTAAGTAGCTCTGAGTTACTTTGAGCTATTTTGAGTCATTTAAACTCTCCCAAGAGGCTTTTGACCATCACAAGTGACCAACGAAAACTGCTCCCAGCTAAAAGCAGACATACCATGTGACTCATAAGATTCAGATATTGTGTTTTAAACACACAGATTACTTGCCTTCTGCAACCGTGAGAAAATCCAGAAGCTACTCTACCTCATTTAAGGCACTTAAATCTTCAACGCCAAAAAAAAAAAAAAAATGTTTTTAGTGCTACTGACCTTTATAAATAATACCTGAACAGATGATTAGCTAAGTATCAAATGGGGTCATACCATTTTATTGACTTGTGATTTTTAGAACACAATTCTGGTTTATTTGGAAAACAAATATAGGCGAGGGAAAAAATGTCTAAGATGGAATAAAAAGTAAACTGTATAGTTTGTTGTCATCAAGGATATCCTGTAATTTAAGTGAGTATACTGGCAAATCCTCCCATAAATCAGTTTATGAGTTCAATTCTGTTCAGCATTTTTCTGGATTTCACTAACAGTCTAAGGTGGCAAATTTAGTTCAGGAACAAGCAAGACTGTTAGAATCACAGAACTTGACAACAGAAGCTGTACTATCTAATCTGTCCACAGTCATTTGGCTATCTGGTGGAAAAGCCTGGACTGGAACCAGTCACTGGACCTTCAGGAGGAGCTCCCAACCGAGTGGCAGAGTGCACGGTGCGGCGGCAGCTCTGGGACTCTGTTTTACCCTGCAGGGAAGCTGGCTCTCAGGACCTGGAGAGCCAGCGCCAAGTTCTGTACTACATGGTGTCCGTGAGCTCTAACACTGATGTCCAAGTCCAACGCTAAATGACTGTTTACTGTCTCAGGATTACAGATATGTGGATCAAATAATTGGTTTCTGCCTGCTTTTCAGATGACTGAAGAATGACATTTTTACTCCAAACTTTCTAAAAAGACCAAAATATTATGACTACAGCCTTCTTGAAAGTGATTAAGATTTTGATTATAGAAGTTAACCACCATGAAGTGATCTAAATTCAGCCTGGGACCCTACCTCTATCTATGATTATTTCCTCGTAAAAATATTCCCCAAAGTGAGGTTTTCTTTTTTTTTTTTTTTAAGATTTTATTTATTTATTTGACACAGAGAGAGACAGCGAGAGAGGGAACACAAGCAGGGGGAGTGGGAGAGGGAGAAGCAGGCTTCCCGCTGAGCAGGGAGCCCAATGGGGGCTTGATCCCAGGACCCTGTGATCATGCCCTGAGCCAAAGGCAGACGCTTAATGACCGAGTCACCCAGGGACCCCTAATTTTATTTTTTTAAAAGATTTTATTTATTTACTTGAAAGAGAGAGAGAGCACAAGCAGGGGGAGTGGGAGAGGGGAGGCAGGTTCTCCACTGAGCAAGGGAACCCGATGTGCGGCTCCATACCAGGACCCTGAGATCATGACCTGAGCCAAAAGAAGATGCTTAATGACTGAGCCACCCAGGCGTCCCTAAAGTGAGGTTTTCAAAATCTTATAGATCACATGGAATCACAAGCACTCCTTGTCCATGACACCTGAGTATGAGGGCAAAGCTAAATGTACATTTATTCAGTTGTCTGGAATCTGCCCTAGGTATTCTGCAACATGAAATAAGATTTCTAAAATATAAAAAAGTACTTTTTTTCTTTCCAAACTGGAAATATCTTTTTTTATTTATGAAACCAAAATGTTTCCTGTAAAAATGTGAAAATACCCAGAAGTATATAAATTGCAACGTGAAACTGACCTCACACTCCTACCTCCCATACCAGCCAGTTTTAACTGTTGGGTGCCAGACTGGCATTCCACTGCCTGGATTTAAATTCTGGCTCTGTCACGGATGAACTCTGAGAGCTCTCAAGGTGTCAGTGTCCTTATCTATGAAACAGAGATAATGACGGCATGTGAGAATTAATAACTAGTGTTTATTAAGTACTTTATGAAGTATAGGTATTATTCCGGGGACTTAAACCATATTAACAAATTTTCATAAAGTGCCTGATGGATAGTGCCTGAGCCTTAGTCACGTACTCACTGAATGTCAATGGTCTGTTGACCTCCCCAAACCTTAAGGTCACACAGACACAGATGGTTTTAATACAAATGGGCTCCTATAAACTGCTCTGTAACTCACTTTTTCCCTATTTTAATATAATCAGACCCACTTCATCTTCTTTAGGGAGCATACAGTAATAAGATTTTCCAACATACAGTGAGTTGTGCTGTGCTTTATGTGTATCATCTCCTATAACCCTCATACGAGCCCTCATAGTGCTATTACTATTCCTACATAAGAGAGGAGGAAAGAAAGATTCAACTGGATCAAGTAACTTGCCCAAGATCATATAGCTAACTGTGGTGAGACTGGGATCTGAACTTAGAGACCACAGTGTGCTCCATTTTCTGTAGCGCCTTAATTTTAAACCAATGTGCACTAACAGATGCTTAGATGGCTTCCATTTTGGGGAGGTATTTTTAGCAATGCTGCAGTGAGCATACTCCAATCACAGACTCCGCACTCTTTCTCTTATTTCCTTATTCTTCCGATGTGCAATTGCTGAATCAAAGAATATTCATATTTTAAATTTTGATACACAATGCAAGATTCCTTTCCAGAGAGATAGTGCCAACTGAACATCTACAGAGACATGAGAGATGCAACACTGGGCACTGTCCATCTTTTTCATCTTTGCCAGCCTGACAGGTTTAAAAAAATCCTACTGTTGCTTATGCATTCCTTTGACTAAAATGAGTTAAGCATATTTTCATATATTTGAAATAATTATTTCTTCTATGATAAGCTGCCTGATTTAAGTTCCTTGCCCACTTTTGTATTGAAAAATTCATTCTTTAACAGACTGAGACTATATTTTAACAATATAATTATCATAGCCCAGTTTTAGCTATTTCAAATAGCTTAAATCATACCTTAACACCAATATTTAAATAATTTTGGTTGATATAACTTACCAAAAAAGTCAAAGAATGCTTTAGTTCATGTAGGAACTATAGTTATTACATTAGAAGCAGGGCACTTTCCTACAAATCAGTAAGACCAAATCAAAACTACTATCACACAACTGAAAGGTTGGGGATGTCAGTAGAGTTTTCCAGACTAAGTAAGATTTTCTGTTATTGGGATGTGACATTAAGACCCTATTATTTGAAGACAAAGACCATATGATTTCACTTATTTGTGGAATTTTTTTTTTAAAGATTTTATTTATTTACTTGACAGACAGGAGAGAGATCACAAGTAGGTAGAGAGGCAGGCAGAGAGAGGGGACAGCTCCCCGCTGAGCAGAGAGCCCGATGCAGGGATCGATCCCAGGACGCTGAGATCATGACCCAAGCCGAAGGCAGAGGCTTCAACCCACTGAGCCATCCAGGCGCCCCTTATTTGTGGAATTTAAGAAACAAAACTGATGAACAAACCATAAGAGATTCTTAAATATAGAAAACAAACTGAGGGTTGTTTGAGGGGAGGTAAGTTGGGGGGGGGGTCACTGGGTGATGGGCATTAAGGAGGGCACATGATGTAATGAGCACTGGGTGTTTCATGCAACTGATGAATCACTAAATTCTACCCCTGAAAGTAATATGTTAACTTGAATATAAATAAAATCTAAAAATAGTGAAAACAAAAAGACCCGGTGGTTTGGACCCTATTTATTTAGACCAGCATATATAATTTCTTTTTTAAAAATAATGCCAATTTACTCTTCAGCAGACTTCCCAGCATAGATAATGATCCTGTGGGAAGCAACTAACCAATGTCATTGTCATTATTATCACCATCATCACAGTGGCTTATGGCTACCATTACTAAGCACCTCACCTTCTCCACACCAGATGGTACTGTGTGTATCACCTCACTTAATTTTCACAACCGTATGAGGTAGGTACTATTTCCCCATTTAACAAATGAGAAACTGAGGCTGCGAGCGGTTAAGTTATTTGCCCGAGGCTCTCAACTGCAAGTGGCAGAGCGGGGATCTGAACCCTGTCTGACTCCAGGGCTATGTTCTATTGTTCTCACATCACTCCTACCTTTTACAATCAGACTCAACTAGTTTAACAAAGCTAAAGCCAAAAATAAATCTGTTAACCTCCTAAAGACCACTCAAAAGAATTACTGGTCCCTTCTTACACGATCACCTTATTTATTCCTAATAAATCTGAAAGCACTGTATCGTTCCTGGTTTTACAGAAACTGAAAAGAATCAGCTAGCCCATCCTCCCAGGAATGAGGCTGTGTTAACCTTCCTGCCACCCGACACGCCCTCTTGCCCAAACAGCTGTACAAAGTGTTTAAAGAGTTCTAGCATCTTTTGGGAACCTTTGCAATTATTTCACAGATTATTTAAAATATGTAGTCTATCCTATGCTGTTGTCACTTACTTGTCTAAATGGGGGAAAGTACCAGAATGCTTTACTGTGTGAGCAGGAGGATTAACCAACACTGAATGGCAGTCAGAAACCCAGCAAAGTTGCCATATTAGGGTTGAAGTCCACGTTTAAGTCCACATTAAGCTGCTTCTAGATGGATTCCCAGGAGCCCTGAAATAACCTCAGAAAGCCAGAAAGGTCTCCAGACTGGCGACAAAGGAGTCTCTTTGATCTGTTTGGCAGCCTTATAATCTGAAAGTTCTTCTTACATCTAACCTAAATCTCTCCTACTGAAATTCAAACCCATTTATTTTTCTCAGATTCTCCATAAAAATGAAGAACTTCAACTGACAAAATTAACTTGCCCAAATTCTCAAAGCAAATAAGAAAAAGGTAGCTAGAAGCAACACTGGTTTCCTTTGAGTCTCATCATTCCATAATCCAAATTTCTTAAATTTTCAGTCCATTTTGCTAAAGGAAAAACTGCTTGTCTCCCTCAAAAAAACCCATGAAACTGATTTGAGAATAAAGTTGTCCTTCTGAAATCCTTATGACTTGTATTTATTTAAGAATTTAAAAAACAGAGACCCTTCACAAACTTTTAAAGGTCTTTAATAAAAATAAAACCATAGGTAACTCTTTATCAACTATCCCTAGGTCGGGGACAGTGCTACACATTTCACAGGCACAACAATCTTTTATCTTCACAATTCCGTGAAGTAGATGTTTCCAGACTTACAGATGAGGAAACAGACTTTGTAAGTTGCCACCCCAAAGACATACAACTAGTAAATCGAACCTGGTCTGCCTTGTATCAGGGCCCAAGCTCACAACCCATTTAATAATACTGTCTCTCATCTGACTTTTATTTTCAAATGAGTAAGCCTGACTTTACAGAGTACTTTGTTCCTGAAAGTACCATGCTCATTATTACAAATTTTGATTTTCCTCACCTCTTTCCATTATAAAATGTATGGAAAAATAACACCCCAAGCTTTCACAAAACTAGAGTCATACTTAAGAATACAGACATTATTTTTTTTTAAATATCATGTTGTACACCTTTTTTTTTTTAAGATTTTATTTTTAAGTAATCTGTATACCCAATATGGGGCTCAAACTCACAACCCTAAGATCAAGAGTTACATGCTCTCCCGACTGAGCCAGTCAGGTACCCCTAGTGGATATTTTTTAAAAAAGAAGAAAAAAGGGGTGCCTGGGTGGCTCAGTGGGTTAAGGCCCCTGCCCTCGGCTCGGGTCATGATCTCGGGTCCTGGGATCGAGCCCCACATCGGGCTCTCTGCTCAGCTGGAGCCTGCTTCTCCTCTCTCTCTGCCTTGCTTCTCTGCCTACTTGTGATCTCCCTCTCTGTGCCAAATAAATAAATAAATAAAAATCTTTAAAAAATAAAAAAAAAAAGAAAAAAAATATGTGTACTAAGACTTAGGACTAAGTATGACCATCTACAGAGCTTTTGCCCTAGATAATCATCTCATCACAGTCCATTCTGAGACTCTTCTTTGTTCCATTAAACAATCTATCTGTCTATCTATCCATCCATCCATTCGTTCTCACACCTAAACCAAACTATTTTATTTTCAGAGCTGTAAAATATTTTTTGACACCTGCTTGGCTAAGCCTCTCCCCTTTTTCCTTGTTTCCCCTCCCTCAAATTTTTACATACTCTTTCACATGAATTTTAGACTCTGCTTGTAAAATTTAATTAAAAATATTGTTGGGATTTTTGATTGGGTATTATCTCTTTTTTTTTAGATTTATTTTAGAGAGAGAGAGAAAATTCATGGGGGGGGGGGTGGGTGAAGCAGACTCCCTTCTGAGCACAGAGCCTGACGCAGGTATCGATCTCATGATTCTGAGATCATGACCCGAGCCAAAATCAAGAGCTGGATGCCTAATCGACTGAGCCACCAGGTGCCCCACATATTGTCTCTTTGAAAAGAGGAAAAAACATGGTTTAAACTAATCTAGCATCATCCTTGGGCTTAAAATTACCATTTTGATTTTGGTTCTTTGCCAAGGTATTTCTGCTACCTGGGGACAAGTATCCAGATTGAAGTTTACAGTTTTTTATAGTCCTTTTTAAAAAGCTGCATCCAAACTTACAGTGTCTGTTATTGATTGCAGAAAACAAAATAAGAATTCAATAAGCCTATGAAGTGATATTTGCAAGACAGTTAGGGCCTCGGGATGAGCAAAGATAGAAAAATAGAAAAAACCAGCTAAGCCTATAGTTCCACTGGTTTCAGGTAAGGCTGATCAAATAATTGGCATCATTATCAGTGATATACACCAGACTCTTCACTAGTAGGAAGAGATCCAAACAGTAAGAGATGATATGAACACTCTAAGATCCCATAATATTTTCGAACGGAGCAAGACGAACTCACAGAAACAATTAGTGCATGTGACTAATAAGTCTGGGTGGGCCTCTGTGATACAAGCAGGGCTTCAGGACAGGGAAATATGGCTCCAGGCTGCAGTTCCCAATGAGAACTAGTAGGTCAGGTAGCTCGGCTCGAGCTTCACGGAACGCTTCACAGTAATCAAAATTTAGTGATACCTATTTAAAAGTCCAAGTGAAGAAAAATAGCGATGATCTCAATTTGCTTGATAAAGCAAGACTGAGTCAAACTTACAACACACTAACAGAAGGGCTGAGATCCTATGGGCAAGCATCACCCATTGTTCTTGCTGAAGCTACTCCCCATGATGTGTGTAAACTGTGGCCTGCATGAGATGAACCCAAGAAGAAATCCCCCCAATGCTTTGTGGCTTGAGGGGATACTCGGTACCAGAACCTTATCCTACTCCCCTCCATGCAACCTGAAAAGTCCCTATTCCATAGGACTTTCCTCCACAAAAACCTCCACCCAGCTTCCCAACATCATGGAAATTTACTAGTTCACTCAGAAGACCTAGTATGTGGGCTCATCTATTTGTGGAAAGAGGTAGTTCTTTCCAAAATTATTGAGTCAGAAAATTTTACCAGCACTAGATTTGTTAAAAAAAAAAGAAAAAAGAAAAAAGAAAAAAAATTTTTTTTGAGTTGAATAAACAGGATGAACACTATCTCCTTCCAAGGAAAAAAAAACAACTGCTAAACATAGCTGGGAATATTGGTTGGGAGGAATTAGGGTGGAACCTTTTTTTTTTAATTTAAATCATATGCAAACTCTATAGTTATTTAATTTAAAAATCATTATTAGATAATGCAAAGTAAGGCATCTCAGTGATTTCTTTACCACACTGACATGCCAGTGAGCATTATGTTAGGAAGGGTATTTTCTTTGAAATGAGTACAAAACTTACCTATGATTGGTATTAAGGCAGTTTCACCAACATCAGGAAGTTAAGACTAACCCTCTGAGGTTCTTTCCCTGTAGTCCTCCATGTTGTTTATACTTTTTAAAGGTAATTATTAGTACTTTAAGAGAACACAGCAGGTCTGAACAGTGCTCACACAGAAACCTCAGAACTCCTAATCAGATACATTGTAAATCATACAACACCACGTCATACTCTATAGCTTTTATTAAGTGAAATTGGGAGGTTGTTGGGCTGTACATTTTTTAGAAATGAAATAAATACTCTATATAGTTCCCCACAAACTTTAAGAGTTGTGAAGGTCAAAAGGAAGAAGCAAAATTGTTTTTTTTTAATTTTATTATTATTATTTATTTATTTATTTATTAGAGAGCGAGAGACTGAGAATGAGAGGGGAGAAGGTCAGAGGGAGAAGCAGACTTCCCGCAGAGCCGGGAGTCCGATATGGGACTCGATCCCGGGACCCAGGGACCATGACCCGAGCCGAAGGCAGTCGCCCAACCAACTGAGCCACCCAGGCACCCCGAGACAAAATTGTTTTTTAAAAGCCAAGTCACTACTCAACGTATGTGCACTGGAACAATAAAAATTCTATACCCAGGATAATGGTTCTTTCTTTTTTTTTTTTTTTTTAAAGATTTTATTTGTCTATTTGAGAGACAGAGAAAGTGAGAGAGAGCACAAGAGGAGAGAAGGTTAGAGGAAGAAGCAGACTCCCAGTGGAGCCGGGAGCCCGATGTGGGACTCGATCCCGGAACTCAAGGATCATGACCTGAGCCGAAAGCGGTTATTCAACCAACTGAGCCACCCAGGCGCCCGATAATGGTTATTTCTGTGGAAGGAGGAAAAGAGTACAGGAGGCATCTCAGACTCTTAATATTTTGTTACTCAATAAAACCCAAGGCAAATCTGGCAAAATATTAATACCTGTGCAACAGACACATGGATGTCTCTTATACTTTTCTCTGTAACTGTGTGTTTATAATAATTCATAATTAAAAATTCAACTATTAGTTAATAAGGCAATCTTGAGAAAAGAAAAAATGACAGAGATACTGAGGAACTTTAGAGGCTTTTGTGGATGTATTTTTTTTAAAGCTACTTAACTTCATACATATATAAAATATCTTATTTTCTACTGTTTTCCTTATTAACATCATCACCATCTCTTGCCTTCCTTCCACCTCCATCTGACAGTTTCAGTAAAAAAGCACAACTCTCCAGGGACAAAGGAGACTCGGGAAGTAGGGCGCAGTGAAGGCAACGGGCCTGGGACTAGCTGGGCAGGGGGAGGAGAGAGCACGGGGCAGAAGACCACCCCTCAGAAGGAGAGGCCGCCAGATTTCCAGACCCAGGTGTTCAGGGAGGCTTCATTATTTAGTTTGAAATATCATGACTTCCCAGAATACCAGAGAGATCTATATTTAAAGGATTAAAAACATATCCCATACATACTAAAATATTTCCGGATGAAACAATATAACAGCAAGGATTTGCTGCAAGATAATAGGAAAGGAGTAGGTGGGGGTACGGAGGAAACAGGACTGGTCATGCTTTGATAAGCTGTTCATGCTGGTGAGGGTCTGTGGAAATACATTACTCTCTCCTCTTGTGTATACTTAAACTTCTCCACAATAAAGTTTTTTAGGAAGAAAACCCAAAACTAAAATACATGACTGAATGGTTACCACATTAAAAAGCCCTCCCCATTTCAATGTTAGGCCTGTTCACCGCAAGGGGATCAGGCAGCCGGGTCAGGGTCAGTCCTGACACGACTATTAGTCAGCCACGTGCCCTCATCTTAGTTACTTTTAGTTACTTGAGGGTCTTCGCTTTTGAGTTTATTCAAATGAAAAAAAAAAAAAAAACAGGAAAGGGTTGGATGAGCTGATACTAAGTTTCCTTTTAACTATCACATGATTTGTGCTCGCTTCGGCAGCACATATACTAACTATCACATGATTATTGGATTTCTAAACTGACTTACAGTGCAACACAATTAAGAACTGCAAGTGTTATCAGTGATCTACCATGGCCAAGTGGGGGTTTCTTTGATCCCTCGTTTATTTACTTATTTGACAAACATTCAGGGAATGCGTACAATGTGCCAGGCAGCGTGATATGTGGGTAGAATACAAAGTAAAATGACACAGAATCTCTGCTTTCGAGATCCAGTCTAATCGTGGGAGACAGATGTATAAACAAATGACAATACAATGTAAGTGAGATGATAGCGACGATGGAGTTGAAAATGCCAGAGGCCTCCACAGGGAGAGAGAGCAAGGAACTGTAAATAATCTCACAAGCAGAAGGAGAAAGTTAAGTGTAGCTGGAGATGACACTGGATAAGAAAGTAGGGACCAGACTGAAAAGAACCATGAATGCTATACCAAGGAATTTGGATGGTATCTTGAAAAGTGATAAGGAAGGTATTTTAAAGATTGTAAGCCTGGAAATGATGCGGTCCAATTTCCATTTTAGATGAACTGTTGGAGCAGGAATATGGAATTGGTGATGGTTCCTGGTGTTTGGAGAACAGAGAAGGGAGTAAGGGAAGGGAGAGGAGGTTTACCTGGTAGTTGGGAGATGCTACAATGGCCCAGCAGGATAGGATGAGGGCTTGAACCAAGGCTGTACTAGTGGAGATTACTGAGATACTGTTACAGCTTTAGAAATGCAGATTTTAGGTACTCTACTATATTTCTCTCCCCATCTCTCAAGATAATAAACAAGTATTGCATGGTGTTATACGTAAATAATGAATCACGGAACTCTACATCAAAAACTAATGATGTACTGTATGGTGACTAACATAACATAATAAAATAAAATTTAAAAAAAACAAGCTACAGCATAAAATAACAGCGTCTATTCATCATCGGTGGGTACCAGCTTCAAGTGCAGTGCCAAGCACATAGCAGATGCTTAATAAATGCAGGTTATGAGTTGAATGTGAGGAGTTCTGATGAACTAAAGAAAAAGACAGTACCATGTGTCATATTAACAATGACAAGATAAAAAGCACAAGTAAGGAAAGATGAAAATTCTTTTTCAGGTGATTTTTGTGCCCCTTTATACCCCTCCTCCCATCCTCCCAAACTTTTAGGCAACACCAGCAATGATCCTTACTGCTATTTCTTAAAATAATAGAGTGGAGAGTTAATTTGTTGTTATTTAAGAGTTAGACTACTCTCATGTCCAGACTATAATAGAAGATAATTTTTCCCTTTATACACTACATAGTACCTTTTAAGTAACAAAAAGGGCACTTCTAAGAAAAATATTAGAAGTAATCAGTACTAGAGGCCACAAACCAAACTTTTGTTTCGATTTTTATAAAACAAAAGCATTATTTTTCCCTCAGAAACCATTATCTTTGTTTAAATAAAAATAAAAAGTAAAGCACAGAAAAGTAGATCATCTGAACAATATCCTACTGTCATGACTATTACACTCAAATTAGAAAATTAGGCCCTTTAATTATTACCTTCTTATAATTTCACATTTTCTCAGCAGTAAGCCTGTGGTACTAAACATCAAAACTTGTAAATTTTACTCTATTCCAAACATAGAACCTTACAAATGCTAATATCACCCCAAATGTCGCTGACAATAATAACAACTGTATAATTCATAATAAGTACCTGAACATTAATTAGATGCCAGGTACGGAGCACCTGGGTGGCTCAGTCTGTTAAACATCTAACGGCTCAGGTCATGATATCAGGGTCCTGCTCTGTGCTCAGCGGGGAGTCTTGCTTCTCCCTCTCCATTCCTCCTCTGCTTGCTTCCCCACTGCCCCCAACCCCAGCTCCTGCTCCCTTTTTCTCAAATAAATAAGAATCTTTGGGGTGCCTGGGTGGCTCAGTGGGTTAAAGCCTCTGCCTTTGGCTCAGATCATGATCTCAGGGTCCTGGGATCGAGCCCTGCATCAGGCTCTCTGCTCAGCAGGGAACCTGCTTCCCCTCTCTCTGCCTGCCTCTCTGCCTACTTGTGATCTCTCTCTCTGTCAAAGAAATAAATAAAATCTTAAAAAAAAAAAAGACAGAATCTTTAAAAAAAGATTTGTGTGCCAGGTAATAGGCTTAACATTTTAGTTACACTACCCATTTGGCCTTGACCCTCGCATTAACCCTACGAAGTGGTATATAAAGTTACTGCCATTTTGCAATAGAAAAAAAAAATGAGCTCAGAGAAGATGTGTATCTTATCTGATGTTATACAACCAAAACAAGCTTGTCAGGAGTCCAGGCTCTGCCACGATGCAGGACTGACTGCCTCTCCCAAACTGTGCGAGGTAGGTGGGCAGGTGTTATTATCCCTATTTTAAAGATGAAAAACTGGAGGTTCAGAAAGTTGACAAGGACTTGCCTAAAGTAACATACTTAGAAATGGAACCAGCAACTTAGGCTCTCGGTTCAGGGCCTCTAGCACTCCACCTCCAATACTGCGCTTGTTCCATGAAAGAAGTCATAACCACTTTATGGGAATCAGCAAAACAGAAAATAGCTACCGTCGTTTAAAAACAATCAAATTGAGGCGCCTGGGTGGCTCAGTGGGTTAAAGCCTCTGCCTTTGGCTCAGGTCATGATCTCAGGGTCCTGGGATCGAGCCCCACATCAAGCTCTCTGCTCAGCAAGGAGCCTGCTACCCGCCCCCCCCCCCCGCCTGTCTCTCTGTCTGCTTTTGATCTTTCTCCTCTCTGTCAAATAAGTAAACAAAATCTTTTAAAAAAATAAAAACAATCAAATCAAATCAAACACAAAATGTCTGTCAGCATCGCATAAAGGTCATGAGGTTCTTAAAAACAAACAAACAAACAAAAAACAAAAAAAGGCAGTAAAGTTTCTTTTTGACACATCAAGACTACCTTTAACTCAAATCATAAAAGGAGCTAATTTAGAAAATAGGATTTTCCAAATTTCGAAAGTGTGCAATTATTTTTGTTTTCCCAGTATTTACTTATGTGTTTCTTCTACAGGCCACATTGAACTGCCAAAGTTTTCAGTACTTATCAGACAGCTGGGACAAGGTTAAAGAGCAATTTTCTGTCCCCAACCCACAGAGAAAACATCGTCCATGATTAATCCTCACAGAATCTACTACCAAGTAACAAGCAGGTGCAATATTTCTCTGATGCATTGTATGTAAGTGGGGTGGAGGTGGTCAAAAGAAAAAAAAAAAGGGTAGAGAGAAACATTAAAAACAAACTACATTGGTGGGGGGGGCTCATTTCTTCTAAGTGACTTACAGCTAACAAGGCATCTGGCTGTTGACAAGATGATCCCGCCCTTGAATACAAGGAAGTTGCACCCAGTCTCACAAAGCAGATTCAATCACCCCAAACAGAAATCTGGACTTCCCTCCAAGACAAATATGGAATCCAATCTGTGTGATGCCTTGAATGTGGCTAATTAATTTGCAATCCTTTAGTATGACCATACAAGGGAGGGAAAAGAGCTACCCTCCTAGTCCTTCCTTGAGGGGGAAGCAATAGAGGAAAAAGCATAATATTTAAATCCCATAGCAAAGTTTTAAAACTTTTCCATTAAGATACACACCCTAGCTGAGTCATCAGCCTAATACACTGCAGCCAATCTCCTCAGTACTAACTACCTTTCCTATACATGGTTGTTCCAACTCTGCTAATTCTACTCAAAATAGAATGGGTAAGAAGCTATAACTTGTTTCATTCTTTTCACTTAGTCATTTAACCCTATAATTTTTAGAGGAAATGCATTGCTCTTAATTCATCTAAGTACTTAATCCAGAGTTAAATGAATAAAGAAATCACAACTGAGTGAAAATTATATCTGAAATAACCAATAGCCAAGGCAATAATAGCAACCTAAAGAAAACTGTTTCAGGAACCAATGAGAATGTTTTAAATCCAAAATAAAGATTATGAGGAGGAAAATTTTCTTAACCTAAAAGTACTTGATTCCACCTACCACATGGAAAATGTGTTTCCTATTCTTCTAACATCACATTAAAAAACAAAACAGTTTTAGGTGAATTCCTCTCTTAAACTAAAAATTAACTTTAAAAAGTTAATTAATTCTTCTTCAGATACCAGCTGAGAACATCTTATGAATTTACTTCTAAGACTCTGCAACTTGACTGCCTGAGTTTGAATTCCTGATTGCACTCTTGTCAGCTGTTTGTGATCTTTGAGAAGTAAATTCATCTGTCTGGGCCTTGGTTTCCTCATCCACCACAGGCAGCCTTGTGAGTTAATACAAGTAATACATTTGGAACAGTACCTGACACATGATAAGTGGGCAGTTTGAAGAAACTTATTATCATTTTTCTCACCACTGTTGTTAACTTGACAGTTATACTGTTTAACATGTCCCTTTGTTGTCCTTAAAGCATGTGGAAAATCTATTGAAAGATAATTAAATCTCTGAACTACCAGTAGGCTAAAGAAAATAACACACTGACAGTTTGGTCAGCAAGTTATATATTTCAAAGAACTTAAGTCTGTGATTTGACATCATAAGGACTCAACTACAAGAATAGTTTAGGACTCATTTGGATCTCTCTTTTTTTTTTTTTAAGATTTTATTTATTTATTTGACAGAGAGAGCAAGATCACAAGTAGGCAGAGAGAGAGGGGGGGGAAGCAGGCTCCCTGCTGAGCAGAGAGCCTGATGCAGGGCTCGATCCCAGGACCCTGAGATCATGACCTGAGCCGAAGGCAGAGGCTTTAACCCGCTGAGCCACCCAAGCACCCTCATTTGGATCTCTTATGGGTAGCTGTTACAGATTTCAAGCAGTCCCTAAGTTGCAAGTATTATACTTTCAAAATTATAAAGTCAAAAATATTTTGCATTCAAAATAATCAAAATACACTTGGAGAGACAGATGCACCTACAACTAGGCTACAATACAGAAAATAAAATTATAGTAATTTAGATAGGGGATTAAACAGGTTAATTTTTCCTGGGGTTAAGAAAAAACAACAGCAACAAAAAAAGGTACTGAATATTGAAAAATTATAGGTTATAAAATATAACATCCACCATGAATATGCCATGATTATGAATATGTATTCAATTTTGTAAAAAAACTTAATTCATGCATATTTAAATTATGCATATTAAAATTTACAAGTATTAAAATACTAAGGTAGAAAACATCACATTAGCATCACAGAATGAAAAATAAGCCACCAGCTTGCTTAAGCTATTTGTAATACTTAAAAACAAAGAATTAAATACAACAAAGATAATATAGCATGAATAGCTACTCCTACATAGTTCTGACGATATCAGGCATTGTTCTAAACAGCGTATCTTAAATACATGAAGAATTTCTATGAATCAATCAAAAAAAATAAAATAAAATAAAAAGAGCAAAAACCCCAAATGGGAATTTCACAGAAGGAAAGCACAAATGGTCCATAAATACAATGTAAGATGCTCAACTACAATTCTAATCAAGGAAACGAAAATTAAAACCCCAATCAGCTATCATTTCACACCCCTAGATAAGCAAAAACTTAAAAGGCTGTCAATATCTAGTTTTGCTGAGGAAGCAGAACAACAGGAACTCTTACTCACTGCTGATGAGAGGTACAGCTGCTTTGGGGGACAGTTTGATACTCCTTAGTAAAGCCGAGCAGACACATACCCAATGATCAAGCAACTGCACTCCCAAGTCATATGCCACCAAGATACATGTGGAGTACAGGGAACACTACTTAATGATGATCACTGGAGCACTATTCCCATAGACAAACAACAACAACAAAATACAATGATCATCAACAGAAGAGAAACAAACAAACAAAAAGTGTGGTATGGTCCTATAACTGAAAACTACACAGCAGTGAAAATGACCCACTACATGGATGAATCTCAGAAACAAACATAAAGTTGGAAAAAAAAAAAAAGAGGCAAGTCATAGACTATACATTGTTTCCATTTATATATAAAGTTCAGAAATAAACTAAAAAATAATATTCACTCAATGGGGTATATTCTTAGGTAATGAAACTGTAAGTAAAGCAAAGGGATGCTTAAAAAAAATGAAAGACAACTAGTTTACCACTGAGAGAGGAAAGGCATATGGGAAGCTTCTGGTTACTGGGAAAGTTCTATTTCTTAACCTACATGGAAATTACTGCACAGATACATTTTATGTTCTTGTATGTAACACACTTTAAAAGAAAAACAATTTAACATATTCCTTTTAGAAGAGTTGTAGGGGTGCCTATATGGCTCAGTCAGTTGAGCATCTGACTCTTTATCTCAGCTCAGGTCTTAATCTTAGGGTCATGAGTTCAAACCCTGCACTGGGCTCCAGGATGGACACGGAACTTACTTTAAAAAAAATTATTTTTAAAGAGTTGTCTACATAATGAACTCATCACTGAAACAAGGTAGACATTTCAGACTAGGAAAGTGAATTATTTAGGATAAAGAATGTGAGAAATAACTTAAAACCTGCAACAGAAACAAAAATACTGAAAATTTGCAATAGAGTCAAACTCATTCACAAGTAGAAAAACAACAAAGTAATGATATAAAGCATTATTTGTCCAAGTGTGTTCTACAAAACATTTCTTCTTAGATGTCTGAAGGAAAATGGGTTTCGGTAGTGAAATAAATTTGGGGGATAATGAGTTCAACAAGTAAATCTCCTAAAGAACAAACAGAATTTCCCAAACTCTTTGACTCTGGAAACTTTTAACATGGTGAATTACATAGTGGTTCTTTTAGGACTTGTGTTTCATATAATACAAATTGGGAAATATTTTGTAACACAGAGGTCATACTAGATACAATATTACCCCCAAGATTAAAGCAAGAGGAGAAAAATATTGCACTAAAATGGTACTTAGATGTCTAAGTCTTTGGTAATTGACTTGTCCAAGCCAGACCCTGGCTTGGACAGCAACCCTTGGTCGGATGCAAAACCCATAACCAAATAGCACCCTTAAGAACTAAGTGAACCATCATTCTGTGTTATATGAACACGAACACAGTTCAATTGTGATAAAAGGCAAAACATGAGGGAGGCATAAAGTACAACAGAAAAGATCTAGATGGAATATAAAAAAGTATTTCTACAGCTTTTGGAGTCATGGTAGACTAACAGGCAGAGGGTTTTATTTTATTTAGGTAGAGTCCAGCACAAAAATCTAGGTTTCAAACCAGATCTCTTGGTTAAAAGATTTTTCTATTAATCTTCTAATAAAATTAGAAATTCTCTAATTTTCTACTGAAGTCTTCCCTAGATACAATGAATCTATGAACTGAACTTGAAAATTCTTCATAATATGCTTTTATTACCATAGGAAAATAACATGATAATGGTCTTTGAAAGAAAATATAAACACTGCACATTTATTTTTAAAACTTCTTTATGATTAGATGACTATCATAAACTTTTGCATACACTATTCCTCTTGCAAACTAACTGCTGGGTGGCAATGAAATACATTTTAAGGGAAAAAGTTGTTGAACACATCTTTGTATCTCAAAAATGTTAAAATATTATTTGACAAGAGTCAGACATCAGTCTTTTCAGGGTACCACTGGGATTCAAATGCAGAAATGTGGAAGATGGTACCGCCATAGTTTTTACAAGGTGGCTCTCAGACTGTCCTCCTCAGAGGGCTCTTGGTGATTTACCACAACGTAGGCCCAATCCACACAACCTTATGGGCTCAGAAATCGGATTTTTATCAGCATCAATAAGGTAGCTCCACCTTTTAGAGGCAAACAAAAATTAATATAAGTCTCAACAGAAATTAGAATACAAATTTACTAATAGAGAATGACAAATATAACTGGGACAGAAGCAAGAATGTCTGTTTATGGCTCTATGTGGCCCATACTCTCCTTACAGCCAGACTTCCATGGACGGTTCCTGAGTACTGATGGAATTAGAATTAAGGAAGTCAGAGGAACTGAGTTTTGAAGGGTCTTTCATTCTATAAACAATTTTTTTTAAACTAAGCAACTACTGTGCCCAGGCACTCTCTTAGATGCTACGGATACAGAGATCTTAGCTTTCAGAGACCTCATGTCTAAGTAATAGCTGACAGGCATATATTTCACAGTGGTTTACTATATTATTATTAATAAAACTAAAAAATTTTGGAAGCAATCTAAATGTCTAACAATAGAACTGTGATTAAATAATGGAAAATCCAAATGATAAAAGAAAATACAGTTCTTTAAGAATAGTATATTTAAGGGGCACCTGGGTGGCTCAGTTGGTTAAACAACTGCCTTCGGCTCAGGTCATGGTCCCAGAGTCCTGGGATCGAGTCCCACATCAGGCTCCCAGCCCCACAGGGAGTCTGCTTCTCCCTCTGACCTTCTCCCCTCTCTCACTGTCTCTATCTCAAATATATAAATAAAATCTTTTAAAAAAATACTATATTTAAGCAGCCACTAGAGACATGGGAAAATTATCATGATGCAATGTTAAATGAAAAAGCAAGTGACAAAACATAATAGTACGCAATCATATATACATATATGTTTCAAATGTATACACATATATATATGTATATACTTCCTATTCCTTTATATGCAAAAGAAAAAGACCAGAAAGAAAACCAACCAAGTACTGTTAATAATTATCTTTTTTTCTTTACACCCTTCTGAATTTTCTAATTTCCTAAAATAGCTTGACATGCCTTTTATCACCAAGGGAAAAATTCCTTGTTAAAGTAATTTTAATCAACACAAATACAAGAATCCCTTCAGATTTATCTACTAGAAGCTATCCGTGAAAGCCAGTCCTTGAACCTTGTCTTTGAACTCTTGAAGAGAGCTCCTCCTTTCCCCCACCCCCACCTTTATGCAAGACTCTCCATGGATGAGTAACACATCCTACCTTTTCATCCAACCTGCTGTCTCACATTTCTCTGCTGAACATTTCCACCTAAACACCTTACAGATAACTCATGTATAACTCCATCCAAAAGTAAATGCATACTTTTCCTCCACAGCCAACCCCATTTTTGTCCACGGCACCCACCTCTCTTCCAATCAGAAACCTTGGAAAGTAATTCAACTCTCCCTCTCCTGCTTCAAGTACATTAACAAACTCTGTCCAAATCTCTCTCCCATCCCACCTTATTCTTCATTCTCATTTCCAATATCACTTCAGTCCAGGCCCTGCTCAGAATGTCAGTGACATAACTGCAGCAGCGTTCAAAGGGGGTCTTCCTGATGCCATTCTCTGCCATCTGTAAATCACTGCTACTTCTATAGAACTTGGATGATGTCATTCCTTGGCTCAAAACATTTAAAGCCTTCTCCTTTCTGCTACTCCAATCCAAACTTCTTTGCCTGGCCTTTATTAAAACCCATAATTTGGTTCCACCCTAACTACTTAACTTTATTTTCCATTATTCGCCAGACTCCTCCGTCATCAACCAACAGACGTACCATAATCAACCCTACCAGCAAACCCTGGAATATCTTAAAAATAGTCATTCCTTTCCCCCACTATTTGTATTTAAAGAACCTCATGAATTTTTCCTCTTCTACAAAGCTGTTCTTGATTTCTCCAGTCTCATTTATGCTTCACTTAAGAACTTTTCTAGCACTTACTAGGAATCTCACAATTGGGCGTTTAATATCATACTCCTGTGCAAGTGGATTTACTGACATGTATGTTAGTTATCTATTAAATTCCATAGTTCTTGAGGACAAGAGCCATACCTTATTCTGTCCTCCACAGCATTTAGCATAATACACAACAGAAAGAAAGGGCTAATATTTGTGGACTGAAGTAATCAACTTCAGCCTCGGCTTTTCTTTCACTATGTTATATATACTGCTACATACATTGTAGCAATTTGGGCAGGTCAAGCAAGGTCCTAAGGAATATGGCAGGAGACTATTTCAGCACAGAACTATGGAGGTCCATTAGATGTAACACTGTAGTGATGACAGGGGGTCCCCATGTCCCAAAGCTGGAACAACAGAGACAGAGTTCTAGGGAATGATAACTGGTGTTCTCAAAGTCTCTTCCAAGGAGGTAGTAATGAGGGTCTCAAACACCTTCTAATCTCTATGAGAACAGGAGCTAGGTCTTCTGAAAGAGTGCTTTGACTGGAATGAACAGCAAAGAGAAATGCCTATTCAAACCAAAAACCTGAGCAGAGTCCTACCCATTCATAAAATGCTATTACATAAATCAGCAAATCTTAGGTGCCATGCTGCTATTGGTTAAGAGATGATAACTGCCAACTAATAAGAAATATTTTCATGTGCAGAGTAGTAGTGCCCATATTTATGAAGTTCTTTAGTCTTCAAAGGGCTTTCTACATCATCTTTTATTATCTGACCTCTCCTAAACACAGGGTGAAATGGATATAAAGTGAAGTGTCACCTTAAAATAGAGTTTATATACAACAAATATTCCCTTTGAGTCTACTTTAAGTATACATATCTGTATCATTATAAAATTAAGAGCTACTTCATAACCTGACTACTCAATGACTTTAGGAGTTTTCCCCCATGGAAATGGTAATGTTTTGTTTTAGAATGCTTAACCTATCAACACTTAGCATAATCTCTATAAAGCTCTCTCCCTTTTAGAAGAGGTATCTTAACTTACCCATTTTGTGTTGGGTCAATTAAAACATACATGGAATTCACTAAATATAAATTATAAAAACCAGTTTTCAACAACATTTCTATTTATGAAAGTTGAAATTTTTCTTTAAATTTACAGAAATAATTCGTATTCAATTCCAAAGTGTAATGCCCGGGTTGTCAATAAAGGCATTATTACTGTCTGGACCTTAACCCCAAAATAGAAGTGTTTTGAATTTACTTCTGTGATTACTGAGATGTTTCTCGTGATTTCCTTTAGCAACTGGACAGTGTTAAAGGATGATATGATGGCATATGGATGCCTGGTTCATACCTCAGCATACAGGCATCTGTAATGGACTCTTGGCTGATGAGGATGTATGCCCTGAAAAAACTAAGAAATGAATACGTTGACACAGAGAACTGCTGCTATTGCTAATGAAAGTGAGCATTTCCTGACTGCTTCCATGGGCTGAGCACATGCTAAACACACTGAACGTCCCATACACCCTACGTCAATATATTACGCTCTTAAAACCGTGTCTGACAAATAGCAAACCAAACATAAAAGTTCATCATCATTAAAAAAAAAGTTCATCATCATCTTCATGTCACTTAATTCTGAAAAGAGGATGAATATACTTGAATGTATTATGAAGCAGGCGTTATTTTACTGTAGCTCCAATCCCCAACCCCTTTTATGGATACAAAAATAAATTTAGAAGGCATAAGTAATTTTATTTGTTCCAGGCCACACAGTTAAAATGGTAGATCCAAAGCCTTTGCTAATCACTAGGTAATCTTTTTCCTGTTTCACTGAGATATCGTTGACATACAGCACTCTGTAAGTTTAAGATACACAGTATGATGGTGTGACTTACATATACTGTGAATGATCACTGTTGCAAGTTTAGTTAACATCTATCACCTCATACAGATACAACAGAGAAAACAAAAGATCTTTTTCTCCTTGTGGTGAGAACTCTTAGGATTTACTTCTCAACAACTTTCCGATATACCATATGGCAGTGCTTGCCACAGTTGTCATGTTGTACTTTCCCTACCTAGTACTTACTTACTTATTTGTAACTCGAAGTTTGTACGTTTTGATCACTTTTCTGAAATCCTCTCCCCTTCCCCCAACTCTGGTAACCACAAATCTATTTTTTCTGAGTTTTTTTTTGTTTTGATTTAGATTCCACATATAAGTGAGATCACATATATTTGTCTTTCTCTGTTTGACTTATTTCACTTAGCATAATACCGTTCAGGTCCATCCACACTGTTGCAAATGGTAGGATTTCCTCATTTTTTTAATGGCTGAATAATACTCCATTGTGTGTGTGTGAATTCTAAGTGGTCAGCGTTCTGACCATCGAGCCAGATGGCTCAATCGCTTACAAAGAATATGAAGACATGATAGCCACTAAGTGCACCTGTCGTTAACAAACGGTTCTGGAAGCTAAAACCTTGAGCCTCTTCTGCAAAGGAAACACTGTGTGCCTCTCTGTGCCTTGGAGGGAGAGCGCTGCGTCAAATGGCTCTGTGTTGTATAAGGACATTGTCGCACATCCTGGGGCCTCCATCGGTGTAAAGGGGTAACATCTGCCTTTATTTTCAAATGTAAATGAAATTTTTTTAGAGGGCTTCAAATTTTTGTTCCGGAGCGATTTTTTTTCTTTGCATTGGAATCTTGTTTTTGATGTAAGAAAAAAAATCTTAGCGTAAATCTTGGTTGGAATTGCAGCTCTAAATGGACAGTTCAGAGTGCGATAGTTTTATTTAATGGAAGAATAAATCCCTCTC
The DNA here is from genome assembly GCA_028533885.1 of Nasua narica. NCBI lineage: Eukaryota > Metazoa > Chordata > Mammalia > Carnivora > Procyonidae > Nasua > Nasua narica. Next base: position 49,350,130 of record CM052807.1, on the reverse strand, counting down.
AATGGCATAAAAAAAATCCTCTTTTTTTCTTCTATTTTAAAAAATATTTATTTATTTGAGAGACAGAGCACCCAGGTGTAAAGGGCAGAGGGAGAGGGAGAGAGAAACCCAAATAGACTCCACACTGAGTGCAGAGCCCAACACCAGGACTGATCTCACAATCCTGAGATCATGACCTGAGCCCAAACCAAGAATCGGATGCTTAACCATCTGTGCCATCCAGGTGCCCCCCCTCACATTTTATCTATCCATTCGTCTATCAGTGGATGCTCAGGTTGTTTCCATGTCTTGAATACTGTAAATAATGCTGCTATGAACATGGGGGTGCAGACATCTTTGAGTTAGTGTTTTTGTTTCCTTTGGATATAGTCCCAGAAGTCACTAAGTAATTTTGATTCATTTATCAAGTGGACTTTAAGCTTAAAGTCGAAGAAGAGGTAGAAAAAGTTTAGATATCATTGTAACTATGGAAGAAGCTGGTCATGCTCTGAAAAAAAGATGACAGTGAGAAAGGTCTAGCAAATTATTCGTTGTAGAAAAACAAACGGGAAGGATGTTAGCAACACTTCGGTGTTAGGTTCCTGCGAACCCAAACCCAGAATATGAGTATTAAAGAAAGAAAACTGCCATTTTACAAATAGGTAAATATGATACCATTAAGCATTATTGTGATTTGATGGGATAGGACTCTGAACTGGAATAGAGCAATGGTGGAAAGGTAGAGCATAAAGAATTGCTGATTAGGAAAATTGTAGAGACTGAAGCTGACACAGAAATAAATGGAGCTGTGACGGAGACTTCAACTTTTGGAATACCTGCTAGAATTCTTCCACAGCTAAAAATCAAGGCATCTGATAAATGCCTTGCTGAGCCTTCCATCTCTCAAATAGGGAAAGAAACATCCTGGATATGAATGTGACCATGGGAAGAAATTAGCTGATTAAATGGAAGTATTGGGAAACCTGACACCGATTTTGAAGTTTTGTTACCACGGCTGGGAATGTGGGACATTAGGGAACACAAGTTACTGAACATTCACAGAAAATAAAAGCAAATCTTGCCTGGGACTCTAAAAGGGAGGCTGCATGATATGTTTTAGGAAGCTCTCAAGAATACAACTCTAGTCAAACTAGCTTTGATTGAGTAATATTTACTGAGCATCCACTATGGGCCAGGAACTGCTCTTGGCAGGAAGGACACAGGTAACATAAAACACCCGCCCTTATGGAGCTTACATTCTAGTTGGGGAGAAACAGAAACAGGAACAGGAACAGGAACAGGAATAGAAATAAGTGCAGTGCCTGAGGGAGGCGTTAACATTTAAATAAGGTCATCAGGAGAGGTTCCTTTGAAAAGGAAGTTTGAATGAGGGGAGAAAAAGCGGTTTCAAAACTTGGGGGAAGAGGTACCACACGGCGGCACAGTAACTGCAAAGGCCCTGAGGCAGTAGCGTGTGTGCAAGAAAAAGCAAGGAGATTAGCATGGTACAATCAGCGTGAGTGCATGGGCATGGTAAGAAAAAGAGTTCAGAGACATAAGCGGCACCAGAATGTAAAGCACCCGTAGACACTGTAAGGACTTTGGATTACTCCTGAATTATAACCATAAGAACTCACACTTCTTAGGTCCTGTCACACTCAATGCCTATGTGAAATACCTGTATCTGACTAGGCGTTGTGAGGAAAATACAAAGGAGGTAGAAATCATGATTATTTCCCTAGAGACAGTGGCCGTTTTAAACTCTGTTGAAAGTGAATTATAAATTGAAAATGAATTTAAAAGAATAATAAGGAAAATGTCCTATATCTATTCAGGACTTGATCAAGTACCAGGTTTAAACCTCTAGGTTTTAGGGCGCCTGAGTGGCTCAGTGGGTTAAGCAGCTGCCTTCAGCTCAGGTCATGATCCCAAGGTCCTGGGATGGAGCCCTGCATTGGGCTCCCTGCTCAGCGGGGTGTCTCCTCCTTCTACGGCCCTCTACCCACTCATGATCTCTCTCTTTCTCTGTCTCTCCCTCTCAAAAACAAACAAACAAATAAATAAATAAAATCTTAAATAAACTTCTAGGTTTTACAATAAATAATTTCTAAAATTACATCACTAGAAGTATCCAGGAAAGAAGGGTGAGAGACAGAGAATTAAAAAGTCAGAAAAACATGAGGGAGAAAAGTATAACCAAACAGTATTGCCCCCACTCATCCTAGTCACGTGGAAAAAAGTAAAACTTAAAATGATTTGGTATAAAAAAAATAGAACTCTGGTTATAAACTGCAAAGGATATCAGCGACAGAGAAAGGGGGAAGATTTTTAACAGACTGGCTGCACAAAGAGCTCTCCAATGAACTTAGATTTTAAAGACATAGATAAGAGAAACAGAGAGGAGGCACACATAACGAGGATGCCTATAAAAGAAACAGAAGATGGTATCAGGAAGCCAGATGCCTATAGTGAGCCGAACTCACTTAAAACCATTAAGAGCTACAAAAGCAGCTTCTGAATTTTCATCTGGAAGGGAAAATTTGCAATTGGCCTGGGTAAGTTGGTACAGGGAAACGGTACAGTTAACATAGGACAGGAAAAGAAAAAAGAAGAAAAACTACTTCTGTTTTGCTTTTTAAAAATATTACACTTGCATACCCCTTTACAGTTTACACATTTCTATTTTCCGACATCCTTGCTGGGGCGGTACAAGCCCTGTGTTACAGAAGAGAACTCGCAGGGGGGTGCCCACCTGCCACCAACCCATGGAGCTCCACCCCTCTTCTCAGTGGAGGGTGGGAAACAAAGGCCAAAAGTGGATGTCCAACCAGGGAGCTGAAGCCCAGGACATGGAAGGCCATCAGACAACTGCCCCCAGTGCCCTGCGAATCTGCTCACCTGGCCAGCTGGTCGGTTTGCTAACTCGGGCCCACGTGTTCTAGGGACTCGGACGGACCATGGAGACCAGAGAGCTGCACTAAAAGACAGGAAACAAACTGCTCAATCTTTCAAAATGAGGAAAGAACATGAACATTACAAAAGAACATGGACATTACAAAACATTACAAAACACTCACTGTTGTGCTTATCATCCGCCTGAGGAAAATTCTAGAACAGATAATAAAGCAGATGGCTTTTGAACAAAGATGGGTGATCACTAAAATTCTGCACAGATTCAGGAGGAACAAGTCTTGCCAAGTAACTTTATTTCCTTTGTTGGCAAGTCTAAAGGACAAATAATCTCTATGACTCTGAAAGGTACTGATCAAGCCCCATTCTCCAATTTTTTTTAGGGGGAGGAAAGGCGAAAGATGGAGAAAAATGGGCTGAGCATTGGATATGTTTATAACTGATTAAGCAACAAAATTCAGAATGTTCTTAAGTCAGTTCTGCAAGACTCACTGGGCTTGGGCAGTTATGTTATCAGTGAACTGGATAAAGTTTGATCCTTATCAGATGTATCCTTTTCAAAGTCCTTATCCCAAACTGGAATCGAAAGAGAATAATCAAAAGGGGCACGGTGGAGTCACAATCCGAAACAACTTTAACAGAAGATTAACTTTAACCAGTGAGATCTAATAGAGAAAAGTAAAGGATTATATACGGATTCAAAAAAATTAAATGCTAGCATAAATGGTGACAAACTCCCACATAAAGAACAACTAAAGATTTCTGTTGAACGAAGCCTGACATAAACTAAAAATGTGAAATGGCCATCCCCAAAATGTATGCAATCTTAATATTAGGCTAAGCTAATAGACCTAAAAGGTCAAGACAAAGGAAGGTGAATGTCATGCTGTACACTGTACTAGTCAGCTCATACCCGGAGAAGTTGGCAATACTTGGCAATGCCTTATAGTCAGTACGAAGGGACAAGGCAAAATGACCACCTAACCTGAAAATTAAATCATCCTCTGGGAGTAGTATCACCATGAATCTAATAGAGTGGTAGAAGTTAGCTATCAACGTAAGTAACTCCAAAAAAATGTGTGACTGAAAATATCTGGAATACCCAACTCTGATCAAAGCTGAACAGGATGTAGTTTCTGGGAGGTGGGATCAGAATGTAAATTAGGAAAGCTGAATCCTTGTGGGGCACCTGGGTGTCTCAGTTAAGCATCCAACTCTTGACTTCGGCTCAGGTCGTGATCTCAGGGTTGTGGCATCAAGTCCCACACTGGGCTCCATGCTCAGCACAGAGTCTGCTTGAGATTCTTTCCCCCCTGCCCTCCCACTCATGCGCTCTCCCCCCACTATAAAATAATAAATAATTTTTTTAAAAAAAGCTGAAACCCTATCAGTTTTGTTTTCCTCTGGCTAAAAAAAACTGTGTTAACAGAACACTGTTATATTAATCTGGGGGGAAGAAAGCAGGAGTTTAACATGCACGATTTTGCCTGTGTTCCTCTAACACTGTCCGAAATTAAAATGGGCTGCCCATATCCAGAGCAGCAGTAGGGAGAGGTATCCTTATAAAAAAAGATGCTCCATCAGGCTATCATGGCTTAGTGACGCTTCTGATGAAGACTGTCCTAGTGGGTGACAGTGTGCTGGCCAAATGATGCATGCTTCCATTCTACTCACAGTTATATTAATAAGTTCATTAATTGGCATTCTTGTGTTTATATAGCAGACCCTTGTTCATTTGCTAAACATAAGTTAATTTCCATAATCCTGATTATTTCTGGACATACACAAACAATTCACATTTATAGAGCTGGAAAAGTGAGGTCTACACCTTAAATATTAAATATTCTAGGAAGGAGATGGACAACACAGTCCCAAGCTCAGAAGAGGTCCCAGCAAGATATACAGATTTCGAAGTGATCATAACAGAGTTGTCCCTAATGACATCAGCGGACGTGAGATCACCCAGCAACCTGAGCATGTGGAGGGAGAAGAAAAGAGGATCGGGGCAGAAGGCTGGAGAGCACCAGCCGCCAAAAGAAATGAAAGTTAGGTATCCTGTAAACTGCTGAATTCCTTGCCTCTAGCAAGGTACTAAAATATGTAGACAAAGACGAGCCGTCCACTTGTCAAGGATTAGAGGGAACACACAGTAGAGAATCTAACTCTCTGACCTCTACAGCAGCTGTCAGCTTTGAACATGAGCCAAAGGCTTTCATTCAATCCAGTATTTCTCACAATCTGAGAAATAACTTTTTATCACCATTACAGAAACACTAAAATTGTGTCTATTCTTTTTCTTTGGCTTTGCTAGCTGGCCATGGAAAAACGTTTTGAAGAATTAAAACTTCCTGTTTCCTGAAAGTGACATGTACTTGGCTACCTGGACAGGAGACCACAGCCTCTAGATCTAATTTCTCACCCTGTTTTTCCTTCTGTGGGTCCTGTTATATGAGTAGGATGAAAATGCAGTTTTATCCAACCACATGTTCCTACTTATGCTTTCCTTCCCTTTTGGCCACCTCTGCCTGATGGAGGCTAGGTATGTCATCTGTGGTTTTCTATCTTAAATGTTGTACTACCTTACAGAAATGTACCTGTAACTTTCACTAATATTTAAAACGTGCTGGTTTCTGTTTCCCTTTCTACTCAATACTAAAAACAGAGGCACAAGTATATATACAAATTTTGTTTTTATTAAATCCAGAAATATTTGATTAAAACAAACTGTCATTTTTGGCATAACAATACACCCAGTGTATTTCCAGACACGATTACTGGTGGTTCAACTTAATCTTAAAATGTGGCACATGTCCCACTAAGTGGCACCTGGAACAGGTGTCAGAGGTACTTGACCCCTTTCACCCTCTTGTCCAACTCCCACCCTATGCCGCCCCTGATACTCTGCAAGCCTTCTTTTTGTTGTCCCTCTTGTCTTTCACTTTGCTCTTGGTAGTGCCCAGAAACTTCTATTATTACCACTAATGGCACTAAAACTAACACAGCTGCCAAGTCCCAGCCAAGAATACAATGGATATAATTCTAAGTAACTTTTTGGTTGTCCTTAGAAAACAACTATATTCTGTTTCAGTGGCCTAATTCACAAGACAGAAAGAATAAATGGCTGTAGAAAATAAACTTATGTGAAAAAGAAACCTAGCTTTCTAGCTCTGGCTGGCTAATACAGATTATGTACACATAGTTCAGAATCATGATTTGCCAATGCAGGTTTCTTTTTTCTTTTTAAGAGAGATTTTATTTATTTATTATTTAGTTTGAGAGAAAGAAAGAGGGAAAGAGAGACAGAGAGAGGAAGAGCTCGAACAAGAGCAGAGGGAGAGGGAGAAGCAGACTCTCTGCTTAGCAGGGAGCCTTCAATGCAGAGTTTGGAATGCCCAGAAAAGGTGAGAGGGGAACAAACTAGAGTCCACATTTGACACCATTTAAAGTTTAAGTCATGCTAAGTTATAAGGTATAATAAGGGTCAGAGTAGAGAATATTAAAAAAAAAAGTCAAGGCTGGAACCAGAACAAAAGGACTTTAGCACTAGATATTACAGTTAGTTCTGGGAAATGTTCACGGGTTCCATAAAACTTTATGGGAAAGGTAAATAATTGTGTTCCTACCACAGTCCCCTCCCTTGAGTCAAGTGCTTTGAAGCTATGCATTGATGCTGTATTCTCTTTAGAGGACAACCCTAGAGGCTCTGGGCATTCATCAGAGAAAAGGTTTTCAGTGAATCACTTTCTCTCTTTATCTCTCTGGCTTTGGTATCATTCATTACCTTTTCTGCTTAATTTCACTAAGTGGAAGCAAGAAACGATTTATTACTGGCAGTACATTTGTGGGCTGGAGTGGGAAGCACAGCAGAGGTACTCCACTAGGCTGGCTCTAAGAGGCAATAGAAATACTTCCTCACAAAAGCTCAGAGTGCTAGAGCTGGATAAAATAAATATTAAAACAAACAAACATGGCAAACATGGCAGAGGCACCTGGGTGGCTCAGCTGGTTAAGCATCTGCCTTCGGCTCAGGTCATAATCTCAGGGTCCTGGGATCAGCCCCCGGGTGGGGCTCCCTGCTCAGTGGGGTGTCTGCATCTCCCCCTCCCCCCTGCTCATGCATGGGCACACTCTCTCTCTCCGAAATAAATAAAATCTTTAAAAAAGAAGACTTTAAAAAAATGGCAAAACACTACTTTATTAAGACAAGCCAATTTATTCTATCTAGCCTCACATCCCAAACACTAAAATAACCCAGATTCTTGTGGCTCTCTAAACAGTCTCTTAGATCTCTATGCTATCATGTCCTCCTGCTGCCTTTTGGCCTGAAAAACTCCTACTTGCCCTTCAAGTTTAAGCTCACACAGTACCACCTCCCTGGAAGGCTTCTTTGATTTTCCCAAACAGGTACTCCTTTTCCTTAGCTGCTCCTCTTACTGCTCCTTCATTATAGCAGCCATGTGCTATTGCGGCTATCTCTATCCCTGTGAGTGTGGCTCTCTAGCTCCCTGCCTGCTGCCTGAGGTAGCACCATGTCCTTCCATGTCTGTGTCTCCTGGTACATGATATGTACCACACAGGTAATTCACATAGTGAAAGAACTCCCTCGGTCTCAAGATGGAGGAGCAACAACCATTCATCCAAGTCTCTCTTTTCCAACCCCACTCAGTTTAGAACTTTATTATCTATCTCCTAGGTCATTTAGTCCCTTCAAAACAAAAACACAAGTTTAGAAAGATATGTGCATGCTTATGTTTATTTCAGCATTATTTACAATAGCCAAGATATGGAAGCAACCTAAATGCCCATCAATAGATGAATGGATGAAGAAGATGTGTGTATCTATACAATGGAATATTACTCTGTCATAAAAAAGGGGTGAGATCATGTCATTTACAACATGGCTGGACCTAGAGAGCATTATGCCAAGTGAAATAAGTCAGACTGAGAAAGACAAATACTATAGGATGTCATTCATATGTGGAATCTAAAAAACAAAACAAATGATAAACAAAAAGGAGAATCAAGCCTATAAATACAGAGAATAAACTGATGGTTGCCAGAGGGGAGGGACGGGGCTGGGAAAAATGGGTGAAGAGGAGTGGGAGGCACTGGCTTCCAGTTATGGAATGAATAAGTCATGGGGATGAAATACACAGCATAGGGGACGTAGTCATTGATATTGCAATGGCATTGTGTTGGTGACAGATGGGAGCTACACTGGTGGTGAGCATGACATATAGAGGAATCGAATCACTATGTTGTACACCTGAAACTAACGTAACATCATGTGTCAACTATACTCAAATAAAAAAAAATTTTAAATAAGTAAAAATAGTCTCTTCATTGGTCTTCTCATTTCTGGTCCCTCTTCCCTTGAATGAAGTCCAAATACACTACTGCCACTCTAATATTACTAAAGTATGACTTTAATTAAATGTACCAGGTTGAACAGATGATGATGCAAAGAATGAAAAGCTTTCTGAAAAACACCTGTTCTCAAAGCTCAGTGGGCTTAAATCCAACAGGGCAGAGAGAGAAGTAAATAATTAACATATAATTTATCAGGTGTTATAGAAATATATCCAATTCATGCTAATCCCTCTGCCTGGCCTGGCCTTCACTCTTAAATAGCCAATTCATATTTCACTTTATATGGGAAGTCTTCCTAATCTCTCCAGCCAGAAGCAATCCTTTCTTCCTCTGCTCCCACAGTGTCCTATCATTCGCTTATCACTTTCTGTTTGAATTACAGTTATTTGTACCCATATATTACGTCTCTTACTGAATGGAATCTAAGTGGAAGTGCAATATATTTTGCTCATCTCTATTTTGCACGGTACCTCATACGGTGCACTGCAAATAGACGATAAATGTTGAATTATGATGATTAACCTCACTAAAACATTATGAGTCTGTGACTCCTTTAGGATTTGCCAGTATTAAGAACATCGATCGGCCAAATACATACAATTCGAATGGAAATTTTTCCACTCTAGCCACAAAAATAGAAAAAGTCTTTTCAACTTGGCTAGATAATAGTGGACATATGGAGAATATCCTCAACCAGATTTGAAAGATGTGTTCAAATGAAATGGATCTCTATTGTAAAAACACAAGAAAAGGCAGCTCCCTAGTGCTATAAACCAGGCAACCAGTTTCTGCTGACAAACACCAAAAAACTACCAAGTGCAAACATGGTATGGTGTTCCCACCCTGGGGCCAACTTAATGGGCAAATGTCTAACTAAGAAAAAAATATTCAATTTATTAAATATTAAATTTAGTCAAACAAGATACTGGCACAAGATAAAATTTCAAAGACAGATCATTGAATAAGCTCTCTGATCTCTCAAATAATACAACTTGCCAGAGTTCAATACATGGAGCTTGTCCATTCTCTAAAGTTGACATCCAATTCCCTACAATAGTGACACTGTAAGATACCTCATCAAGCGCTCGTTAGGATCGCCATTTCTCCAACTTGACTTTGAAAATGATAGCTGTCCTCCCTCTGCCCCATTCCTTCACTGTCATCCTTTAGTTAAATGGCATAGTTGTATGCAGGATGAGGTAGGCAGCAACTTAACCACCATTCACCTGAATCACAAGGATGGAGGACTTTGAAATTTCATGATTTAAAATGCAGAAGTAAGATTCCAACTTCTCAATTTTCACTGAAAAGGAAGCTCAAATCTCAAAACTATAACGCCCTTTAAGAAACTGCTGTGCTGTAATGATATTTATCTGCTCTTAATTGGCTTGAATGAAGTCAGAACATTTGATTATATCATTTACTTCAGCATTAAAATTGCTGAGAGCAAGAACTGTGTCTCATCAACTAACTTTGCACAGTCTTTAGGAAAGTGTGTGTAGCAGTTTTTAACCTAAGGACCCAAGTTAAAGGGAGGACTGCTAGGAGGATATGTGAAAAAAAATTGCTTTAGGCAACTCTAAAGCACAATACAAATATAAGGTGCTACAACTAGTATTCTTACAATAAACCCTCTCCAAGAGCAAGTCCCCCTCCACAGGAAGTATGAGTACAGCTGAATTATTTCTATATACTTCTCATAAAAAGATCTATGTTTGACATGCAAAACTGTAAATAATTCCTAAAAATGGGAGGAAGGAAAGGAAAGAAAGAAAACTCAGATGGGACTAGAAGAAGGCAGTAAATTAAACAGCAGAGGAAACTTTTTTTAAAAATAAAATAAAGCAATACAAGAGAAAGCAAACTGGATCTCAGGGATCAAGTTCTAACTCCATCACCTACTATCTACCCACATGACCCTGGTCACTTCTCCAAAGACTGCAGTTTCCTCATGGGTAAGCAGAAATAATTACACATAGGGTTGCCTTGGGGATTAAATGAGATGATATTTATATACAGTCCTTAGCTTTATGTCTTATATAGTAAGTGATAAGCGAGTGATTACTGTTGTTGATAAAATTATTATTAGACCTGTACACTGACTGGTGACATTCAGGAAGGAAAAAGAGCCAAGAACATGTCAAAAGGGAAGGTGACAGACAGAGAGCTAAGTCTATAAATTCCTGTTGGGAGACAAAGTTGAGAAACATAGATTACACAAAGCATTTTTCATACTAAATGTAACAAATGATGTACTGTGTCTCCAGGATTGCCGAAGAATCTACAGAACTCTACAGAAATCTACAGATTTTGTAGCAAAATCTCAAAGTCCTAAAAGCAGAATAGCAACGACTGCAAGCAAGACCCCCACCACCACCAAAAAAAAAATAAGTGCTTAGTGATGTGTACTGTTTCCAAACTTTCGATTTTTTAACTTTTCCTAGACAGAATGAAAGCTAGGTTCCATAGCAAAGGCACACCAACTTGGCTTGCCAAAAATAGATTGCATTAACAACCATGCATAGTCATTTAGGTTTCTGTCATCTTGTTCTTAATCCTGAAGTTGTTATATTTGTGGTCGATTTTAGGTGTTAAATATTTTTAACTCCATCATCTTCAGTAATTGCAAAAGTAAGGAAAGTCTTTCGAAATTAGGAATCACATGTAAAGAGAGCAACTAATGGTAAAAGGTAAGAAAACAAGGGGAAAGGTACAAGAAACAAGAGGTAGGGACTAACACTGGATGCTGCCTGTGTATATGGGATCAGACTTACAAGTTGTAATAAAGTCTATACCTGTGGAATCAGGAAGAATCAGCAAAAGACAAGGAAAACAAGAAAGCTGCATGTGTGGCCAGAGAATCAATCAGTTTGGGTTGTCGACTGGCCTGGAGAAGGCAAGGAGCTTGTTTAACAGTTTAAAAGCTGAGCGTAGCAGAAGTGCTACTATTGCAAAAGGGCCAAAGTTCGAGGCCTTTTTGAATTTACCCAACATCAGTGTGAATGGTCAGCTCACCATACCAACTGGCACTGCTACGGTCCTCTCCAAGACCTGTGCAGAGATCATCTAAGAGGGAAGCTACCTGTCCCAGTGGATATTCAACACAGACAAGACTAGTCGATTAGGGGGAAAGATGATTTCAACCAGCAAGAAGGTGAGAGTGTATCTGGTTTCCCTCTGAGGCACCAGCTCACACTCCTCTTTACTAAGAATAACCTTTCAAAACCAAGCCTGTACTTAGAGAAATGTTAACTTTTTTTTTTATAACAAAGCAAAACAAAGTCTTATGAGTATCTGCATGGGGGCGCCTGGGTGGCTCAGTCAGTTAAGCATTGGACCCTTGATTTGGGCTCTGGTCATGATCTCAGGGTTGTAGATGGAGCCCCAGTGAGGCTCTGCACTGGGTGTGGAGTCCGCTTAAGATTCTCTCTCTCCCTCTCCCTCTGCCCTCCCCCCTGCCCTGGGTGCTCTCTCTCTCTCTTTCAAATAAATAAAATCTTAAAAATAAAAAATAAATTTTGTAAGTCCCTGCATGAAATTATGGGCTGAAGATCCTAAAAATTTTGCCAATCAGGTGGTAGTAAATAGAAATAATATGCCATCACTATTAATTTAAGCTGTGTAAAAATACATATATACATATATATTTAAATTTGTCTTGTCATTTTTATTTGGTCATAATAATATATGAGCTTTAAATCCTGGGCTTTAGTTCTTCTACTCTTCCTATTAGGTTTTAAGCTCATCAACCATAAATTATCCTACTGTGGCGGTTTTCTAATTTACCCAACTCAGACAAGGAGAGAACACTTACTATATCCAATCTCCGAAAAGGTGCCTCTGGAACTCTGTTATGAGTTTGGTCAATCAGGACACAAAGAAGCTGAAGTGTCTGCATCGTGGTAGATGGTACCCCCACCACTGCCGAGATACACCTTCTCTCCTAAACTTTTTTTTTTAATATTTTATTTATTTATTTGACAGAGGGAGAGAGATCACAAGCAGGCACAGAGAGGGGGAAGCAGGCTCCCTGTTGAGCAGAGAGCCCGATGCGGGGCTCGATCCCAGGACCCTGAGATCATGACCTGAGCTGAAGGCAGAGGCTTTAATCCACTGAGCCACTCAGGCGCCCTTCTCTCCTAAACTTTAAATCCAATTGAGTTTACTGTGATCCCAGTACTTTCATTAACCAATAACAAACATGAACTATTCTTGAAACTTCATTAGTAAAATCATTTGGACCATTCATTCAACAAAGAAGCATTTACTGAGTAGGTCTATAGGAGGCACAGTGCATATTTCTATGGCACCTTTTATTTTACAATCCCAAAAGAGCTTTCAGAGTGCCCTAACAGAAAGTACCAGTGACTGAACTTCTCTTATTTTATGTATGTACAACACTCTATTCAAAACCTTGATTCATGATACCGGCTGGCTCAGTCGGTAGAGCACGCAACTTGATCTTGGGGTTGTGAGTTCGAGCCCTGCATCAGGTGTAGAGATTGCTTAAAAGTAAAATCTTTTAAAAAAAAGGTAAAAAGGGGAAAAAACACTCTGATTCAGGCATAATTTATTTAGCTGCTTGTGGAAATAAAAACTAAAAGGGTCGAGACTATCAATCATTAACTAAATCCCAACTTCACAATTCAATCCAAAAAATACCCAGTGCCATGTGATTTTTTTTAAAATTACAAGCCAAAATATACAATGATGCAAACATTCCATTAGGCAAAGGAGTTAATATAGTTACAATTTCTCATTTCTAAATCCTTATGGGTTTGGTACTAGGTAATAAGTCAAATTTATCAAAAGTCCCACTCAATGGTTACATTTATTTTGCATGCACCAAGAGCAACTTCTTGCAATTGATTATCTAACATTCCAAAAATAACTTACTTACCTGGGTGTTATTTATTTTGAAGCTCTTTCTAGAAAATTGAGCCCTAAATCTATGTGCCAGAGAAATGTATTTTCCTAAATTAATTTTTTTGAAAAAGACCTCAGAAAGACTATCAAGAATGGAAGAGAAAATAAGGATAGAGATTAAGCACGGGCATACAGGTTTAAGACAGAATGTTTGGGTTGGAACCTTTGCTCTATCATTTTCTAGTTATTTGGTCTTGATACCTCAGTTACCCTGTCTGCAAAATGGGAATAATAAAAAATACCTACTCCATACAGTTGTTAAAGGAATTAAACCCAGGTAAATTAGTACATGTAAGGTTCCGGCAGCAATCAGCATTATATAAAGTGTTTACTTATTATGATTATCATGACTAGATCATCCAATCATCTACACAAACGCCTTTCCCTACTCAAAATCTTCCTTAATTGATCTAGTAGAATTTAATCCCTCCCTCCTAGGCTTCGCCACAAAATGCATGTGTATTACGGTTATTTGGGTACATTTCCCTCCCATTAGATTGTATCTCTCTAAAGATAGAGACTACAGCTCATCATGCACTAGACAGCAAATATTGTTCACTGGTGTCCTTCTTTTCCCTCTCTCTAAAGGTTCTGAACAATCATACCCTGTCAATTAGCAAACCTTTACCTGGAGACAGGAGCTTTATGTAACCAGTACACTTAAATACTGGTCTTACCTTGCTAAATAAGAGCTCTTAAGATTTAAATGAGATTTTGTGGGGAGAGGGAGGGAGGAAAAGATTAATTTAATATGTTTAAACTGCTAAGGATATATATTTTTAATTTTTTATTTATTTGACAGAGAGAGAGAGAGAGAGAGACAGCGAGAGAGGGAACACAAATAGGGAAAGTGGGAGGGGGAGCAGCAGGCTCCCCACCGAGCAGGGAGCCCAATGCAGGGCTCCATCCCAGAACTCAGTTGAAGGCAGACACTTAACGACTGAGCCACTCAGGTGCCCCAATATTTTTTAAACTAATTTATTTTTTTTAAATTTCTTATACCTTAAAAGCTTACTTAAATTATTTCATTCAAAAAAGCCCATGGTGCTTTTAATATAAAAATACAGTAGCAGAATTTCTGCATATGTCAAGTCTAACCTAATCATAACTTGCCCATCTGCTGATTTTAATGTAATCCAGGATGCTAAAAGACAATATGCTTGCTTCATTCACCCTACAATATTCATGTAAAATAAAATCATTTTAACATTACATTGAGATGCAAATTGTTCTGGCTTTGATTGGTGCCCTCTTTTCCTTCTTATAAAAAGTGCCCCTCCACACACACACATACACACAACAAGCATTCAACTTATTCTGGATCACTGGGAAAGCACTCTCTAAAGTATTATCCAACTTCGCTCACACAATGATGCTGCCCTTACTTTGAGAGAACAGAACTTTTCTGAAAACAAGTGGCTGAATTGAGTGCATTTTCTACAAATTTTCCTTGGTTTTTATAGTGTCCTACCTTTTGAAATTAATTTTTTGGCATAAAAACTGCCGAAGACACCTAATAATTTACACAAATTTTCCTAGTCTCTATTCTTTGACCCATTTTAAAACAAACTAAAAAACAGAAGGCTGAAAAAGAACTAAATCCATTTAATGTGGCTTTTCTAATTTTTTTCATTTCTCAGTGGCAGGGCCTTTCAAAAGAGTACAAAAACCACAACCAATTTATTTCTCATCCTAAACACATTCTGGCCAAATGGAAAACATTATCAGCCATCTTAACCAGGAGAAAAACACAAAGCTAAGCCACATCAAACTTTTTTTTTAACTTTTGAGAGCAGGATTTTTCACACAAAAGTACTTTAATGAACCTATGCAATGAACAAATGTAATCACAATTTAACATCATATTTTGAACTAATATCTCTTCCTCAAATAGTCACAATGGTAGCTAATTCACCTATAATACCTCTCAGCTACTGGGTAGAGTATAGTAAACTTAATTGTTTTATATATCCTGAGGCATACAAAGAAAGGTTGATCAAACACAAAGAGGTTCCCAGTATCCTATATACATACATGATTGAGACAAAAAAATCTGCACTGGGTAAGTAAAATTGGGCTTAAGTAATAATAGATCCTGCCTTATAGTAGGGAGACCTGACAGGTTAAGCGCCCACCCCAGCCCCATTCCCTTAAAGACAAGGTCTCACCCCCTAAAAGACAAGGTCTCACTCCCACCTTACAACCAGAAGGCGTAAATTAAAACATTAAGAGTTGCCTCCTCAGACTTTAGCCGTAAGAAAGCTAATATTGAGGCCTTTTCCGAGCAACTGGCTTCCATCAAAACTTATCACAAGTTATGTGAAACAGACAAGAGCGTTGGTTCTGCATTTTACCAAGTGAGAACAACAGCATCACAGTTTTTGGACAAGCCACCACTTCCAGAACCTCCACCTCTTCCCGCCCCCCTCCCCCATTTCTTTTTATATCCGTCCTCCAAACTTGCAACCCGAAAAGTGATCCCACAAAACAAAAGCAGCATCAGTAAACGTGAGGCCACCGGTTCTGAAAATAAAGTTTGTTCCTTTGCCGTCAACCTGATAACTTTTTAAAGATGAAACGTCTCCTACTCGATCAGGTACAACCCTTCCTATTCCCTCACCAAAAAACCACTCGTCTGCCCCCGACAGTTAAAGAGAAAAAAAGGGAGTGGGAGAAAATGATGTTGAAATGAGGGTCTACGGTGCCGGGGACAGGGACAGATTTTGAGACCGGTGAGGAACACTCTGTGCTTCTGGGAGCTGGGAGGCTTTACTGTGTTGTGTCGATCTGAGAAATGTTTAGCAATCTGACGCATCAGTTTTTAGGAATGGTACACAAGCAGCCCCCACAATTTGAGCCATGCCTGGAATCCTCCTTCTCGGTGACATCGGCTGGAGGGCACGGGACGGGCGAGCGGGGGGTACCAGAAGAGGTTCCGCGACATTTGTTATTGTTTATGAACCCCAGGCAGGGACCGGGATCGGGGTGCTTGGGGGGCCGAGGAGTGAAAGGGGAGAGGGGCAGGGAAGCACAAAGACTCCTCCCGGGGCTCGGGGCTACCTCTCCGGGGACGGAGGGCTAGTATCACCTCGGGGAACCAGAGGGCCAAGGCCGTCGCTGGAGCTTCACTGGAGAGACACTGCCAGCCCCGACATTAGCCCGGCTGTCCCTGGACACCCAAAGACACAGAAGATCTCCCCCGGCTCCTGCTCGCAGAGTTGGGGCCGGCGCGAGAGCGGGGGCCCCCAGCGCGGCCGCCGCGCGCCGCATCGGCACTCACCTGACTCCGGTCGCGCCCGCGGCCGGCTCAGCCTCCGCACGGACCGCAGCGGGTCCGGGGCCCGTCCGCTCCCTTTTGCCCGCTCCGCCCTCGCCCCGCCCCCGGGAGGTGGCACCCGCGGCCTCGCCGGAATCTCGGGGCGGCCTCTCTGAACTCTCGCGAGCCCTCCCTCCTCGGCTTCTCGGTGGCTGTGCCGGTCAGGCTCGGCCCTGACGTCATACGCACCACAGCCGGAAGTAGCCTTCTGTCGTCAACGCCGGCTCGTCTGCCCCACCCACCTACTCCTGGTCAATTCCTCCTGATGGCCCTGGAGCAGTGGACTAAGCAGTCAGTCACTACTTCCCCCATGCATCAACTTCACCTCACTTACCTTTTCTGTGTTCAAAGCTGGTTCACCAGCTGGTCCTTGTGAGAGTGCCCAGTGTGATGCCATATTAGTCACGTGCCCTAAGTGACAGAGTTTTTCTTAATAATACTTAACAATGTAATGCAAAGAATAAGTCACAATGTGATGCAAAGAAATGGAAAGAGACTTGGAGATAATCCCCACGAGTCCACACATTTTGCAGATTAGGAAAGGGTGGTCAACAAAGATGGCTTGGCTGACCAACTTGCTTAATCAGTAGCTGTGGGATCTAGAAGCCTCCCAGGGTCCTTGACTCTTTTCCATCTCGCCATGGCTCCACTGCAAAGACTTGAAAGGGATTCGAATTTGGAAAAGCCACAAACTTGGAGGCATTCACGAAAAACTTGCTTAGGTTGTCTTAGAAAGTCTGAAATAACTGACAGTACTGGGCTGCTTTATGTAGGATCTGAGAACAAGGAGGGAATAATCCCTGCACTATGACTCAAAAGGGATGGCTTTGTGTAGATGATACATTTGACTTTGGAGAAAAAAGTTATTGGGCAAACCAAATAAGAGAATCATTCCCAATTATTGTCAACAAATTTATCTTTGATCTGAATATTGGAGGTGTTACAAAATACCCTCGGCTTTTAGAGACTACTAAGACAATATGTGTACCTGGTATTGTGCTTGCAAAAAGCATAATTATCTTGAGTTTCACCAAAAAGGAAGTGATAGATGCAAAACACATAGGAAAGCATTATGACATCACTTCTCTCTTCTTCTTCTTCTTTTTTTTTTAGTACTCTGTACTTTCTCATATATAACTGGGTAACAGAAAAAGCACTACTTTGGTAATTAATGTATTCTTGAGGATATCAGTTCCACCGATATCATATGGTCCTTTTGAGACTCAAATAACATATGCCATATACAAGTATAAGGAGATTTAATTGTGATCAAACATACGTGACAGAGGCCTGTACACCTCTCTCCTTTCAACATACATGCATATATTAATTCAAATCAGTAGAATGGAGAACAGTTTATGGAGTGTTCTATAGCAAATTTATGCTTTCAAATATGCCATTCATTTTTCATAGCACTGGAATAATATGGATTAGTCTAGGGTATCAGAGTAGGATAATATAGAGGCTAAAGCTTTGACCTTCAGCTTCTAAACTGAGACTTTTCCAAACTAATTCCCATACGAAGTTGTAGAAAGTGCCTACACTGAAATAAATTAGAGCCATATGCCCTTCAGTAAGTTTAGTCAAATCTGGGGACGTTTCTCAGAATATTGTTCTTAAATGCATAAAATAAATTTTCTAGGGCCACAAAGGAAATTGATTTTATTGGCATACAGTTATCAAAATACTAAAAAGTGAATTTGTGACATAATTATGTGATAGGCGGTTTCTAAGATGACTCCCAATAATCCTCATTTCTGGTATTCCTGTCTTGTGCAACCCCCTCCTCTTGACTGTGGGTCTAGTGACTTGGTTCTGAAAAAGAAAATACAGCAAAACTGATGGGATGTCACATTTCATGAGTAAGTCACAAAAAGAATTTGGCTTCCATCTTTGCTATCCTTTCTTGCTCTCTCCCTTGCTCGTTCTGGTAGAAACCAGATTGCCATGCTGTGACCTATCATGGAGAGGCTCATTTGGCAGGGAACTGAGAGAGGTCTCTAGTCAGAAGCCACCAAAGAATTGAGACACTCAGTCCAACAACCCATGAAGAACTGCCAATAAGCTGAGTGAGCTTGGAAGCAGATTTCTTCCCGGGTGAGCCTCAAGGTGACTGCAGCCCTTGTGGACACCTGGATTGCAGGGAAAGGACCCTGAGTCATAGACCCAGCTAAACCATGTCAGCTTCCTGGTCCACAGAGACTGTGAAATAATAAGTATTTGTTATTTAAGCCCCTAATTTGGGTGGTAATTTATTACACAAAGATAACACTTATATATTTGTGTCTTTATTAATGCATTAAATAACAAGATTAAGACCTACAGTAATTTTGAAGTAGTGAAGAACATAAACAATATTTTAGATGTCTGCAGCAACTTTAATGTGGTAGAAAATATGTACGATTTCTCTTGGGTATGAAGTCACAGGTTGCTAATATTACTGTGGTTTGCTGAGTATATTCATAATGGAAGAAATGCTCATTTACATTTGGGCCTTAGTGAAAAAAAATATATGTTAAAATATAAGTATGTATATTATGGATATGTTTACTTTTTCATCGAATTTCATAGACCCAGAGTAAGAACTCATGGCCTAAATAACAGATTATTGGTAGGTTCTTCCAAAACTCTTATTATCAACTCTCTCAGACATTAGAGTGAAAGTTCAGGTAATAAATTCAGTTAACAGATATAGACCATGGCCATTGCTAACTTTATTAACCTACATTTGAACATGAATTTTTATCCCCTATCTTTCACTTATTCCCTTTTCTCCAGATCTATGCTAAACATGGATAGACAGGCTAAAATCTTAGGCTAGAAAGTGAGAAAAACTGTGGTTGAAAACCTCTACAGCTCTTAGAATTTGCCTGATTTTTGTTTTCAGCATGTAAGCTGAAATCGTAACTCCCTGACAAAAGTGGCTCTTTTTTTTTAAAGATTGTATTTATTCATTTGAGACAAAGAGATACATAAAGAGAGCATGAGCAGAGGGAGAGGCAGAAGTAGACTCCCCGCTGAGTGGGGAGTCTGACATGGGGCTCGATCTCAGGACCCTGGGAACATGACCTGAGCTGAAGGTAGACGTTTAACCAGCTGAGCCACCCAGGCACCCCCAAAGTGACTCTTTAGTATTACTTTTACCCTTCTAGGCCTGCCTCAGAGTAAGTAACCAACCAATGAATGCCAAATGATGGCAGTAAATAATAATAGAAGGAAACTATTAATAAAATCTTTCCCCTGGGTGAGTAGAGCTGCTTTTCTATATATGCAGCTTTGCAATTGTGGGATATGGCCAAAGCAGCATTTGGAGGATAGATTATTGCTTTAAATGCATTTAACAGAATGCACAAAATGTAAAAACAGATGAACCAAGTTCTTAACTCAGGAAACTTGAAAAAGAAAAGAAATCTAAAGAAAGTAGAAGGATGTAAAGATTCGCACAGAATCCTTTCCAGGGATCCATGGCCCTTATGTACACCATGTACTACAGATCAAAACGTAATCAATCCTAGCTATAACTCTGTTTTTCAGATGGTTGTAAATTCTATTATGATAAACAAATTCAAATACAGTTCTAAAATATAAAAGCAGAAATTAATACAAGAGGGAATTTTTTTAAAGGCTGAAATTGACCTATAACAACCAAAAGGTGATTCTTTGAAAAGTCAGGGAAGTAGGAAAAACTTTGGCAAGACTAATTCAGGAACAAAAAGAAAAGGTAAAAATAGTAAGAATGATAATGGAGATGTAACTGGCATGGAGAATTTTTTTTGAAGGATAAGAAATTATGATTAAATTAAAAAGAGAGA
This sequence comes from Nasua narica, assembly GCA_028533885.1. Lineage (NCBI taxonomy): Eukaryota > Metazoa > Chordata > Mammalia > Carnivora > Procyonidae > Nasua > Nasua narica. Next base: position 49,329,817 of record CM052807.1, on the reverse strand, counting down.
CTATTAAGACAAGCTGGTTGAGCTTGCCCCTCTGTGTGAATGAAAGAGTAATGTTAATTCCTGATTCACTCCATGTTTAGACTAAAGAGCAACTAATATTTACTGAGTCTGTGTGTCAAGCATTGTGTTCTTTGCTTGTACTATCTCATTTAATCTTTACAATGAGCCTGTGAGTTAGGTATTATTATCCCCAGTTTTCAGATTATGGAACTGAGGCTCAGGGAGCTATGGTGACTTACTCAGGTCACCCCAGATAGTGAATGACAAAGGCAACCACTCAGCTTCCCAATAGTAGACAAAAGAAGCACTACTGAGCAAAAACAAAAACAAGGAATCTTGTTTTGCCTACTTACAACATGCACAGTGAATGTTAGCTATTACTGTTATGATAATCCCTGTACTTTAAATGGGTTTAAGATACCACCTCAAACACGCAAGAGATAAGGGCAGAAATTCACTTTCAAGGATGTTGATCCCAGCATTATTTATTCACAACTGTGAAAAGTTAGAATCAGCCCAGATGCCTAAAGGTAGGGGTCAGTGCAATAAATTATGGTGGATCCACATAGTGTAATAGAAAATATGTATTAGAAATCATAAATAGATCAATTATTGACATGGGAAGATGTTCAGAATATTGTTAGGTTTGACAATTCTTTTAAAGCAGGTTGCCAAGAGTGTAATATCCTTTGTATGAAAATTACTTGAAAAATAACATGTGTTTATATGTAGACATTCATAATATACAAGTTTATATGCATATTTCAAGACCAAAAAGAAAGACATTAAAATGAAACTTTTCTCTCCATGTGATTATGAAAAAGAATTATAATGTACAATGTTATGCCAGTAGATGGTTTTTAGATTTTTTTAAAGGAGAGAGAGAAAGAATAGGTGCTTTTCAGTTTTCCATGAAGGCTGTCCTGATGGAAATCTATTATAATTTTCTTACTATGAGAAAAAAGAAAAGTTCATGGAATGAATAATGCCTTTCCGGTTTGACCCTGAGAGTGTTTGATTCCTGGCTCCTCTTCTCATAGTCCTGACTTTCAAAGGGACTCTAGCTCAGCCAGGCTAACTTCAATTGAGTTTCTTTGAAAATAAAGGCTCTGTTCTGTAAGCTTCCGGGTCCTTTCACTGGACCATTTGATCAAACACATGACAATCCATTCAGAACTCTCACCAGATTGCCTTCCACAAAGCACTTTATAAACCTGGAAACAATGACTTTTAACTGATCCCTGCTTTAATTTTTAACTTGCTTGACTAAATGGCGAACCATTTATCACTAAGGGTCTAAAGCATTCCCAGATTTGGGCTCTTTCTCCCCCAAAGTGAAAAGCACCTATGTAAATCAGATGCCTGAAGAGAAGCATTAAGGAAAAGTGGAAAATACATCATGTCTAACTATCTCTTTGTGTTGTGTTTATCGCTCTGCAAAGGGTAATGAGGAACCAAACGGGATTTTAGTTCCAAGGACCTGGTTCTGTTACTAGCTGTGACCGCTGTCACCTAGGACAGATCAAAAAAGTTATCTGAGGTCTTATTTCTACATTTGTGAAATGAAGAATATCAACACAACAATTGCTGCAAAGATGAAAAATAATTACATATGGTAAAAACCACTTTGAGACCTAGAAAAACCCATTGCCATAATGGAAATAATATTGGACTAAAGATAGAAAGATTTCAATATCAATAGCTACCTCCTAGGATCACTATGAGAATTAAGTGAAATTAACTGAGATAAATTAAGCACCTAGTGTAGGACCCAGAACATATTCACATTCAGTTCAAGTTAATTATCTTTTCTGCTAATAATAATATTGAGCGATACAACAAAAACATACATTTCAGAATGGAACCCCATTTTCTCTTTTCAACTACAAGTCAAATGGACTCTCTGCATTTAAGGAACATTTTTGGTGATGTTAACATCTATGAAGAGAAAAAAAAAAGTCCCTGTCAGACCTTTCCTGCTTTGATTCTTGTCTGCTTTCCATTGATTCTTAGAAATTCCTGATACTAATGGAGATACAGATACAGTAGATTTTCTGTCTGTGAAATAGGAAATCTAGGGTATGAGTAAGATGAGGCTAAGTGATGCTGCAGTCACAGACCATCACGGGATTTTAGTGGCTTCAAATGGTAAGGATTTATTTATTGTTTATGCTTTATGGCCTTTGTAGGTCATCAGTAAGGCCTTGCTCATCAGAAGCACTCAGGCTTCAAGGCCAATGGAGCAGCCATCACCTTGGACATTGCTAGTCCTCATGTAGAAGGAAAAGAAGATTGGAGGGTCTCAGGTAGAGATTTCTGCTTATAACCCATTGGCCAGAAGTAGTTGCATGACCCAAATACAAATAAAAGGGAGCCAGGAGATAGAATTTTCTGATTCTCCAGGAAGGAGAGAAAACCAGAAATGTTTGGCAGTTGTGTCAAGACTACCACACACTGTATATTGGGCATGTGAAATTGTCCTGGATATGTGAAAAATGCTGTTCAAATGCTAGCCGTTAGGATTCCCTTACCTCCACCACCTAAAGAAAAGCTGACAGTTTTAGTTTCTTAGGAAAACTGCAAGACACTATAATATTTTGTGATGATACATGCTATATTAGATATGGTTTAACATTTTTGACATCAAGTTAAAAAAGAAAAAAGAAATCTGTTTGGTGTCTTTGGTTTCCTAAAAATGATTTTCATTGACCTTACAAACTCACTAACATTACGATTAAATTTTTAAAAGACTTTTTCTTAAAACTGAGAAGTGGTTTTTCCTTAAATTTTGCTATCTTCCCCATTCCTAATTTTAGGGTTGGGTACAAAATTTCATTTTCTCAAGTAAGAGAAAGAAGCCTCCACCAAAGACTGTTTTTCATCATAATAGTTGAATTCGACTTATAAAAAACCCATTGATGTTTAATGTAGGCAGCCCAAGAAAAGCTGAAATAATTTGAATCCATTCTAGAAAATTATTATAGTCACTTTGTTGCAGAGTACCTATTCATATCCTGTGATTCTAGCACTTAAAATTATTATACTTTAAAAATCAAATACTTTCCAGTTTTAAAAGGAATTTTAATGCTAACACTCCTATTTTTAACAGTCAGTCATGTGTGTACAGTTTGGTTTTGGATCTGCACTAGAATTCCTATCCTTTATTTGGCTTTTCCTCTATAATATGTTAGCCATTTAATATGGAATATGTAAAACAAAGTTGATTTCTTTAAAAGTAATTATGACTCTACTTCAAAGTCTGAATTGTTAGAATTAGCTCTTTGGAGATGGTGTGAGGTCTCAGAAAATCTGTAAACTAAGAGATTTTAGTTGGGCTTTCTTTTTTATATCTTCCATCTTTTGGGGTGGGAATTTCTTTCCTTTTCTTCTAGCCACAGACTCCTTCAGTCATCTGCTTTATTTTTAAATTTTTATTTATATATTTATTTATGTATTTATTTTCAATTTTTTTTTAATGTTGACATTCCTGGAAGTGAAGGAACAGTCCAGATAGAGACTGTCTCTAACTCAAACCCCCATAGTGGCATGCGTACAAGTAGGTGTTCCTACTGCATTCTGAGCCTGGAGGGCAAGTCAGACAGGGGACAACTAAGAGATCTGTTTTTCATAGTTGGAAGTAAACTGTTCATGCTCAGAGGCAGAGAATAGGACAGACCAAGTGGGCAAGCAGGATAGAGGGTCTCTACCTGGTCACATTGATTGTTGGAAAGAGGACCACATTTGGCATCCACATCTGGACCAAGGGCTGATTCCTTAGCCTTGTGGTCTTAGGCACATTTCTTAAACTTTCTAAACCTCAATTAACTCATCCATAATAGGGATAATTTAGGAGGTCCTCATTATCAGAGGAGAATTGTTACTAGAAAACAAAAATTAAGATACTGGAAAGAAAGCCGGTATTTTTGAGTAAATATAGAAAAAATATGTCACATATATTTTACAATAAAAATTTTTGTTTTTAAAAAAATTTTTGGGCTCCTGGGTGGCTCAGTTGGTTAAGCAACTGCCTTCGGCTCAGGTCATGATCCCGGAGACCCGGGATCGAGTCCCTATCGGGCTCCCGGCTCTGTGGGGAGTCCGCTTCTCCCTCTAACCTTCTTCTCCCCTCTCATGCTTTCTCTCTCTATCTATCTCAAATAAATAAATAAAATCTTTAAAAAAAATTTTTGTTATTTAGGGTACAATTATAGCTATGTGGTACTTAGACTGGGCAAAGGCTGAATCACATTAGGGATTTTTTAGCATAATTTTTCCAACATAATTGTATGATATAATGGATTGACATCCCTTCAGTTGACATTAGACATTCCATCACAATCATACAGAGAGGGTCACTCTTGAAAAAAATACCTGTTTGCTGAGATCTTTTGATGTCCACATTTTTCTATTTTAAACCTTTGTTTTCAACAGTTCCACTACGTTGAAGCAGTTAAAACAATTGAACTTCCTTCTCAGTTATCTCTTCCCACTAGAGGATGTCAACTTTAGGGCAAATTCTTAGAACTGTGTGAAAGGGAATACACATTTTACACTTCTACACTTATTGCCAAACCACTCTCCAGAGAGATTTCCACTTTAACCGGCACACAATTCAAGCAAATTCCCACTTCCCCACATGCTTGTTCATGCTAGGCTTTATCCATATTTTTAATCTTGCCCAAGAAAGACAAAGACCTTGGCATACTATTAGAGAGAGCCTCTAGTGTTAAACAGAAGAGAAGTTTGGGTGGAGACTCATTTTGTGATAGGTCAGTTGGCTAGTAATTATTTCAATGTTTTAATGACTTTTGCATCTTTGGACAATCTTACAGCTATGGGGATTCAGAGAATGAATACTCGGATGAGAAAGGTCCTCTCTCTCCATCTGTGAGTTGTGAAAGCTAAATTAGGTAAAGGTACATAAAATGACAGCTACTTCATAGGTGCATCACCAGAGTTCCCCTTCTTCCTTCAGTGCTGAGGCTACGATTGAGGTCAAGAGGGTAAGGAAGTAAGTCACAGATCCTGTGGCTTGTTGGAACATAGAGAATTCAAGTCGGGTCTGGAGCAGACAAGATCATGACTAGTGTTGGTTGAAGCTCTGTTGATCATTTTCTTTTTGCTGAGTAGTTCTGTAAATCTAGAGATAGGGATCATGGGGGAGAAGTTACTGGATCTGCCTCTCATTCCGCTACATTCTCCAACCACCCTGTGAGTCAGGTTTTTGTTTTCAGAGGGTTACCGCACACATTTTATGCTGATTTGGTTTCCTGGAGGAAGTAACCCAAATAGGGCTTTCAAAAAATTGATTTTTTTTTTTCTGACTAGGCCACACAGGCAGGGGGTTGTGGACAAAGTTAAGGAGATTATCTTCATGTAATAGCAATAGGAAGCTCTTAAAGGGTTTTAGGTAGAGGGGTGACATGTCACATTTGCATTTTACAAACAGTCGGACAATAGTATGAAGAATTAGTCTGAAGGGAACCAGAGTGGATAGTAGCAGACCATTAGGAGGCTGAGTTTTATATTTATAAACACAAAGTTGTATATCATGAGTGGCCTGGGGCAATAATTCCATAGTAAGCAGAAATGAGTATCTGGTCTACCTGGTCTATGTAATTTCTACCACGGCTGAATGGTGCAAAAATGATCAGATATTAAAAATCAGATACATTAAAATCAGATCAATCATCTTACTCATCAAGCAAATTTCTGATTTCATTTCCATTTAAAATTTTCTTGTGGATTAAGGGTATGCTAATTAGCCAACAGAAATGGTTTGCTGGACAATTATATTTTTCACTATGAATTGCTACACATTCTTTTCTGACTTACAATATCTTTACTCTGTATTGATTTCTCTGAATTTGGTTATCTCTGATAGAGTTAAATTTCTGGACATGTGAAGCTAATGATCAGGCTCTGTCCTAAGCAATCTAGACAAAGTTTCTTGTTAACCTCTTTGTGTTGTTCTCCAGTTACAATATTTCCTATGGTAGAATCATGCTGGAGTAAAATTCTTATAGGAGGATTAGTACACATACTAACTTTAATCATTTTAATACTTAAAATAGTTGTAATGCTTAAAATATTATGTTATATTGTATATCATATCATATCATATCATATCATATCATATCATATCATATTTCACATATATAATGGCCCGGGTTTAGGTTGGGTTTCCTGGGAAGAAAACTCTGAAACTCTGAGGTTAACCTGTGCAGGAGATTTATTCTGGAGTGATCTCCAGAACCACTCAGGTGGGAGAGAGAAAGCTGGAGAACTTGAACTCAGATGCAGGTACAGCAGAGGCCTCAGCCTATCCCACAGGGAGCTCTGGAGTTGGGATGACCCCTCAGAGTTGCCTCAGTTGAGGCAAGGGGCCAGGCTTTTATACCCCAACCATGACCAACTGTTGAATGGAGAGACAGCTCAGTTGGCTGAGGGAATAGCTGGAGGGGGACTCGGCTAGGGGCCCTCAGAAGTCAATGCTCCCAGCAGCCGCGGGTGTGAGTGATGCCCACCAGCATCCACTACAGCCCACTGAAGGCTTTGTCCTCGGGCCCAGGCTTTTGTACTGCATACACCACTGAAACACTTCTCTTCAAAAATGCCCCATTTTGCCTCCTGATATGACACACTGGGGTCACATCACTTCTATATTATTCTGCTTACCCTCAATTGAATCATAAAGAACATCAGACAAACAAAAAACGAGAGATATTACACAAAATAACTGGCCTATACTCTTCAAAATATAAGTGTCAGGGTGCATGGGTGGCTCAGTCAGTTAAGCATCCAACTCTTGGTTTCAGCTCAGGTCGTGATCTCAAAGTCATAAGATCAAGCCCCAGCTTGAGCTCTGCACTGAGCGTGGAGCCCACTTAAGATTTTCTCTTTCTCCCTCTGCCCCTCTTCACATACCATGCATGCCCATTTTCTCCCTAAAAAAAAGATAAAAAAAAGAAAAAGCAAATGTCATTTTAAAAAGACAGACTCAGAATTTGTTCCAGATTTTAAAAGACTAGAGAAATAAGACAGCTAAATGAAACAGTTAATCGCCAAATTGCTTCTTGACCCGGAATTTTGTTATTATTTGCTGTTAAAGACATTATTGGGACAATTGACAAAAATAAATTAGATTTTTTGATTCTGATCACTGTTCCGTGGCTACATAAGAGAATATCCTTGTTCCTAAGAAATACACATAGCAATATTTAAGCATCAGAGGGTAAAATGTTCCATTTGAACAGTACCATTTATTTTTATCTCAAATATTCCCAATTCTTCCCTCAGAAAAACCACAGTTTCTGTCAATGGAGAACATGACGTTTTCAGTAACTAGGACTAATTACATCTCACAGAAATGTGTTTACCTAGAATGCATACAAGAAGAATAAACTCTATTTTCTAAAAGGGCTCTTCCTGGGGCATCTAGGTGAGTCGGTCAGTTGAGCGCATCTAACTCTCGATTTCAGCTCAGGCTATGATCTCAGGGTCGTGAAATGAGCCCCACATCAGGCTCTGTGGTCAGTGGGGAGTCTGCCTGAGATCCTCTTTCCTCTTCCTCTCCCCCTCCCCCACTCGTGTATGCACTCTCTCTCAAATAAATAAATCTTTAAAATAAATAAGTAAATAAAACAAAGGTCCCTTTCTTATGGTTCTTTTTTTTTTTTTTAAGATTTTTATTTATTTATTTATTAGAGAGCGAGAGACTGAGAATGAGAGGGGAGAAAGTCAAAGGGAGAAGCAGACTTCCCGCAGAGCCGGGAGTCCGACATGGGACTCGATGGGGCTCCCGGGATCATGACCTGAGCCAAAGGCAGTTGCTTTTCTTATGGTTCTTTACAGAAGCCAGGTGACTTCAGACTTGTACAACTATATCCTTCCTGCCTATGTATTTTGATCTTTAGGTCCAAAGGCCCTGTAGGATTTACCTTCCTTGAAATTTTTTGAAACAACAATTTTATAAAAACAAACAAATAAAAATAAGTAACAATTTGTTGTGAATTAGTTCCATTTTACATAAATATTATTGTTGAACCTCCATGGGAATTATAGTCCCTTAAAAATGCTGAAGTCATTCTGTTTGTTCAATCAGTAAGGAGCTTTGAATCCTGCTGCGTCTGAATAAAAAAAGAATAACATTGTTATGAATTTTTATAGTTATTTAATGCTTTCTGTAAAGGATACCAATGTAATATACAGGCATTTAATTAAGCAATGAATACTCCTGCGAGCACATTGTATATTATTCTCATTTTAAAGATGATTCAGGGCACCTGGGTTGCTCAGTCAGTTAAGCATCCGCCTTCAGCTCAGGTCATGATCCTGGGGATCTGGGATCAAGCCTTGCAACGGGCTCCCTGCTTAGCGGGGAGCCTGGTTCTCTCTCTCTCTCTCTCTCTGCTGCTCCCCTGGTTCTCTCTCTCTCTCTTTGCTGCTCTTTCTCTCTCTCTGTCAAATAAATAAATAAAATCTTCTGAAAAAAAAGATTCAACTAAAGAAACTTTAAAAGGAGATAGTTATGTGTATACATATACACTTAATGTATGCATTTATTATATGTAATATAAAATTAACAGAAAACAATGCCTATAAGATAGGCCTAATCCCCTTTATTTACCTATCTTTATGCCTCTAGTATGTATTTATGGGGTAACCAACCCATCCCAGTTTGCCCAGGACTGTCTTGGTTTTAACACGGAAAATCCTGTGTCCTGGGAATTCTCACAGTATCTGGCAAAGCAGAAAAATTAGTGATTCTAACTACACCTTCTGTTTGTCTTTCAAGGTAAATGAATTAAAATTGATTACAGATGTCAGAGGCCCCGCTAGTTAATAAATTATAGACTGGTCTTGTGGACCTGTGATCTTCTTAAATGCTCACTCTGTTTCATAATAAAAGTGAGATTTGGGTCAACTTACACAGGCTTTTGCATTCTCCACTGAACATTTTAATTTGTCGTTTTTTCTAGGAAGTGACTATGTAGAGCTACCCTATGACCCAGCAACTGCATTACAAAGTATTTATCCTAAGGATACAAACATAGTGATTCGAAGGGGCACATGCACCCCAATGTTTATAGCAGCAATGTTCACAATAGCCAAACTAATAGAGTGCAGATGCCCATTGACAGATGAATAAAGTATGTATATATATATATATGTGTGTGTGTGTACCCATATGTGTATATATATGTATACACACACACACACACACACACACACGCACATGCACACACACACCAGAATATTACTCAGCCATCAAAAAAGGATGAATTCTTGCCCTTGGCAATGACATGGATGGAACTAGAGGGTATTTTGCTAAGTAAAATAAGTCAGTCAGAGAAAGACAAATACCCTATGATTTCACTTATATGTGGAATTTAAGAAACAAAACAAATGATTGTGGCGGGGGGGAAGAGAGAGGCAAACCAAGAAACAGACTCCTAACTATAGAGAATGAACAGGTGGTTACCAGAGGGGAGGGGGAGTGTGGGGGGATGGGTGATATAGGTGATGAGGAGTAAGGAGAGCACTTGCTGTGATGAGCTCTGGGCATTGCGAGTAAGTGTTGAATCACTAAATTGTTGAATCACTAAATTGTTGAAACTAATATTACATTCTATGATAACTAATTGAAATTTAAATAAAAACTTAAAATATATATATTGTAATTCCTAAACACACCAAAAAAAAAAAAATTCTTGGGTGCCTGGGTGGCTCAGTTGGTTAAGCGACTGCCTTTGACTCAGGTCATGATCCTGGAGTCCCGGGATCGAGTCCCACATCTCCCCCTGCTGAGCGGGGAGCCTGCTTCTCCCTCTGACCTCTCCCATCTCATGTTCTCTCTCTCTCTCTCAAATAAATAAATAAAATATTTTTTAAAAAACCACAAATCTTTAAAAAAAAAAAATTCTTACTCCAGTGTTCAAACCCAACCTACCTTTCTAGCTTTATATGCTAAAGCTTTCCTGGAACTTGTGGTCTAGTCAGTGTTCAGTGAATACACTGTCCTGCTTCTTTTGTCCACAGGACTTTTGTCCACGTCGTTCTCCCTGTCCCTGAATGTCAAATCCTTTAATTTCTCAGATCCTTTAAGATTCACCTCAAATATTTTCTTATTCACTCATTTATCCAGTCAGTCTTTCTAAAGTCATTTCTTTTTCGCCTTCTATTTGCCAGGCATGATGGCAGCTACTGGAGAAGCAACAGTGAGTGAATTATTAGAGTTCCTCACCCAGATTTTTCCCTAGTGGTGGAAACAAAGAAGCACATAGGATTTTCAGGACCTCCGTTCTGTGAGCGGGAAGCCAAAAGAGGAAAATTTAACTCAGTTTGAAGTGACCAAGAAGCTGAATCTAAGCTAGGACCTCACCTCGTCTAGCATAAGTCACAGGGATCCTGCTGTCTCCTCTGACGTCACTGTCCTTATCGTTCATTCCACTTCTACTTATGTGGAGCTCGGTACTATTGAATCGAACACAGGCATTTTTAAACTTTCAGTCACAGCTCCTTGGTGCAGTTTTAATACTCTTAGTGACAGAGGGCATGATCTTTCTTTTCTTAGTTGTCCTACCCCTCCTCCCAACTTAGAACAATGTCTTGTGTATTTTCTAATTAGCACCTGGGTGCCTAGAAGAACTCATTTTCAGTAGACTATTCAGTGCACCTGCCTGCATCTTTTTTATTCTCTTAATTTTTCCTTCAAAAAGTATTTACTGAAGGGGCGCCTGCGTGGCTCAGTGGGTTAAAGCCTCTGCTCAGGTCATGATCTCAGGGTCCTCTGCTCAGCAGGGAGCCTGCTCCCTCCCCTACATCCCCCACTGCCTACTTGTGATCTCTCTCTCTCTGTATCAAATAAATAAATAAAATCTTTTTTAAAAAGTATTTATTGAATACCTACTGTATACCAATAAACACTCTAGGTGGTTGTAATGTTGCAAGTGCTATAAGAAAATGTGTACAGTATACAAACAGAATAAAGGAAAGAACAATTTCTTGTTTTCTTTCTGTTTCAGCTTTCATTTTAAGGAATTGTTATAAAACTTAAGGTTGTTAAAAAAAAAAAAAACTTAAGGTTGTTTAATTGCTATACATAATAGCCCATACACATGGTTATACACAAAAGCTGTTCCATTCACCTTTTAACCTCATCTTTCTTTATATATAAAATATGAATAATTTGAAAATCTATACAGTCCTAATTTACAGTGTATGATTGCTGATGATGGCTATCATTACTGATCCTTCCAGGGGCTGCTGCTGTTGCTAGGGTCAAGATCCAGTGTTCCTGCAGGAAGCTGTTCATTAATATAATCTTACTTCTTTTTTCCAAAGTGGCTGCACCAACTTGCATTCCCACCAGCAGTGTAAGAGGGTTTCCCTCTCTCCACATCCTCTCCAACATTCGTTGTTTCCTGCCTTGTCAATTTTTGCCACTGTAGCCAGTGTAAAGTGGTATCTCAGTGTGGTTTTGATTTGATTTGAATTTTCCTGATGGGTAATGATGTTGAACATTTTTTCAATGTTTGTTAGCCATGTGTAAGTCTTCTTTGGAGAAGTGTCTGTTCATGTCTTCTGCCCATTTTTTGACTTGATTATTTGTGTTTTTTGGGTGTTGAATTTGAGAAATTCTTTATAGATGGTTATTTGCAAATATCTCCTTCCATTTTGTGGGTTACCTCTTTGTTTTGTTGACTGTTTCCTTTGCTGTGCAGAAGCTTTTTATCTTGATGAAGTCCCAAAAGTTCATTTTCACTTTTGTTTCCCTTGCCTTAGTGGACATGTCTTGAAAGAAGTTGCTGTGGCCAATGTTGAAGAGGTTACTGCTTATGTTCTCCTCTAGGATTTTGATGGATTCCTGTCTCACGTTGAGGTCTTTTACCTATTTAGAGTTTATCTTTGTGTATGGTCTAAGAGAATGGTTGAGTTTCATTCTTCTGTATATAGCTGTCCAATTTTCCCAACATCATTTATTGAAGAGAATGTCTTTTTTCCATTGGATATTTTTTCCTGCTTTGTTGAAGATTAATTGACCATAGAGTTGAGGATCTATATCTGAGCTCTCTATTCTGTTCCATTGACCTATGTGTCTGTTTTTATGCCAGTACCATGCTGTCCTGGTGATCACAGCTTTGTAATATAGCTTGAAATCAAGCAACGTGATGCCCCAGCCTTGTTTTTCTTTTTCAACATTTCCTTGGTGATTCGGGGTCCTGTCTGGTTCCATACAAATTTTGTCCCAGGACTTTAAAAAATGCCATTGGTGTTTTGATCGGGATGATGTTGAAAGTATAGATTGCACTGAGCAGCACAAACATTTTAACAATGTTTATTCTTCTGATCCATGAGCATGAAATGTTTTCCCATCTTTTTGTGTCTTCTTCAATTTCTTTCATAAGTGTTTTGTAGTTTCTTGAGTATAGAACACTTACCTCTTTGGTTAGGTTTATTCCAAGGTATCTCATGGTTTTTGGTGCTATTGTAAATGGAATTTATTCCCTAATTTCTCTTTCTACGGTTACATTGTTAGCGTATAGGAAAGCAACTGATTTCTGTGCATTGATTTTGTATCCTGCCACATTACTAAATTGCTGTATGGATTTTCTAGTAATTTGGGGGTAGAGTCTTTGGGTTTTTCACATAAAGTATCATGTCATCTGCAGAGAGAGAGGGTTTGACTTCTTTTTTGCCAGTATGAATTTTTTTTTGTCTTTATTTCTTTTTTGTTGTCTGATTGCTGATGCTAGAACTTCTAGTACTATGTTCAACAATAGTGGAAAGAGTGGGTATCCTTGTCCTGTTCCTGGTCTTGAGGAATAGGCTCTCAGCTTTTCCACACTGAGAATATTTATTTGCTGTGGGTTTTTCATAGATACTTTTTATGAAATTGAGGAAGATTTCCTCTATCCCTACACTCTGAAGAGTTTTAATCAGGAAAGGATGCTGTATTTTGTAAATGCTTTTTCTGAATCAATTGAGAGGATCGTATGGTCCTTGTCTCTTTTCTTATTAATGTGTTCTATCACTTTGATTTGTGAATGGTGAACCATCCTTGCATTCCAGGAATAAATCCTACCTGGTTGTGATGGTAATCCTTTTAATGTACTGTTGGATCCTATTATCTAGGATCTTGTTGAGAATTTTGGTATTCATCAGGGATATTGGTCTCTAATTCTCCTTTTTGATGGGGTCTTTGCCTGGTTTTGGTTTGCCTCCCTCTCTGTTTTCATCTAATTTTATTTTTCTTTCCCTTCCCTATGTTCATCTGTTTTATTTCTTAAATTACACATACGAGTGGAATCATAAAGTATTTGTCTTTCTCTGATTGACTTACTTGGCTTAGCATAATACCCTCTAGTTCCATTGATGTCATTGCAAAGGGCAAGATTTCATTCTTTTTTTGATGGCTAAGTAATACTCTGCTGTGTGTGTGTGTGTGTGTGTGTGTGTGTGTGTGACATCTTCTTTATACATTCATCTATTGGTGGGCAGGTGGGCTCTTTCCACAGTTTGGCTACTGTGGACATTGCTGCTATAAACATTGGGGTGCATATGCCCCTTTGAATCACTATGTTTGTATCCTTTGGATAAATACCTAGTAGTGCTATATATATCTTCTTTAACCATTTATCAGTCAATGGACATAATTTGGCTATCGTAGCTAATGCTCCTATAAACATCGGGATACATGTATCCCTTCAAATATTTTTGAATTCTTTGAGTAAATACTTAGAATTTACTTTGAGTAAATTCTTAGTAAGAATTTTTAACTTGATGTTCTAGGCAAAAGCAAGGCAATAAAAATTTTAACTGGGAGATGATAAAATCAAAGAATCCTTTAGTCTGGTGGCATAGAAATGGATGCACTATTGAATGAGGTAAAGAAAGACACAGAGCTCAGCTAAAAGGCCCAGGCAGGGGCCCAAGTTAAAAAGACAAGAACTTTGGGAGTAGCCTTGAAAAGAGAAAAGAAGACAAATGAGAGAGATATTTTGTTTGTGATCCTATCATAAAACAGATACATTCAGGAGAGACTTTGAAGAAATGATCTCTATAGTAGATTGGCTATGGGCATGGGCAAGAAAGAAGGTAAGAATTATGTTTTGGGCCTGGATGAATGAGTGAATGAAAATAATAGATACATGAAGGAAAGAAAGAAAAAAAGAAAGAAAGAAAGAAAGGAGAAAAAAGAAAAAGTAGGGGGGTGAATTTGGTTTTGAAATGTTGCTATGGTAGCTCAGCTTGAAGATGGTTCCAAATAATTCCATCACTCCCTGTACATTCAAGCTGCTTCTCCCATCAAGAGATAGAACTTATGACCTCTCTTCCTGAATCTGGCCGGACCTAGACCGCTTTCACCAAAAGAATGCAGAGGAAGTAACATTCTGATACTTCTGAACTCAGGCATTAGGAAGGACTGGAAGCTTCCACTTCCTCCCTCTTGGAGCTTGAAGCCATCAGGGAAGAAGTCTAGGATACCCTGTTGAAAAGAGATAGACCATGGGAATAAGATGACACGTGGAAAATCATCAAGGCACCAGATGTCCAGGCCCAGCTGCTATCTCACTACAAGTTCCTGAGAAACTCCAAGTGAGACTCATAGAGCTACCCAGCTGAGCCATCCAAGTCAACCCACGGAATCCTGATTTATCATAAAAATGGTGGGCATCTTAAGCTACTAACTTGTGATGGTATGTCAGGCTTGACATGGTTGCTTCTAATGTAATTACAGTATATTCAAGTGAAAAAGTGCAGCAGCAGAAAATAAGACTGGGACACATACAGAGGGGCTGTGGCCTGAGAGAGAGTAGATCAGCTGGCCTGAATTCTTCATCATTCTCTTGCCATGGTCCTAAGAAGATGGAAATCCACAATTATTTTGAAGGCCTGCAAATTGAACCATCAATCTCTCTATACTTTCTTCTCCCATGCATTAGGCAGAGTGTCAGGCAGCCTGGCATTTACCTCCCATCCACATCGCCTCTGCAATGGGATTGCCAGGTACAATACAGGAGGTCCAGTAAAATTTGAATTTCAAATAAACAATGAATCTTTTTTTAGTATAGTTGTGCCCCCAAGGATTGCATGGGACATACTTATACTAGAAAACAATTCATCATCTGTCTGAAATTCAAATTTAACTGGGTACCCTGGTTTCTGCTTTTGCTAAATCTAGCAATCTTATCATCTGCCACAAAATGGAGAGTTCTCTTAAAAGGAGAACAAAGACAGCCAGTGTGGGTCTAGGCTTCCAGTGTTTCCCATTGCATTCAGAAGTTTGGGGCCCACTAGTTTAATAGCTGGCCCCTAAAGGGAAGTCGGCCAGTCAGCAAATCCCACCCAGATACACAGTTAAACTTTCTAGCATTTCATTCTTACATATAAATAGATGGCCAGGTATTCCATGAAAGCCTACAATGTTAAAGAGAAAGATCAAGAGAGGTAAATAGAAAAAGTGGCTCTAGACAAAACAATTAATGCAGGGAATAGGACAGGACTTTTCCAAAGTGAAAACAAAATTCCCAGAGAAATTGCGGTGACACTGTATTCCTAAAACATGAATAAGATGCTATGAACAAGGTAAAAGTCAGAGAACGAATCTCATTCTTGGAATTGAAAACACAGCTGCCAAAACAAAATATTAAAAAGCTTGGGAGATAAAATAAGGAGATTTGGCAAGACATAGAATAAAAAGACATTAAGATAAAAGAGAGAAAGGAAAGTTAAGATATGAGGGTTCATTCCAGAAAGCCTAAACTGGCTAAAAAGCATTTCAGAAAAAAAAAAAAAAAAAGAATAGCAACAGAATAGAAAAGCTAAATGGAGAAACACGCTGTCTTTGTATTGCACAAGCCCATTGATTTCAGAACAGGATTAGTGGGGTGGGGGGGGAGCAAAACTGAAAGAAAAACCCAGCTACGCCACTGGAAATATATAAAGATAAAATCCTAACAGCTTCTAGAAAAAGTTGATATACATACACACATGTGTGTGCATGCACACACACATCATTATCATGAAAGGAATAAAAGGCAGGCATGGCTCAACTTCTTATCAATGGTAGTGCTGTCAAAATTCTGAAAGAAAATGAGTTTCAACCTAGAACTCTACGTACAGCCTATTGATTAGGTCAAAAGCAGAATACAGACATTTATAAGTATGTAAGAACTTGGAAATTTGAGGCACCTGGGTGGCTCAGTTGGTTGGGCGTCAGACTCTTGAGTTCTGCTCAGGTCATGATCTCAGGGTCATCAGATTGAGCTCTGCATCAGGCTCCCTGCTCAGCAGGGAGTCTGCTTATCTCTCTCTCTCTCTCTCTCTCTGCCCTTCCCCTGTGCACTTGCACTCTCTCCCTCTCAAGTAAATAAATACTTTTTAAAAATTTACTTCAAAAAAATGCATCCTTTCTTAGCAAGTTACTTGAGTACGGTCTCCAGCAAAATGGAAATAGAAATCCATAAACAAGGAGAGCAATGAAGGGAAGTACCCTGATGGCATTTATTTAGCAGGTTTAAGAGAGAAACACCTTCATTTAGCCAGCAAGTATTTATTGTGCACCTACTACATGCTAGGCCCTCTCCTAGGGGATGGAGATTCAGCAGTGGACAAACAATGCATTCCAATGAGGGAGGTAGAAAAGTAGTAACCAAATGTGTATGTCATCTAATTGTATGAAGTGACAAATGCTATGAAGGAAAACAAATTGGGGAAGAAGAGGTGTGCCAGCTCAGGTAGGGTGAACAAGGAAATCTTCTCTGAGGAGCGACACTTGAGGTGAAGCTTGAATAAAATGAGGAACAGGGCCATCTACAACTCTGCGGGAAGAGTATTTCAGGAAGAAGAAAGAGCAGATGCAAGGGCCTAAAGGTAGACATGAGCTTTGAGTGTTGGAAGAGTGGGAAGGAGGCCACTGAGGTTGGGCTATGGGGAGTCATAGGAGGTGATGTCAGAGAAATTAGAAGGCCCAGATCACGAGGCCTTTCTGTGGTGTCAGCTGTGATGATAAAATCATTGGAGGGCTTTGAGTGAGAGAATGAAGTGTGCAGCCCCACAGAGGAATACAGGGAAAGAAGGATTTCATGGGCTAGAAGGTGTAATTGAAGTGGTGAAAAATATTAAGGATCATGGCAAAGAATGAAAGAAAAAAATGGAAGGTAATTTGCAACTCTAGAGAAAGTGGGTGGTACAATAAATAAATGTAATTTTAGCACATTATGGAGCCTCCCACTACAAAAAATTTAACCCAACACAATAATATAAATCATTTTTTTGGACTTTCAACTTTTAGGATGGGATTGGAGTGAGCATTAAACAGAGTACGTAGAAGAGCACCGTAGTTATGACCATGGCTTCTAGAACCAGACTGTCTGAATTTGAACCCCAGCCTTGGCATTTATTATCTAGGTGACCTTGGGAAAGTGATTTAACCTCTCTGTTCTTCATTTTCCTTACCTATAAACTAGGGATAATAAAAAGTACCTACCTCGTATGGCTGTAAGGCATAAATGAGTTGATACTTGTAATGTAGATGGAGCAGTGGTTCCATCTTAGCCTATGGCACATTTGTGTTAAATTAATGTTTCTTTGAATTGTAAAGCATGGTATGATCAGGGAGCATGAGATAAGTGCTCAACCCAAATCTCTCTGGTGTGAAATTCTATTATTAGAGATTTTGTTGAAGGCTTCACAATCTTTTAGAACCCCTGTGAAGTAAAAGTTCTCTGGAGAGGGATGACATCTTAAATTCTCATTTGCTCCAAAGTCATTTGAATTAACTAGGTCCTTTCCACCCTTGATCCTTGTCCAAGCACACAGGCAGCACCATGGGCGACTAAAATAGGGAGAGGGGCCCATTCTCCAGGAGAGTAGACAGCTTCAAAAAGGAATGGGGAGGATAGTTTAAGAGGGAACTAACTAGAACTCCAAGACAAACAACCTCCCAAGTTGGCCAAGAACCAGACTTCAACCAACAGAGTCTTGGCTCCTTATTCTCCGTGGCCAGTCCTGTCTGTGTCACGGTGACATGTTTAAAGCAGGACAGACCAGGGAACGAGTGCCAGGTTTGCCGCAGGCTCAGGCTGTTTACTACCAGATGGAAAAGTCACGTTGTTTCTGGGGGTGCCATGGAGCCAAACCTCAGGGACCTCTTTCTTCACATTTATTTTTGCCCAAGGCTCACCGGCCCCTACAGTGGACTTGATCCCAAAGGGTGGCCCCTGAACCAGGTCAGCCTTGATGGCTTGGGATGGGCTGTTTGTTCCCGCAGGAAACTGCTCACAGAAACTCCACCCGCCTTTGGGAGTGGTTGCCTTGGGAGACTTTTCAATCCCCTCTGACTGGGGCCTCTGGCTGGCTCAACTCTTCTCCTATTTCCACAAAAAACAGTGTCTGCGTTTGAGTGGAAAGAACATCTGTACAAGTTAGGACCTGTCCCCTTTGCAAGATGAGAATTTCTGATCCATAGGCAGTCTGCTTTGGGAGTTGATGAAATCTGAAATACGACATTTCTAGTAAGCCCTTTCTGGCTTTTAGGTTTCACTTTGAGAGAAACATGATACAGGAGGAAACCGTGCTGGCTTAAACAGTCACCATCCGGATTTGCACCCAAAGTATAGAAATCATGCATTTTAAAGCTGGAAGAGACTTATTATCATCTAGTCCCCTGCCTTCTTTTTATATATGAGGAAGCTAAGAGATGAACTGAGTGACAGAGACTAAACTCAGGTGTATTGACATGCAGAGTAGAAATTCAGTTCATCAGACACCGTTTGTAACCTAGAGAGGACTGGGGAGAGACTATATGAGGCTCAGTGAAAACATTTATTTTCCTTGTATGATATAATTATTATCTACAAATATGCAAAAATAATTTCAAATGTTGTAAAATTTTTAATAGCTCTTAAGCGGTTTGCAAATTTTTCGACAGCAAAAATTTAAAGCTACCTACATCTCACAGATGCTTGTAACCTGTGGCATGCCCACTGAGAGATCCTACAAATCAATTCACCTTAGGAGCTGGTAAAGCAGTCCAAAGTGGAATATAATTATTTTTTAAAGATCCTATTTATTTATTTATTTATTTGACAGAGAGAGAGAGAGAGAGAGAGAGTACGCACACAAGCAGAGGGAACAACAGAGGGAGAGGGAGAAGCAGGCTCCCCACTGAGCAGGGAGCCTCATCTGGGGCTCCATCCCAGGACCCTGGGATCATTGCAGGGCTTGATCCTGGGATCATGATCTGAGCGAAAGGAAGACGCTTAACCAGCTGAGTCACCCAGGTGCCCCTGGAATGTATTGGAAAAAAAGAAGTAATAGATATCTCCCTTGCAGCCCCATTCCCACTCAAATGGCCAGGTTTACATGTCCGGTTATTTGTGAATGCAAAGGAAACTCAGAAGCTTGGGACTAGCAATGACCAGGTCAGTCCAGCCCCACCTGTCCACTGTACTGTGGGTCCAGAGGTCCTGAATCCAGAGCACTTGGGAGTTGGAGACACAAAAGAAACAGGAGGGGTGCCTGGGTGGCTCAGTGGGTTAAAGCCTCTGCCTTGGCTCAGGTCATGATCTTAGGGTCCTGGGATCGAGCCCGCATCGAGCTCTCTGGTCGGCGGGGAGCCTGCTTCCTCCTCTCTCTCTGCCTGCCTCTCTGTCTACTTGTGATTTCTTTCTCTCTCTGTCAAATAAATAAATAAAATCTTAAAAAAAAAAAAAACAGGAAAGGGCAGAAAGTTTGAGAGCAAACAGGTAGGAATCAGACACATAGAATTATGTTCAGCTGGGGACTAGCCCATCACTCTGGAATTCTCAGCATGGGGTGCCCAAGGCCTAAGCTATGAAGTGTATCCACCCTGAAATATGGAAATACTAGTATGACATCAGATTGATAAAATGGGCATACAGAGAAAAACAAAATACCTGAATGCTTAAAAAAGGTGGAGACAGGGTTAGAATCAGGAATGCAGGATGTCAGGGAAGAAAGCAAACTTTCCTTAGGGTAGTATCAGTGAAAATAGGGTAGCCTCTGTGCTCAACACTTACCCTCTCTCTCTCTCTCTCTGACTTATTACTTACACTTTTTTAAAAAAATGAACTTTATTTGGTAGAGCAGTTTTAGGTTCACAGCAAAGTTGAATGTAAAGTACAGAGTTCCCATATATTCCCTATCCCCACACAAGCACGGCATGCCCTACTACCCACATGCAGTTCCAGAGTGATGCATTGGTTACAACTGATGAGTTTATTTATATTGACACATTATTATCACCCACAGTCTATAGTTGACATTGGATTTCACTCTTGGCGTTGTACATTCTGTGGGTTTTGAAAAATGCAGATGAATGTAATCCACCATTATAGTATCATACGAAATTTTCACTGCCCTAAAAATCTGCTATGCTTTGCTTCATCCTTCCCTATCCTGTAACCCCTGGCAACCACTGATCTCTTTTATTTCCGGAATGTCATCTAGTAGCAATCATATAATATGTAGCCTTCTCAGATGGGCTTCTTTACTTAGTGATGGGCATTTAGGGCTTCTCCATATCTTTTTTGGCTTGATAGGTTACTTCTTTTTAGCACTGAATAATATTGCATTATTTGGATGTACCCTAGTTTATTTATCCATTCACCTACTGAAAGACATCTTGGTTGCTTCCAAATTTTGGTAATTGTGAATAAAGGTGCTATAAATATCTGTGAATAAAGGTGCTATAAATATCTGTGGGAAGGTTTCTGGGTAGATATAACTTTTCAATTCATTTTGGTAAGTACCAAGGAATGTAATTTCTGGGTTATATGGTGAGAATATGTTTGGTGTTTTAAGAAACTGTCCAACTGTCTTCCAAAGTGACTGTACCATTTTGTATTCCTTGAATGAGGGTTCCTGTTGCTGCACATCTTCCCCAGCATTTGGTGTGGTCAGTGTTTTGGATTTTAGACATTCTAATAGGTGTGTAGTGGTATCACATTATTGTTTTGATCTGCATTTCCCTGATGACATAGGTTGTTGAGCATCTTTTCATATGTTTATTGCCATCTGTATATATTCTTTGGTGAAGTATCTGTTCAAGTGTTTACTCATTTTTAATCAGATTACTATTTTATTGTTGTTGATTTTTTTCTTGAGTTCTTTGTGTATTTTGGATAATTGTCCTTTTTTTAAAAAAAATATTTCATTTATTTATTTGACAGAGAGAGAGATAGCGAGAGCAGGAACACACACAGGTGGAGTGGGAAAGGGAGATCAGGTTTCCTGCTGAGCAGAGAGCCCGATGCGGGGCTCAATCCCAGGACCCCAGAATCATGACCCCAGCCAAAGGCAGATGCCCAATGACTGAGCCACCCAGATGCTCTGGATAACAGTCCTTTATCGGATATATCTTTTGCAAATATTTTCTCCCACCAAGTGTCCTCTCATCCTCTTGACAGTGTTTTCCACAGACCAGAAGTTTTTAATTTTAATGACATCTATTTTTTAAAATTATTTCTTTCATAGATCATGATTTTGGTATTTTATTTAAAAAATCAGTGTCACACTCCAGATTTCTAGATTTCCTCCCATGTTATCTTCTAGAAGTTTAATAGTGTTGCATTTTATAATTGAGTCTATGATACATTTTGAGTTAATTTTTGTGAAGGATGTAAGGTCTGTATCTAGATTTTTTTTTATATGCAGATGTCTAGTTGTTTCAGCACCATTTGCTAAAAAAAAGTATCTTTTCTCTATTGTATTGCCTTTGCTTCTTTTTTTTTTAAAGATTTTTATTTTATTTATTTATTTGACAGAGAGAGACACAGTGAGAGAGGGAGGGAGGGTACACAAGCAGGAGGAGGGAAAGAGAGAGAAGCAGGCTTCCCGTGGAGCAGGGAGCCTGATGTGGGGCTTGATCCCAGTACCCTCGGATCATGACCTGAGCCAAAGGCAGATGCTTAACGACTGAGCTACCCAGGCACCCCAGCCTTTGCTTCTTTGTCAGGGTAACTTGTTGGGTTTTGACTGAGATTGCATTGAATCCCTAGATCAAATTGGGAAGAAGTGACATCTTTACAATACCATATCTTACTATCCATGAACATGGACTATCTTTTGATTTATTAATTCTTCTTTATTTCATCAGAATTTTTAAATTTTTTTCATATGGATCTTGTATTGTCAGGTTTATAGCTAAGTATTTCTTTGTGGGGGTACCAATGGAAATGACATTATACATTTTATTTCAAATTTTACTTGTTCATTGCTGGTATATAGGAAAGCAGCCAGCTTTTGTATATTAACCATGTATCCTGCAATCTTGCTCTAGTAGCTTATTAGTTCCAGAGGTTTCTTTTGTCTATTCTTTCAAATTTTCTATGTAGACAATTTATATTCTTTTTAAGTTTTGTTCTGCCTGTGTTTTATTTCAGTTACCTCCACTGGAACAGCAGAGTTGAGAGAAGGAGTTTGAAGGCAGATAAAATTTCCCCTCTCATTCTCCTTACTGAACTGAGCAGAGCTGGAATTCAGCTTGTTTGTGTTAAGTCAAAGCACTTGGAATTCTGGTGAAGGGATGAGATAGTGGGTGAATAAGGTAATTGCTTCACCAATTTTTCAGATCTTTTGTCTGATTTTGGCTACTGTTTCCCCAAGTGTTTTCTTTACCCAAACAACCATGGATGGCTAGAGATGCCTTCTCATTTTCAGGCCGGTATAAAATTTAAAATATGTAACTGTCCAGTTCTTGAGTTTGTCCTTTTGCAACACTGGTTGCCCAGCTGATCTCCAGAAGGATATCTCCTCAATGGAGTAATCTAGGAACTTAAAAAAATAAAATAAAAGATACCTTTGCTGCTATATCCTATTTTTCACCCCCAACCTCCTAGAACTCCTGGGTCAAGTCAAGTGGCCCCTATGAGCAAATATTCTACAAATGTGTGTCAACATTGATTTGATAATGATATGGGTAAACATTTTTTTAATCAATAAAAAGCATATTTAAAAATGTTTACTCGCTAACTCACTTCCACTACTAACCCATAGAACATTCCGATAGGAATGTTCTAAAAACATTTAACAATAAGTTCCCATTTTTCTGAAGTTCTCTTCTTTCTTTAATTTTGTTCATTTGTAATTTTATGAACCAGAGGGGATTTGGGGGGAATATGAAAGGGTGAATAAAACAAACCACTTGCTATTTCTCAAGAAAAAACACTAGGACACACATTAATTGATTCAGGAAATTTCAGCTGACCACTAGTGAACATGTGCATCTCAAAAGTATCCAAATTAGGTGGGCTGCTACTAATAAAGTGTTGTTTTCATTTCCTTTTGAGGGTAGTGCCTACCTCAGTGAGACTGGAACCAATTTTCATGTCCTTAGTACATAAGCAATTGATAGAAAAACCAGAGTTAGTCACTCCTTTCCAATCCATTCCAGTGAAATGTTGAGTTGATTTATTTTTACCAGTGTTATTTTAGCATCCTTTTAAAATCACCCTTCCCCTATCCACCTCCTCCTGAAGCTGCCCACTGCCCTGCCTCTTTAATTGGCTCCAAAATATTGGTCCCACCTAGTTCAATCACATGATTTCTTTCTAAAATACTCTTCCTTGGCTCACTAACTTGAAGTTGACAACTTACTCCTGAATAATTTAACTCCTTTCTTAAACTGCCTCTTAAGACCTCTCTTAACTTTCACATCTAAAGGTGGGAGGAAAGTAAAAGTCCTTTTTACCCCCTCCCTAACAGCAAGGGCTTTCACTCAGCCTGATGTAAGGACATAATATAACCCAAGCTTGATCTATATTCATTACATTCCCACCTTTACTCACACTTGAGTGTGATGATTTGGCTGGGGTGGTTTTTTAGTCAGGAAGGGATGGACATATGGAAAGAAGAGGTAAGTTTGATTTATACTGTAATTCTACACTGACCATTGCAGCAATATCAACTTCTATTTAAAATTCCATATTCCAGGGACACCTGGCTGGCTCAGTCAATGGAGCATGCAACTCTTCATCTAAGGGTTGTGCGTTTGAGCATCATGTTGGGTGTAGAGATTACATAATAGAATATTTTAAAAAGTAAAAAATTAAAACAAAAATAAAATTCCATATTCCATAAGTATATTGGGCAATGTCGCTCTGGGAAGTAATTTGGAAATATGTATCAAAACCTTAAGAATATTTACACTAGTCAAGTTGCCTAAAGTCAGAAAGCCAGCTCAAATTGTTTTAAGCAAAAAGGGGAATACATTAGGTCAAGTATTTGGGCAAGTCTAGGGGAACCAGAAACTCAAATGATGTCATCAAAAATCTCCCTTCTCTCTCCATCTCTCAGCTCTGCTTTTTCCTGTGTTGGTATCATAAATGGCTAAGATGGCCCATGTCAGTTCCAATCTTAGATGGTCCTAGGTGTCCATAATTTCAGAAGAAAAGGGATGTTTTTATCCAAGTATCATTATCAGACTTAGAATAATTCCTTCTTACTGGCTCTTCTTGGATCATATGCCCACTCCTGGAGCATTCACTGTGTGGGGCACAATAGGAAAAAGGACACTGTGATTAATCCAAACCATGTGACAAAAAGTTCCACCAGGTGGGGGGGGGGTGAGGAGAAATTCCTAAAAGGAAGTGGATAAGTGGAATAGGAGGTCAGTTCTATCATCTTAAGAAGAAGAAGCAGGAGGAGGAGGAGGAAGAGGAAGAGAGGAAGGAGGAGGAGGAATTCTAGGCAGGCAGAAACAAGGGATATCTATATTCAATGTTCATCCTCTTCTATGAATTTACCCTTAGGAATTAATCAGGGGTGTGAAAGAGTTACAAGGTTATTAATCAGAGAATTATTTATAATACTGTAAAGTCAGAAAGAATTGAAACATTAACAAACCAGCTGAAAAAATGATGTTACATGCATTCAATAGAGCACTATACAGCCTTTGAAAGGTATGCTGTAGAGGAAATGACATGAAAAAAAGGTCATGGTATATTAAGCATAACAGAATGCAAAGCATGGTCTCAATTTATATGCATTTTTATACATACATACATTTTATCTATATAAAACATAATGTGTAAATATTATGAAAGATTGAAAGAATATATAATGCTGATTACTTCTACTTGCTGTAATTAGGAGTAATTTTAATCAGTCTGGTACTTTTCTC
Source organism: Nasua narica (assembly GCA_028533885.1). Classification (NCBI taxonomy): domain Eukaryota; kingdom Metazoa; phylum Chordata; class Mammalia; order Carnivora; family Procyonidae; genus Nasua; species Nasua narica. Next base: position 49,304,667 of record CM052807.1, on the reverse strand, counting down.
TATTTTCTACAGTAAATACATATTTTTAAAAATTAAAAACATTATTGAAAAACTTTTAATTACTCACTGTCAATTTAAAACTGATCATATTATTTCTCTCTGTGAAAAAAGGCGCTGAAATGGAGATCCTAATTACCGGTAAATAGCAAACTTTGGTTAGACTTAGGAAACTACTTAGGAGAATAAATTATTCACCAATTTTCTAAGATTACCTAAGACCCCAAAGTGTTCTCTATTATGTCACATTTCCATGTTTTGAGGCTTTGTGTATATGTACATGGCTAAGTCTTTCAAAATTAATCAAACAGCTAAATCTGTGCCCAAGCACGGGGCCCAGATGTCTGCATAGAGAGAGAGTCGGGATATCCTTTCTGAGCTTCATAATTACTCTTCAATGTATCTGGAGAATATACAATATATTTCCTGCTGCAAAGGACAAGAAATTTTTCTCGGTAGCATTAAAAATATTCAGATTAGAGGAAACTACTTCAGTAAAACAGAGAGCAATAAACATACTAAATGAACAAATCTATAACTCCTAAATTGCTTACTCCCCTTGTTTCAGTTTTCCCTGGAGAATTCCTTTTTTGAATGAGACTGCATCATCCAAAGAGCCTCTGCATTATCCGACCTCAAAAGAGGATTGAATTCTTGGTCTTTCCCCAGTTTATTAATTAAAAATATGAGTGAGCCAAATATTTCTAAGCCCAAAGGGAAAACCATAAAAAATTATGCCAATGACTTTTAGAAGAGTACAAAATTAGGAAAGGAGACAAAAAGTAATACTTATGTTCACTTATTCATATCACTACCTGTGCCCATCATTCCATTTGTAAGCTACCCCATTTCTTTTTGAATTACCCAACACGAGAGGCAACTGGATACCATGGGAAGATGTACTACAGATGCTCTCTAATGAAGATGACATTTGTTTCTTGACACCCTTCCACCACAGGACACAACTACTTATAGAAGTTTGTTCAACAACCTGCTTTTATCTGACAAGTTTGTTCTTTTCTCCTGAGTAGAAAGCTTAAAATCTATCAGATACGGCAATGACCTACAAGATATCCTTTTTTCTTCCTTATTAACACAACTCCAGGTATCTTTGGGATGGCAATGTGCCCAGCTTAAAACCTTCATTTTTCACAGTGGCAAGTTCTTTCTTGAAGCAAGGGAGTCAGAGTGGCACATCTTACCTTGCTACCCACTTCAAGGAATGTGATTAGCTGAGAGTCTCATTTATTAGCTCCAGCAACCTTCAAGCTGAGACTGTGCTCTTCTGGGGCAGCTCCCAGCCAGTGACTAAACAAGATGGTAGTACAAAGGCCTCACCATTTCTGCCCAATACAGGACTTCCCTAAGGGGCAGTCTTTGCCTTGGTGCTGCACAATGGGTTGACAGAGATTTGTTGGGTCTGCATTAGGGAATGATGGCTCCCCTGCCCAATTTGGCGGCCTGTTTTGTTCACAAGTGTTACTCCCCATTAAACCTTTTGCACTCCTAGCTCTACCCAGCATCTGCTTCCTAAAGAACACAACAGGTGACACCCAGATTCCTTGTGGCTTTGGTGGCCATATGTCCAGTGAGATGTAAATAGAAGTGGGTTAGGTGGGATTCCAGAGAAGCTCTTTAATCAGAAGCAGTCTCAGATGACAGGAACCTTTTGCTCTTTGCATGTTCTATTCCTTCCACTTGGGTTACAGATGCATTTTGAAGGGTGGAGTAGCCATCTTGTGAGAATGAGGTGACAAGCTCAAGGTCTAAAACTACATGCTAATGATGCCAGAGTAGAAACCTGGAAAGAGGGGCACCTGGGTGGCTCAGTGGGTTAAAACCTCTGCTTTCGGCTCGGGTCATGATCTCAGGAATCTTGGGATCGAGCGCCGTGATCGAGCCCCGCATTGGGCTCTCTGCTCAGTGGGGAGCCTGCTCCCCCCACCCCGCCTGCCTCTCTGCCTGTTTGTGATCTCTCTCTCTTTGTCAAATATATAAATAAAATCTTAAAAAAAAGAAAAAAGAGAAGAAAAATCTGGAAAGAGCCTGGAAGGTGTTGTGAAGAGATCATACTTGCCTTGGACTGCCTACCTCTAGGTTTCTTATTTTGTGCAACAAATAACTCTCTTATTTGTTTAAGCCTTGATATGTCAAGTTTTACAGTGGAATGAAAATCTAACTAACATGTAGGAAAATGTTCTTAGTATTAATCATGTTGTTAAACAAAACTTGCAGGTTACAGAGCAATGTGCAGAACATATTTCTAATTATTTATTTACATGTGCATGCATATATACATAAATATGTATATCTTTTATATATGCATTTTATACATATTATACACAATTAATCTATAAGCAGCTATAATATGTGTTTAGGGAAAAAAGGGGGACGATGATATTCACCTGTCCAGCCAAATGGACTAAATCAACCTCCTTCAGGAAGGGGATTGGCAATGACATCTAGTTATGACTTGCCTTATGACTTGCAAGTATCATTGGATTGTTGCAAGGATTGAATGAGTTAAAATGTGTAAAGTGTGTCTAATAGTGTCTGACTTGCCTTGACTTGCAATGACTTGCCTTATGAGGAATAAAACAACCAGCATATAAAATATTTTTTTGTGCAAGACAGAAAGCAAATGTTTCTCAGGTGTCTAAAACACATATTGATGTGCCCAGGAAAGTAAAAAGTCAAACACTGCATATAATTCAAGCCAATCCAACTCTTTTCCTAGTACAGTAGAAGCATTTCAAATTTCTACCTTGTCATCATCTGGGAGTTCCCAATGAGAAGGCAAGAAACCCAACCTTTAAATTTCTGAATAAAGAAAACCAGGTAGCTACCCATGCATGAGGTTTTGAACTAGAAATCAGAAAATCTGAATTGTAGACCCAGTATATTGAGAAATTTCATCTGTAAAGGCAGTAATATGACTTGTCTTATTCCCTGACAGGAAGTTGTGAGAATCAAATGAGATAATTATTATAAGATACTACCCAAATATAAATTAATAATAATAGTAGTAACAACAACTAATGTTCTCTGCATGCCAGACACTATTAGACACACTTTACACATTTTAACTCATTCAATCCTTGCAACAATCCAATGATACTTGCACAATCCTTGCACAATCCAATGGGATGTGATTATGTGGCCCAAAACACTGGGCCATCAAATATCCTGAGGTCAATTCTCCCTGATATAGGCATTTTTTGTATGGCCATACATATGTTTAACAAATATGCTTTATTAGTATTTTTATATGTTAATGAATACAGGAAATGTGTTCAGTTATGATCTAGTTGAATACTGAGCTGCTTCTATATCTTCGTGTTAAGAAAAGAAGAAAGAAGGCACATGAGTAAGAAAAACTGTTGAAGAGGCAGGGACTTTCATTGACCCTTTCTTCAAGTGTCTGTCTTAATCCCAAGAAGACGGAACAACTAGTCCATTTCTGTTCTCTCTCGATTCGCCCTTTCTTGGTTCCTCCTCATGGGAATGAGAGCAGTGACTGGTCAGAATTGGGGATGCTCATTGAACCACTTTCACTGGCGGGCTAGACCTGTCTTGAAAGCTAAACATCAGGGTTCATGACTATCTTGCTCTCTCATTCACTTCTGAGCCCAGGCCCAACAGACTCTACTTCCTGTCAGAGTGACAAGCACATGTGGGCAGGGCCTAGAGCCTATGTTTTAAAAAGAGGCTTGTGGTCTTCGCCTTTTGTCTGCTGTATGGATTAGTGGACGCAGGGTCTGTTCCGAAGGTCCTGCCTATGTCCTCACAACAGCGTGCCTGAAAGACAGGTACAGAGGTCTATTAATTGGTGTGCAAAATAGGGAACCCCAGGACAGCCAGACTCAAAACGCAGTCTCTAACACTGCAGTCTATCTCAGCCTTGCATGTTGGGGGATTTGTGGCTACTGCCTAGATCAAGAGAATGGTGCATATCCTTTTCCTTGGCCTAGTGATCTTTTCATGTATGTTCCTAGAAGAGAAGAGGGTGAGTGGCACCCTAATCTCCTAAAATAAATCCAAATTGTAACTTAAGAAACTTTATCTCCTCTGCTAGATGGAACCATATAGTCTTCTTCCGTGTGTCCAGATTGTGGCATAGGATTTGATGCAGAAGAGTGGCTCATAAAATGCTTGTTGGGTGAATTAATAAGGGGTGCTAAGAAAGAAAAAGTGGAGTTTGAAAGAAAATTTGGAAATAAGAAGAGGTTTCCAGAAAGATGAGAATGTAAACTTAGCTTAGACTGGAGCAAGGAAGGGTATAGACTTTCATAGAACCAAGCCAAAGTACCTAGAACTGAAACATCTGACTTTGGAGCTAACAGGACTATCCAAACCAAAGGGTCAAAGTCAGAACACAAGGGCAAAAGTCATCAGGCAGTGGCAGAGATGACAATTAGCTGTCAACAGGATGGCTGCTCTATGACACATCTCCCCACAAGGAGGTCTTGAAATATCCACTGACTCCCAGTGGTTAAAACATCTTCAGAAGGTCAATCAAGATATTTGTCAATATCATGTATTTTACATATTAAAGAGGAGAAACTAGCATATGAGAGTTAAACTTCCTCTTAAAAAATAGATGAAAGGCATAAAAGAAATGATATGGGCAATCCTCCCACTTAAAAATATATATTGTTGGGCGCCTGGGTGGCTCAGTTGGTTGAACAACTGCCTTTGGCTCAGGTCATGATCCTTGAGTTTCGGGATCGAGTCCCACATTGGGCTCCCAGCTCCATGGGGAGTCTGCTTCTTCTTCTAACCTTCTCTCCTCTCATGCTCTCTCTCACTTTCTCTGTCTCTCAAATAAATAAATAAAATCTTTAAAATATATATATATATATATATTGTTTAGTGAATTCATTAAATGTTTATTGAAATAATACATGTGTAGTTAAGACAATCAAATAGTGAAAAAAGGTTTGGAATAAAAACCAACACTTCCTTCCTAGAAACATCGCCAAAGGCAAGGGGAGCAAGCGCAAAAATGAACTATTGGGACTTCATCAAATAAAAAGCTTTTGCACAGCAAAGGAAAGAGTCAACAAAACCAAAAGACAATCAACAGAACGGAAGAAGATATTTGCAAATGACTATCAGATAAAGGGCTTGTATCCAAAATCTATAAAGAGTTTACCAGACTCAACACCCAAAGAACAAACAATCCAATCAAGAAATGGGCAGAAGACATGAACAGACATTTCTCCAAAGAAGACATCCAAATGACCAACAGCCACATGAAAAAGTGCTCAACATCACTCAGCATCAGAGAAATACAAATCAAAACCACAATGAAATACCACCTCACGCCAGTCAGAATGGCTAAAATTAACAATTCAGGAAATAGGTGTTGGTGAGGATGCAGAGAAAGGGGAACCCTCCTGCACTGTTGGTGGGAATGCAAGCTGGTACAGCCACTCTAGAAAACAGTATGGAGGTTCCTCAAAAAGTTGAAAATAGAGCTACCTTACAACCCAGCAATTGCACTACTGGATATATACCCCAAAGATATGTAGTGATCTGAAGGGTCATGTGCACCCCAATGTTTATAGCAGCAATGTCCACAATAACCAAACTATGGAAAGAGTCTAGATGTCCATTAAGAGATAAATAGATAAAGAAGATGTGAGATATATATATATATATATATTATATATATATATAATGGAATATTATACAGCCATCAAAAATCCAAAATCTTCCCATTTGCAACAACGTGGATGGAACTAGAGGGTATTATGCTAAGTGAAATAAGTCAGAGAAAGACAATTATCATATGATCTCACTGATATGAGAAATTTGAGAAACAAGACAGAGGATCATAAGGGAAGGGAGGGAAAAATGAAACAAGATGAAACCAGAGAGGGAGACAAAAGACTCTTAATCTCAGGAAACAAACTGAGGGTTGCTGGAGTGGAGGGGGGGAGGGACGGGGTGGCTGGGTGATGGACGCTGGAGAGGGTATGTGCTATGGTGAGTGCTGTGAATTGTGTAAGACTGATGAATCACAGACCTGTACCCCTGGAACAGATAATACACTATATGTTTATTAAAAAAATAACCCAACACTTCTGTTTCACTGTTCACTAAACCCCAACAATGGCCATAATTGGTGACTTTACTTTTTAGCTCTTTCTTTGGCATTTTGTTGTTGCTGGTGTTAGAGGAGAAAGGAAAGGGGAGGGATCAGAAGAAGAGAGAGAATCTTAAGCAGGTTCCATGCCCAGCACAGAACCTAAGGTAGATCTCACAACCCTGAGATCATGACATCAGCTGATATCAAAAATTGGATGTTTAACCGAGCCATCTAGGCACCCCAAAACATAGTTCTAAATAACATGCCTACACTGCTATTTCTTAACTAACTAATTTTAGAAATCTATTGACTTCTTATGGAGGATAAGCTCTAACTCTACTCTCTCTATCCTCATTCACTTAAGAGGTCACAATTTGAAGTAAACCAACAGTATTATTATAAAGTACTTTTTTACTGTTGAGAAAAGTAATGTTTTTTTAATATATATATCTTTTTTATAATAATAATATATAATAATTTTATAATAATAAAATATATATATAATAATTTTATAATAATAAAAAAGATATATCTTTTTTATTTTTTTAAGATTTTATTTATTTGAGAGGACAAAGAGGGAGAGAACAAATAAATGTGGGGAGAAGGGCAGAGGGAGAAGCAGACTCCCTGCTGAGCAGGGAACCTGATGCAGGACTCAATCCCAGGACCCTGGGATCATGACCTGAGCCGAAGACAGACACTTAACTGACTGAGTAACCTAGGCACCCCTAAATTTTACATCTCTTTTTTCTTTAAGAGTTAACCACTGCCTCATTTTTTTTCTTTTTCTTAATTTCCAATGTTCACAATCATTATATTTTTGTATCAATCTACTATACTTGTAGTGATGGTTTTTCTGAATGCCAGACACATCATTTACTTAATCAAATCCTTTCTTACCCTGAAGCCCTCCACTCTGGTTCCCCATCCCCCTGCTCCAGTCTTGATATTCTTTGGGCACAGGCTGACTTTCAGGGACTTAATTTGTCATTTTCTTACGGTGGATCCTTTATTTCTAGCTCCTAGATCTCATTGCTCAGTTGTATTAAGTTGATGAGTTTATACTTTTTTGCAAGTATTAGCACTAGTATTTTTTTACTCATTTTTATCAAATAATAAAGACCAGATACAATTAAAATATTCTAAAAATTATATAAACTCCTGTTTAACAGAAACGAGAGAGCCATCCAATAATAAGTAGGCAGTACCAGCATAAAAAATCCTTCACTCCTATTTGGTGTGTGGAAGATGAGGTGTTACAGAGAAATGTGTTATAAGTGCAGTCCATATTGTACAAAGGATACTGTGAATTCTAGATAAGCTATTCACTTGGTATCTCTCCAAACCAATATCTTAAAGGCATTTCGTTAACCATGTGTGCATGCGAGTACGTGTATGTATGTGTGTGATTGAAGGATAAACTAATTTTCTGCATGTTGAAATTTACTTTTTTTCTTCATATCTCTAACCCTTACTCCAGCAGAATACTCATCTTTAAGTTGCTTCAAAACAAAACTCCATTTAAAAATAAGGTAAGTGGGGGCACCTAGGTGGTTCAGTGGGTTAAAGCCTCTGCCTTCGGCTCAGGTCTTGATCTCAGGGTCCTGGGATCGAGCCTCACATCGGGCTCTCTGCTCAGCAGGGAGCCTGCTTCCCCCCTCTCTCTACCTGCCTCTCTGCCTACTTGTGATCTCTCTCTCTTTCTCTCTGTCAAATAAATAAATAAAATCTTTTTTTAAAAATTATCTTAAAAAAATAAAACTAAGGTAAGTGTTTCAAACAGATTTTTTTTTCCTGAAAATTCCACTGGTGAATAGCGCATAGGTTTTCACAAAAAAAGGAAACAAAGGAAGAAAGGGGGTCCTTTAGCTGTATCTTTTCTTTCAACCGCTGTATTGGGCTTTCAACCCCCTCTTCCTCCCTGTAGCAGGACGCCTTCCTGAGAACCATCCCTGCTTCATGGAGGTCCCCCCTTCTCCCTCCCAAACTCTTATGCTGAACACTTGCCCTCTGCCTAGCTCTTGTTCCAAACCTGCACAACAACCGTTTGTGATTACTTATTCCAGTCCTGCAGCGTGCCAAAGGCTCCTAGATTGATCCTCCAGTTGATTGGGACTCACTCTCTTTAGAAGTCAGTGAAGGATTATTAATAATAAATTTTCTTCTTACATGTTCAAATTCAAACTAACAGATTTCTCCTATGCAAATTAGAATGGACTAATTTCCATTTCTGCACTTATATAAGGAGATGCACCTAAAAATCTAGCTTTACCAGTATCAAATTTCCAGATTGGGGGGTGGGGGGTATGTTTTGTGCCACTTACAGACTCATGCCTGGGTAGCTGGCAGACAAACATTGAGAGTGGGTTGGCTGAAAGCAGGATCAAGTGAAATCAAGGACCCCCATGGAGTCCTCCAGAGAAAGACAAGTCAAAGAAAATGCTGCAGGGGGTGCATGGAGGGATTGGCAGGTACAAGGCAGCAGAGTATCCACTGTTTGGTTTTTCTGGACTGCGAAGAGAACTGTTGGACTTTCAGGCTGAGAAGTAGGTAGAGACTAGATTATGGAGAGTTCCGGGGCCAAGCTGAAGAGTTTTCGGATTTCATCAACAAAGCAACAGCAATGGATTCTGGTGGGAAGTCTTAGACTTATCTTGGTAGAAAATAGAAGGATATGAGAAGAAGGAAGAAAGAAAAAAGGAAGAGCAAGGGCACCTGGGGGGGTTCAGTCAGTTACGCATCCAACTCTTAATTTTGGCTCAGGTCATGATCTCAGGGTGGTAAGATCGAGCCTTGCATTGGGCTCCATGCTGGGCATGGAGCCTACTTAAGATTTTCTCTCTTCCTCTGCCTCCCCCCACACACCTGTGTGCACTCACTCTCTCTCTCCAAAAAAACAAAAACAAAAACAAAAACAAAAATGAAGGGAAAATGAAAGAAAAGAGAAATAAAGGAATATTAAGAGTTTGAAGAAGCCTTGACATTTATTTATTTTGTCCCACATTCTGCTCAGTGTTGGAATCCTTTCTTCAACCCCATACTAAATGTTCCATGTCCCAGAGTTAACTAAACTTTCTATTTTGAGGTCATTGTAGGTCCACCTGCAGTTGTAAGAAATAATAGAGAGATTATATATGCTTTTCATATAGTTTTTCCCCGAAAGGTACCAATTTGTATAATTATGGCACATCGCAGCCAGAAAATTGTATTAATACAATTGGTCCACCTTCCTCAGTTTTACATGTAGTCATTTGTGTTATATGTGTATTCAGTTATTTGCAATTGTATCACATGTATAGACTTATGTGTTCACTACCACTGGCATGATGCGAGGTAGCGTTATCACTAGAATCCTCCTCGAATGGAAATTGATCTGACATCATGATTATATCCCTCTTGGGGGAAGCTTTTGCCTGTCATCCCATTTCTAAAGATTTTTTAAAAAAATTTATTCGAGAGAGAGCACGGAGAATGGGGGAGAGGGAGAGGGAGAAGTAGGCTCCCCGCTGAGCAAAGAGCGCAAAGCAGGGCTTGATCCCAGGATGCTGAGATCATGACCTGAACCAAAGGCAGACACCAACTAACTGAGCTACCCAGGTGTCCTGAATTCCATCCTTCTTGATCTGGTCTTTGATGCCTGTTTCTAGACCTCTCTGATGCAATCACCTGTCCATAAGGGTCTTTGCCAATTATCTGCAACTCTATCCTCTGCTGACACCTTCTTCTACACTGCTTGGATAGAGATGATTGCTTTGACCACAGTTCCAATCTTTTGATAGTAGCACACAAAGTGTTTGGGTTAGCACCGAGTTCAATGACATAAAATAGAAAACTGAAATAACTAACGTACACAAGTAAACTTGTGAGATACATCCACGCTTAGAGAGGCTCTGTGATGTTATCAGCGTCCAGCAGCCTCCTTCCTCAGTCTGTCATCCTGTCCATTGTGGTGAATTCTTCTGACATCTTATATTCATCCTTATCTATGAGGGACGTTGGTAAATATACTTTTCAGGGTTGCCAGATAAAATATTTCATGGGACATGCATATACTGAATTAAATGAATGAAATGAAAATTTAAGTGAAAGCCCCATGCTCTTATTTGTTAAGCTGCAACTATAATGCTTTATTGGACCACAAACCTTGCCATACCCAATAACGGTGGGGGGAGGGGTGAAGTCTGATTGGAAGCTGAGCTGTCCACTAGCAGTTTTTGCCATGCAGAGTCTTCTGTTTTCTTCTGTTGCTTGGTCTTCCAGTTTATAACCCAAGTTTCCCTTCCTTCTCCCTAGGGTAATACACCAGTTTTAGTTTTTCCTAGGGTTCCTCATCTACTACTAATTCTAATAAAGTATTAAAATACCTTTATTTTTAGCAGCACAATAAACTCCATGGTGCATTTGAAGTTTCCCTTGAGATGTGAACTGAAAGAGAGGCATTTAGCTTAAATTGGATGTTAAAGACAACTGAATTCTAATATAATTTGTCACATTAATTTTATAGCCTAAATAATTGGGTCCAACTCCCTATGTAAAATGTTTCCTATCTTACTGTTTTAATAGTACTTTATGCTGTGTTTTAAAGGGTTTTTTTTTTTAGATTTTATTTATTTATTTGACAGAAAGAGAGAGATCACAAGTAGGCAGAGAGAGGAGGAAGCAGCCTCCCTGCTGAGCAGAGAGCCCAATGTGGGGCTCGATCCCAGGTCCCTGAGATCATGACCTGAGCTGAAGGCAGAGGCTTTAACCTACTGAGCCACTCATGTGCATAAGGACACAATTTAAGGTAACTAGTATAATATCAAAATGGTGATGCAATTATATCAAAAGGAGGACAGAGGAGAAATTGAGGAAAGGAAGTCAACTATTTCATCATCCATTTGTAATAGGATGGGACAGGAAGTGGGGGTTCAGGGGATTAAAAGGAATAAAAGGGGTTAAAAGGAATAAAACTCCAGTGGCACCTGGCTGGCTTAGTTGGCAGAGCATATGACTCTTGATCTCAGGGTTGTGAGTTCAAGCCTCATGTTGGGCAAAATATTTCTTAAAAAAAAAAAGGGTACAAGTTCCCAGTTATAAGATGGATAAGTTCTTAGGATGTAATGTACAGTATGAGGACTGTAGTAGTTAACTATACTGTGTTGTATATTTGAATAGATTTTAAAAGTTCTCACCCACACACAAAAATTATAACTATGTCAGGTGATAGATGTGTTAACTGACCTTAATCATGGTAATCATTTTGTAAAATATACACATATAAAATCACTACAGTGTACACCTTAAACTAATAAAATGTTACATGCCAGTTATATCTCATTAAAACTGGTGGAAAGATAAAAAAAGAGATGGGGGTTCAGGACTCCTCCCCTTGGACCTGACAGACCTTTGTAACTGCCTTTGACTAGAAGAATGTGTCAGAAATGACTTTAGGGATTGGTCGTAAATGGAAATAGGCTTCTGTTTGGCTCTCACTGTCTCCGGACACATATCTCTGGTGCCCCGAGAAGTCCTGCAAGAAGTCCAACTACCTTGAAGCTCACCCACTGGGAGACCACATGGAAAACCCAGAGGTTTCTAGGAGCCCCAGCTGTCAAGCCTTTCCGGTCCAAGCACCAAAAATATAAATGAACAAACATTCAAGATGACCCAACTCCAGTCTGGCTATATTCTGAATATGAGAAGACCACCAGCTGCAGTTCCCAAATTCCTGATCCACACAAACAGGGAAAACTAACACACGAATATATTGCTTCAAGCCACCATATTTTAGGGTGAGTTGTTATGTAGCATTCCGGACTCCTGGGTGGCTCAATTGTTAAGCGTCCACCTTCAGCTCAGGTCATGATCCTGGGGTCCTGAGATCGAGTCCTGTGTCAGGCTCCCTGATCAGCGGGGAACCTGCTTCTCCCACTCCTACTCCCCTGCTTGTGTTCCCTCGTGTGCGTGCGCGCGCGCTCTCTCTCTCTGTCAAATAAATAAATAAAATCTTTAAATAAATAAAAAACAAACAAATGAACAAACAAACAAATAAATAAATTTTAGGGATGCCTGTGTGGCTCAGTTAAGCGTCTGCCTTGGACTCAGGTCATGAGTCAAAAAAATACAAATGAGCTCATACTATATGTATTATGGGGATTAAGACACACACTTGTGGTGAGCACTGGCTGATGTATGGAAGTGTTGAATCACTATATTGTACACCTGAAACTAATATAACACTGTATGTTAACTAACAAATTTAAATAAAAACTTAAAAAATATATCACGGACATTTTTGCCCATCAGCACATAGGTCAACCCCGTCCTTTAATACCCACATAATATTTCACTATATGGATGTCCCACGATTTGTATTCTCCTCCCTCAGTGCTATACATATATTTCTAGCCTTTTTGAAATAAATATTTACATCAATACGATTTTATAACAAAATTATAATCATACTACTGCACCATTTTGTAAACTCTTTTTACATTTGACATTGTACTTCTGATTATTTACTTTAAAATATTAACTTTAATGCTAGAATAATATATATCATCTGAATGTACCATAATTTATTTAAATAAGTCTATTGCTGGACATTTATGTTATTTCTGATTTAAAGCACTGCAGTTAACGTCATCATACATTCATTTGTATACATTTGTCCAATAATCTCCTTAGAATAAATTTCTAAAAATAAAAACGCGGAATCAAAAGATATGAACATTTAAGATTTTATACAAACTGCAAAATGCAGGAAAAGGTTGTTCTAATTAATAATCCCAACAACAGGAAATGAGAATATATACTTTCCCATAACTTCACTAACTCTGATCATTAAAAAATTTTTTTTATCTTTGATAATTTCAGTGGTTAAAATTACTTCACTTTCATTTTAATTTACGTTTCTTTCATTATTATATATTATAAGATAGAGCCAACTTCAGTTGTCCTTCATAATGTCCTCTGAGATTATTGAAGTAAAAGCTCCCAGCACCACAGGGAATCCTGCCCAAGGAATTCAGAGACAGCCTTAATTTCACATTCCATCCCTTTGTATTTCACATTTCACCCCTTTGCTTTAATATTTTTGACATTTTGGGGTACTTATTTGAGGCAAGGATACTTATGACATGTAGGTGACATTGGGAGACCATCAATGCAGTCTTTTCACTCCCGTTATGCTAGACTACAAAAGGAATTTAGGCCCAGTGGGACTAAAAGTGCTGAGAGGGGAAGATCAATCTTGTTATTTTAACTGAATCTTGCTAGACTGTATTTCAAGATGATCTCAACTGACCATTCCAGTGACCTCCTGTAGTCTCTCGGGAAGGAAATGCTCTTATGGTGCTGGTTGAGGTGCTCATGATTCACACAAAGGTCCTGAGTCTGCACAGGAGATGTTGCTGTTACTCCTTAAGGCCCTGCTGCAGCACCTCACCCCTCTCCCAAAACACATAACTCAGGGTACCACCCTCTTAGCCTGGGGTGCAGATGGAAAATATGTGGCTAGCATGCCATTATTCTCCCCATCCTTCCTCCCAACCCATGGTGGACATTGCTAATCCATCATGGTGGCCTTTCCTGAAAAGTCCAAATATGGCCTCCAAAAGCTCCAAAACAGTATTCCAAATGTCCATCATCTATCAAATATCTAACAGAGTAGATAGATGGTGGATATATGGAATTGGCAAGAGCATGACCATGGATAGGATCAAAATGAGTAGAGATGGGTATTTTCCTCTTCATCTAGGAGCGACTACTCAAGTATACATATGTGTTGGCATTATGAGATCTGGTGATTTGAGATCTGGTGTCAAAGGTCTCAAAGTAGAGGCTGGTAACTCTGTGGTTTCTAACTGGGTTGTTCTCTCTCTTTCTCTCTCGCTCTCTTTCTCTTTTGGTGGGCTCCACAGGAGCTCAACATGGGGCTTGAACTCATGACCCTGAGATTAAGAGCTGAGCTGAGATTAAGAGATGGAGGCTCAACTGACTGAGCCACTCAGGTGTCCCTAGCCAGGTTGTTTTTAGATAAGGGCTGGATGTCGAGGATGTAAATTGGACGTATTAGTAATTAATCATGTTACTTCTCATCAAGCCTGGATATGGCCCCACTATCCTTCTCAAAACAACTCCATATGGCCCATACCAACATTTATAGGTAAAAGCTGCTTGCATCCCATCAATGTTGGCTTTTTACTTTTTTTTTAACTTGACAAATGGCAAATTTGGTAGCAAATTGGCAACAAAGGAGTCAAAGGATGGTTTGAAAGCTTATTTCAGCCTGGCCCATTTCAGAGCATGAGGTTTGTGACTCTGCATTGATGCACATGGGCTTGGGCACAGGGTGTGTGAAGTTCCTACAACAGACAGCCAGCAGGGAAAAAGAGTAAACCATATGGCGTTTTCACTCTGGGAAGGAAGAAACTGAGCCAGTATCATTTGGAAGTCAGGTGGGACATTGATCAATTATCTGGACATTTGCCCTGATCCAGCAGTCTTACACTCATAAGCATAGAGTTTAGGGAGCCGGATCTAGCTCCAAGAAGGACTAGTTGGGAGGTGCCAGTGTAGGTACCAAATTCATAGTCCTAAAGTGGCATTTGGGTCCTATCCAAGTTAACTTTGGAGGAGAAATTAAGGCAACCTGAAAGTATGTCAAAAACAAGAGCAAATACCAGGCTTAGGAAATGCAATGGCAAAGAAATCTTAGGGACACAACTGTAAGTGACCAGCACAGGTGTCACCAGATTCTGGGCTCTAGAAGTATGAATTTATTTCAAGCCACTTTGGTGAGGCTACAGCTGCTAAGATAGGTCCTCATTAAGGGCCAGACTAATTCTAGAGTGGATGTCTAGCCATAAGGCTCTGGGAAGGGCAAGGACAGAAAACAAGGTGGGGGGACATAACTATGCTTTAGACTTTACCTCTAAATGTCCCTTGTTTCCTCCTAGGGTTCTTTTGCCCTTGTTCGTTTTCTTACATGGATTCTGAGTCGCTTTCTCTTTCTTCAGGTGAGCAGATCCTGTCTTCTGCCCTTTCTAAACCTAAATTATTTGACCTTCACTTAAGACATTCCATTTCATGTCATATTCTGGTTATTTGCTTATAGGTTTCCTCCACTGTACTGGACTTTGCACCATTTGTTCTGTGTCCTTATGTCTCCCCACAATGTATGACAGAGTCAGTAGGTTCTTTTTATTAAACACTCATAACCTTTCTCCTTTCCCTTTTCTCCTTGTTCAGGTGTGGACAAATGACAGCCTGCATGCTAAATCCAGCCCTCCACCTGGTTTTGTAAATAAAGTTTTATTGGTAATGGCCATGTTCATCATTAATGTATTGCCTATGGCTACTTTTGCTCTAACACAGCAGTATTGTGTAGTCGTGACAGAATTCTCAAAGCTTGCAAGGCCAAAAATATTTATTATCTGGCCCTTTACAAAAAAACAAAAACATAAACAAAAGCAAAACTTTCTAACCCTCGCTCATTTTTAGTAAGAAAAGAGATTTGCCCTTTGAACTTCATCCATCAAGCCACTCACTGTTTTCCCTCTCACCTTATAAAATCTACAAGCATTAAAATAGTGAAGTATGGGGTTCCTGGGTGGCTCAGTCAGTTAAGCATCTGCCTTTGGCTCAGGTTGTGATCCCAGAGTCCTGGGATTGACCCTTGCATCAGGCTCCCTGCTCAGCAGGAAGCCTGCTTCTCCCTCTCCCACTCCCCCTGCTTGTGCTCCCTCTCTCGTTGTGTCTCTCTCTGTCAAATAAATAAATAAAATCTTTAAAAAATAAATAAATAAAATAGTGAAGTATTTTGAGAAATATCATAAAATAGAATCTCAGTTAAGGAGGTGTCAGGGGTTACTTAAAGGCCCTGTAGTAAGCTCATGTACAACCAAAGAAGCATCTAGAAATTTGTTAGACATAATTATCATTGAAAAATAATTAACTGACATTTTAGATTTGTAGGTAGTTTTCTATAAGCATGGGTAATATAAATCTGCCATTTGTGTTCTAACCCAGCTGGAACCATTCTCTCTTCCCTCAATGCTTCCAGAATAGTTCATTCTCTTTGTTGCAGTGTCTATTTCAATTGGCCTTGCCTTCATTTCTTTGCAGGAGTATATTTACAGACTAAGGTTATAAAATCCCTGTGGGAAGGAACACTTTTGTTCAACTCTGTAGCCCCCATGGAGTTTTCCCAAGATAAATGGTGATTGAATGGGTGTCGTTAATGCAAACATGAAAAATAGGCTTACAATAACATTGATCCCATAAAACCATGAACAAAATTTCCAGAGATTTTTCATTCTGTACTTCACACATACACATGTTCAATCCTGTTTAATCCACTCATACCCCTGTTTACTTTTCTCATATATGTGTATAGAAAGAAAACCATTTCAAGAATGCCTAGTATACAATAGCACTTTGTTGTTTGAAAAAAGAAAAAAAGCAAGACAAAACAATTCTCTTGAAAAAGTAAATGCCTTGTCTGGGGTCAAGCAGTTTTCTCAGGAAATCAGCATTATTGTGAACCGGAAAACCCTCCGGACCTTATTTCCTTCACTATTCACTCCGCTGTTAAACTTCAGCCCGGTAATGAATCCTATTTAGCAATCCAAATGACAGATGACCCAATCAACCTCTGGTTTTCATCCATGTGAAGTCATATTTATAGTCCAGGCCCCGTGGAGTCTAACTAGAAAAACAAAGAATCCCTAGGGTACTTTATTTGCCTTTGTGTTAAGTAAAACTCTCAGTGGGAAGGTGGACAGAAACACAACTTGAATTAGCCTAAGCAAAGGGGATGGGGAGCAGGGGTTGCCTGTTCACCACATCCTAGAAAGAGGTGAATAACCAAACGATGGGGAAAATTGGGAGGCACTGAGCCTCTGAAACAATGAGAACCAGAGAGTGGAGAGCTGCCAGACCGTATCCTTCTCTATGTGGAATCTCTGCTTCTCTTTCTAGGCTGTCATTCTCCATGTAGATCAGCTATCTCTACTAGGAAGAAAGCTAGCCATACATAAGTCTTTTTCTTTTCTTTGTAAAATCTTATAGTTTTATTCTTAGAGGTGAATAGTCCCTCTCAACTTTAATAGGGAAAGCCTTTGTGCCCAGGTTGGGTCAAACCTAACAGATGTGTTATATATGGAAATGACATTCCTGACTCAGCCATGGGGGATAAGAAGGAAGGGGGGTAGGTTGGAGGAGAGACAGTTCCTAGGAGAAGGGTATGGGATTGACAATTCCAGAGATGTTCTTTGCCCTTTTTCACGGCATGGGATGATATAATGATATAAATCCCTAGGCTAATGAAAAAAAAAAAGAGGGCCAATAAAGAACCATACATGGATACTTCATCTCAGAGAACAAACTTTCATCATAGTAGTACAGCTAAAGGTGAGGAGAGGTGAAATGTTCACATTCATTCAAAGAAAGGAAGTAGAGTCAGCAACAATAGGCTTCCCATCAGAGGGCCCGGGAGAGAAACTGATACGATACACACCTATAGAGTGTAGCACCTGAAAGGGACCCTCCCATTAAATACCCTAAGGGATTTGGTCAATTTTCTTAATGTAGAAGAATTAGAGTCTCTCCAAGCCCCACCCCAGGACTGCTGCCAGCCCCTACAGTGGCTCTGTACAAATCTGAAAGGCACACCTTTCTTGAGGCAGACCCAGCCCCCGCCCACCTTCCTGGCACCTTGTCAGGACTCCCATGCCGAGCGCTGAATTTCAGCCTCCACTCAACCCTCGACCAGGCACCCTTGCCCAGTGTCCAAACAAAGTGGCCATGGCAGCCCTGGCCTGTCCGGAGGAAGGTAGGGTAGGCAGCCTATCCCAGGACTTCCAACATCTGCAAAAGTGAGGCTCAGGTGGTAGCTGGGGCTTGGTGATAGAAGACAGTAGCAGGAATGGCAACAACAACTGAATTCAAAGGGCTCTCGGGATGGGTAACCCACTTCTGGGTATCAGAGCATTCTGGGATTAGAGAGACCAGCATTGACTGAGGAAGCTTCAGAGGGTCCTGGAAGGAGTCAAGACAGTAATGATGAGGGTCCATGCATGCTTGTCTCTCCCAGTGAAAAACAGGGTTGTTGGGGTTTTGTTTTGTTTTTTTTTAATCAAGAATTTATGTTAAACAAAATGCCTTGATAGAGATGAAACTTTTTTGTTCTCTTTCTTTTTACCGCTGAAACTCTAAAAATAACTCCTCTTTGAAGGGTACGGTTGTATAAGGACTTGAGGAAGCTATCCTTAGTCACCCTGAACCCTGGGGGATCAGGGCATAGTCTTACTGCAAGTGGACGTCCTGCCAGCACCTAAAGCAACTGCCAGAATAAAGAAGCATCATCCTAGTGCCCCCGGTCCAGGGAAGAAGGTCCAGGCCGTCTGCCACTGTGCTCTTAGATCCCCATTTATTTTTGTTCTTCGAAGGAGTCGCCCATGAATGTTCCAGTCACTGCATGAGTCAGAGTCTTGCTTCCCAAGAACTGCTGAAATATGGCCTCCATTCTCCCCTTTCCCCTTCCTTCTGGGACTCAGACTGAGGCAGTACTCCCCAGACCCCATGGCTATGCTTGAACTGGGAGCTAGGCTGGGTCTCAGACTGACAACATGACGGAGCCCCCGGCTGCAGGGCACAGGGAAATGGGAAAGAATTGGGTGCTAGCCAAGTATGGGACAAGAATCGACCTTCAAATCACCAAAGAAAATAAGGGATCATTGAAAAATGTTGGGAAAATTGACCAGTAATTATGGGTAAAATATTAGATTGTTACCTTTCTACATTTTAATTAATTATAGACAGGCCAAAGACTTCAATATAAACATTTTTAAACACGAAAGTAATAGAAAAACTAGGAAAAACTAAGACAAATAATATTGAGTACAAACAACTGAAAACTTTCTTTGTGGCCAAAAAAAATCACATATAAGGTTAAAAGACAAATGACAAACTAAGGAAAATAATAATAATGTGAGGCAATGGGTTATTATCCATAATAATAAAAGAATTTGTACAAAATAAGAAAAATTTAAACTCCAATAGAAAAAAAATGGGCAAAAATCACAAACAGGTAACTAAAGTGCAAATGGTCAGTTATACATGAAAAAAATCCTCAATTTCACTATATTCGTAGAGGCAAATTAAAATAGTATTGAGATGACTTTTACCTATTACTTGACAAAGATTTTTTAAAATTTCTCAAACTCACACATTGACAGGGTTGGGAGAAACACGGACTTCCCACTTTTTCTGTGGACATGCAAAATGTACATGTTTTCAGAGGGCTATCTGATGAGAAATAATAAAATATAAGATGTATATACTCTTTGGTAACCGTTGTACTTGTAGAACTTTACTGCAAGGAAATAATTAGACAAATTTGAAAAGACATATTCCCACTTTGTTTATAGTTTTGAAATATAGGAAACAACCTTAGCATCCCTCAGTAAGAGCTGGTTAGGTAATTATGGTACACTATCCATGGACTACTATACAGCCATGAAAATGATATAAATCTACACCAACACAGAAGGATGGCTTTGGTTATTGATTCTCTGAGGCTCCACCATTCACCTGGATCAACCACCACCTGCCCTCATTAGCAAAGTTTTTTTTTTTAAGATTTTATTTATTTATTTGACTCAGAGAGATCACAAGTAGGCAGAGAGGCAGGCAGAGGGAGAGGGAGAAGCAGGCTCCCTGCTGAGCAGAGAGCCGGATGTGGGGCTTGATCCCAGGACTCTGAGATCATGACCTGAGCTGAAGGCAGAGGCTTTAACCCACTGAGCCACCCAGGCACCCCTAGCAAAGTTTTCATAATTCTAATTCTCCCCCTATGAACCATAGACTTTGGCACCTGGCTTATAGTCTTCCAAACAACTACCATCCAAGGTGAATTAAATGTCCGTGTAGATAAATCATCCCATTTCCAGTCTTAGGAATTCTCAAATTCCTCAACTACAATAAAATACAGTCAACTAATACCCAGCAGTCACCCATCTTCATGGCTGCATTAGACACAAAGTGCCCTATCTCTAAATTTACTAAATCAGGTATCACTCTCTCTCTCTGACCACATTTTCTTATCCCCTCAATGAGCCTGTTCAACTCTCATAATACATTTCTTCTTCTTTTCCTTCAGGTCCTCTAATCTACCCCTCTATTCATCTTAGACTTAATACCCATTTCACACATTCTCTTGCCAATATTTTTAACTCCTTTGCCTCATTATCCTCATCGTACCTGCTGCAAAATCTCCCACCTTTCATGGCTTATTTGGATGACCTGCATTTTTTTTTCCCATGCCTTGGCTACCAAACAATGTTAGAGTATCACTTCCGGCAGATAGGTACCACTATAAATTAATATTCCCTAATCTCATCTGGGCCCTTATCTTGAGTTCAGATCCCACAGAGGCAGAGACTGAGATGGAGATTTGAATATAAATGGTTTATTTGGGGAGAATCCCAAATAGAGGAATAAGTGGCGGGGGAGAGAAGAGGAAGGAAAGAGAGAAAAACAGAGAGGTATGGGGGAAGAGGAACCAACACAGCGTATGTTAATGAGCAGACTGTCACTGTGGGTGACTGGGGCTCAGTCCCACTGGGACCTCAGAGTGACTGCACAGAACCCGCCTTCGAGTTGTCCCACCCCACTCCTCTCTGTGGTTGGTTGAGGAATACTTTCAGGGGCATTAACTCCCTCTCATTCCAAGCTGCCTCATGCACAGTTCCTACAAGCTCCTAGCCTGGGAATCCCCTCAGGCTGCCACCAGAAAGCCACAGGCATGTTTGCACCAGAACTGCAAGTCCCCCGGTGATATTGGTGAGCTACCAACAGCATTCGCGGCAGCCTCGGTGTGGCCCAGCATCCTTTCCATGTCACCCTAGTCACCTTCATCTCTCCTCCCTACAACTATTTCCAAAATCCTCCAGTCACTTCAAACCTCTGATGCTCCTGGTTGTGCCTTCACTCTCAGCAGATGACCTTGCCTCCTAGTTCAGAAAGAAACAGTCAAGTTCTCAGAAAGGAACTCATCCAGCTTCCACCAACAATTCCAGCACCCCATCTATATCTACACTCATCACTTCTCCCTTCTCCCCTCTTCACTAGAAAGGCTTCCCTCCCCCTAACTATGGCCAACATCGCCACCTGTTCTTGACCTTGTCCCTTCTGTCTTCTTAGTGACTGTCCTCTTTGCTTCCTCTCTCTCTCCTGCATCTTCAACTTCTCTGTGTCCCTTGCCTTCTCTCTCCCATTCTAAAACAAATGAACAACGTTTCCTGGAATTCACCTCCCCTTCCCTCTACTGTTCTGTCTCTCTTCCTCTTCACATCAGATTTATTGAAAGAACATCTTATGTACATGGCCTCCAGTACCTCTCTTCCCATTCACTTCTTCCTTTTTTTTTTTTTTTGAGAGAGAGACCAGGGGGTGGGGGTGGGGGGTTTGAGGCAGAGGGAGAGAGAGAATCTTAAGAAGACTCCACGCCATGGAACCCAACATGGGGCTCAATCTCCCCACCCGAGATCGTGATCTGGAGAGTCAGACACTTAACCTACCGAGCCACTGAGGTTCCCGTCTTCCTGATTCATTTCTCATTGCTCAACAATAACTGCTCTCAGCAGCATCACAAATGACCTTCTGGTGGCAAAATTTAAAGGACACTAGTCCTTCTCTCTCTTGCCTGCTCAGCAACATTTAATTGTGCAGAGTCCTTTCTCTCCTGGGCTTTCATGGCATCTAACTCTTGGTTTCCTCCTTTCTCTCTGGCCACATCTCCTCAGTGTCTTTAGTTCTCTCCTAAGTGATGCTGTCTTCAGCTCCACCAGTGGTCTCATCCATGTCTGTAATTACCACACGAATGTGGAGGTCTCTTAGAACCACAGAAACAGCCCAGGCTTTTCTGCTCCAGGTTTAAATACGCGTTTGCTTAACGCTCATACTCAATTCTGTCACTTTGGCCGAATCATTAAACTTTCCTTAACCTTTGTTCCTCAGTATAAAAATGGAAATGAAATAGGTACCTCTTACATCTTTTCAAAATTTTTAAAAAAGATTTTATTTATTTATTTGAGAGAGAGAAAGAGAGAATGAGCAGGAGAGCACAAGCAGGGGGAACAGCATAGGGAGAGGGAGAATCAGGCTCCCGGCACAGTAGTGAGCCCAACGCAGGGCTCAATCCCAGGACCCTAGGAGCATAACCTGAGCTGAAGACAGATGCTTAACCGTCTGTGCCACCCAACACCTCACAAAATTTTTAAATTTTGAAAGAATTATGGCTTCACAGAAAGTTGCAAAGAGAGTACCCTGGAACCACCCTTTACCCACTTTCTCCCGGAGGTTGCATTTTACATAAGTATAATACTCTATTAAAACCAGGAAACTGACGTTGTAACAATAGGTGTAGTTCCACGCCCTTTTATCACCTGTGCAGATTTGTGGACCCACCACTGCAATCGAGACACAGACCTATTCCGACACCACAAAGAGCTCCGTTGTCTGTGCCTCTCTGTACATATTTCTTTTTTTCAATTTTTATTCTCATCAGATCCTTGAAAGAAGGGCCGTGTGTGTTATTTGGTTTTGTGTTCTCAGAGTCTCATGGAGTGCCTTGCTCTTAGAAGTCCCTGCTAAGTGTTTATGAAAGCAAGGATGGAAAAAAGGAAGGTCATTCCATCCGTGGAGGCCGGGGACCTCAGCCCAGTACCCAGGACAGAGCACGGTTCTGCCTAGCTCCATGTCTGCAGTACCTGAGAACAGAGGCCTCCTTCCTGGATTTTTACCTCCCGTTGAATGAGATGTTGGCAGATGTGAGAAGAGTCAGAGTGGTGAGGCTTGTCTCCAAAGAATTCCAAGCATCACAGCCCCTGTCTGT
Organism: Nasua narica; assembly: GCA_028533885.1. Classification (NCBI taxonomy): domain Eukaryota; kingdom Metazoa; phylum Chordata; class Mammalia; order Carnivora; family Procyonidae; genus Nasua; species Nasua narica. Next base: position 49,281,694 of record CM052807.1, on the reverse strand, counting down.
AATAAGGAGGAAGGACTTTCTCAGTCCAGCACCTTTTTTAGACATCTCTCACATCACACCACATGGCCAGTTCCCCACTCCACCTATTTGAGGTCTGCCCCCCTCTGCCTCACACCATCGGCACCCCCCTGTGCTTCCTGGAAGAGCAGGCAGCGTCCTGACCTCAGCGGGTCCAAGCTGCTCAGCCGGTGGGTGGGGCACGTTTGCCTCAAGGCTCAAGGAAAGTGACCAATCCCAGGGCATTACTTCAAATTTCTGCTGAATTGTAATTGATCGTGACAGAGAGGTAATATTTCTCTTTGCTCAGTAAGTATGAGAGTTAAAAGGAGAACTCTGAAGCTGGCAAGGGAAAAACAGCTAAAAAAAACTGCACAATTACACATACACTCATAGCTACACCCCCCCACACACACACAGAGAGCGTGTTTGTGTGTGTGTGTGTGTGTGTGTGTGTGTGTGTGTGTGTACCACCAAATTACCATTCCTCTTAGGAGGAGAGATAAAGGAGTTTTTATCCAACAAAGATCCGTCTTATTACAATATGTTTTAATCAGAGCAAAAGTAAAATGTATGTTCCCTTAAATAGCATGGTTTTAAGTCTCCAAGATGAAAAACCCTAGCTTGGAATCTTTGTGTCAGCAATGAGCAATTTGCGTTGTCTAGTCTGAAAGTCTCGAGGGGCAATTATTTGATTTCCAAGCTTCAAACTCAGTTATCAGTTGTAGTTTATAAACTTGGTACAGCAATTTGTGAGCTGATGTCATGCTTCCAACCGGGTGGTTTGGAAATGGTCCATCTGGGGTTTCATTTTCAGTGGCGGAAGTGAGAGGCGTGGAATTAAGGCAATACCCGGGCTCCTCATCTGGGGAAATTTGGGGGTTTGGAAGTATAGCGTGCCTTGTACGTTGTGTGGAGAACACACTTGATCTCACATCAGAGTGTGTTTGATATTAAAGATCTGAATCGCAGAGAGCACACACAGAATAGACATGGTTAAAAGGGCAGGGATCTTTGTCGTGTTCACGGGTATTTCCTCGGTGCTCCGAAGAATGCTTGGTGCACGGTGGGCTCTCAGAAAGTTTATGGTGAATGAATAGTCAATATTTATACTGTGCACAAGGAAGAAAGAATAAATCAATAAGTCAATAGGTATTAAAGTGCCGACAAACCCAGGGCACACTGGGTAACAGTGTTACAACTCAGACTTAGCCAAAAAGCCTGCTGGATCACAGCAAAGTGAAACAGAGGAGAGGGAGAAACCAGGAGTCAGAAGGGTAAGGACAGAGGGGACAACCAGACCAGCTCTGGAAACTAACCATGGTCCAGGGCCGGCTTGGGCTGCCTTTGGGCAGGTTAGTCCGGTGTGGAGGGTGGGGCTTGGCGCTGGGCGTCTGAGTGACAGGCTAGACTGAAAGCCAGGTGGACAGACAGCAGTCCAGCCCAGAGCCCAGTCAGTGGCTGACTATTCAAGAGAAAGACTTGGTCTTAGAGGGGTGGGACCTGGCAAGGACTGAGCAGGGTGACAGGGTCTCAATACGAGCAGAGAACGAGAGTACAGGACAATGGACCTGAAATCAAAGCCCAGGCTTATGGGGCTAATGTGGTTAATGCTGGGGAGGGCTGTAATCCGGTGGGTCTGCACTGATGCCCAAAGCATCCATCTAGACCTGTCATCCCTGGCAGGTCTAATGCTAAGAGTTCACGAAGTGATGGGCAAAGGCTCCTATCATAGGTAAGGCTAAGCCTACAGAGAAAGGGACTCAGACTAATTCCCTCACTGTGTGCTCCACAGCATCCCTAATATGCTTCTGGGGACCACTCATCACCCTTCGATTTGCTTCCAGACTTATGTTCATTACTGGCACTCCCTAGTTGTTAATAGTTGATAATAAACATTGTTCCCATGTTTATTATCACTTCGGCCCCAACACCAATATTGGTGCACAGTAGGCAAATACTATGAATAAAAGAAAGGACCAGGAGGAGACTTAGAAAGCAGAGATGGACCCTATAGCTGACCTTATATCCCAGAAGTACCCCACCCCCCCATCTGCCTCATGTTTCCTTGCATCCACCAGGACTGGCACCAAGGAAAAGACCCGAGTCATGACCCACCTTGCAGAGCAAAGCTCCCCAAGGCAGCTCTGCACCACTGCCACTTTCTCCCAGAGCAGTCCCAGGTTTTCTGTTGCAATTATCCATATTACCATTGGAACAGCTTACTTTCTTCAGTGTTTTCTTCTCTGGTAAAGAAGAGAGCTAGTAAGATCATATGAGGTTCAAGGAAAGGAAAGGGGAGGAGGAGAGAGAGGAAAGACGGAGAGGAAAGAAAGAAAAGTAGAACATGCCATGACCACTTGCGCCAGGACTGGATTTGGGTTGCTAAGTGCCCCCGCTGTGTGGTCACAGTCCCCATCCTGCCCCCTCCTGTCCTCCAGTCTCCCCAACACAACAGCAAACCACAATGCCCTGAGAGCCATCCCGAAGACAGAGGGAGCCCCCTCGTGCTGCTCTGTTACAGTTCAGCTCTGTGGTGGTTGCTGACCTCTTAGCGCTTTTGTCCTTGTAATAGGATCATCCCAATCAGTGGCACAGATCTGGGAGTTCTTGCACTTGAGAGCACCTCTGAGCCCCAAGCTAATAGCTGGAGGAAGGGCAGAAGGGGCAAGAGAAAAACAGACTCTCTGTGTGCATGTGTTTTTTTTAAACGAATAAGAAAAATATTTTAAATATAATTCCAACAGGACAAAATCCTACCCAGTAGGAAATTGTAAATGCTTCTAAGGAATACTAAAGAATGTAAACTGTTTGTAGACAGGCCTTGCCTCTACAAGGAGTTGGTGTCTGAAGAAAAATAAACTGGCCCAAGAGGCAAACAGATGATGGGAACATATCTGGAATGTGTGATTCTTTGCCCCATATTTGTACAGCAAGTAAGAGTAAAGGGTTTCAAGCATAATTCTATTTTTATTTAAAAAAAAAAATAAGCCAAATGGATGGAGCTAGCAGAAGTTATTTCCAGAAAGAGAGGCTCTGGAATACACAGGAAGGATCAAGAATATCAGCATTTCCATTCAGGGGTGCCTGGCCGGCTCAGTTGCTAGAGCATACAACTCCTAATCCTGGGGTTGTGAGTTTGAGCCCCACGTTGGGTGTAGAGATTACCCCCCAAAAATCAGTATCTCACTCAGACATAGAAAGGAAGGGATTTTTAAAAACACAATGAGATACCACCTCACACCTGTTAGAATGGCTAAAATTACCAACTGAAACAACAGATGTTGGTGAGGATGAGGAAAAAAGGGAACCCGTTTTCAACTGTTGGTGGGGATGCAACCCAGTGTAGAAACTCTGGAAAAGAGTATGGAGGTTCCTCACAGAGTTAAAAATAGAACTACCCTACAACCTAGCAAATGTACTTCTAGGTATTCATCCAAAGGATTTAAACATAGTGATTTGAAGAGGCACGCAAACCCCAATGTGTATAGCAGCAATATCCACAATAGCCAAATTATGGAAAGAGCCCAAATGTCCATCAACTGATGAATGGATAAAGAAGACATACTATACAATGGGGTATTATTCTGCAATCAAAAAGAATGAAATCCTACCATTTGCAACAGCATGGATGGAGCTAGAGAGTATTATACTAAGTGAAATAAGTGAGTTAGAGAAAGACAAATGTCATTTAATTTCACTCATATATGGAACGTAAGAAACAAAATAGATGAACATAGGGGAAGGGAAGGAAAAATAAAATAAGATAAAAACAGAGAGGGAGGCAAACTATAAGAGACTCTTAAATACAGAGAACAAACTGAGGGTTGCTGGATGGGAAGTAGGTGGAGGATGGGCTAAAGGGGTGATGGGCATTAAGGAGGGCACTTGTTGGGATGAACATTGGGTGTTATTTATAAGTGATGAATCACTAAATTCTACCCCTGAAGATAATACTATATCATATGCTAACTCAATTTCTTGAGAAGATTAAAAAATAAAATTAAATTAAAAATTAAAAAAAGAAAGAAAGGGATTTTGATTTTTCCTCATAATACCTTTTTCTGGTTAAGCTAATATTCACTGAGACCCAAGTGGGAAGTAAAGCAGAGCTTCTGGCAAGTTCTTCTCAGAGACAACAGGTGGTCTTGGAGTCAAGCCCAGGGATCTGTTACTAGGCTACTTTTCCAGGAAGTAGAATGCTGGTTGGGACAGGATAGGCAAGGTATCAGTGGGATGAAATACATTTTAAGAACCTCATAAATACGATAATTGCCCTCATGGCATACTTTAATGGTTTGGAACCATTAAGCATGGGACCATGCTTTCTTTTTGAATAACAAAGGTAATAACAAAGAAATATCTAACCACTGTGCAAAGGGGATAGGAACATACACCCCATAGTGCTATACAATATAAATGCAAAATACAGTTTACTGGGGGAACCTTACAAGCATAGAAGTAGCTGAGAGCAGAGTTCATAACATTACGGCACTCAGGTAAAGTTCATCTCTTATTTCCTCCTGGATGGTATGACTCGGGAACAAGAAACATCCACCTGTTCACACACATACGTATATATCCCAGAGCAGAGACAAATCCTTTCTCATTCTAGATTTCTAAATAAAATAAAGCTTGGCACAAAAAATTTCTACTCAAACCTAAAGGATTAAAGAAAGGAATCAGACATAGGTTGTGGCTCTGATTCTGAGGAAAGTCAGGCCATTTTTACAGATATCCAGACTCAATGGGCAGTCCACCCACAAAAGGAAAAAATGTCAGCATTAGTGATAACAAGTTACCACTCACCTGATTTATCACCAGCTCTGGGGCAAATGCAAACATATGCCATAATAATTCAGTTTTAGTCAACCATTGCATAACTAGTTGAAATACCAGTACCCTATCATTTTTTTAAAGATATATTCATTTCTTTTAGGGAGGGACAGCACAAGTGGGAGGGGCAGGGAGAGGGAGAGAGACTCTCAGGCAGACTACCTGCTCCACTGAACAGGGAGGATGATGTCGGGCTGGATCTCGTGACCCTGAGATCACAATGTGAGCTAAAATCAAGAGCCCCTCACTTAACCCACTGCAGCACCCAGGCACCCCAGCACCCTACCATTTTTTAACAAGACAATCTAAATTTCCAAGAGTCCTCCCTTATAAAGGCTGCTGGTCAAAAAACAAACAAAACAAAACAAAACAAAAACTGGGAATATTGCTTGATTTCTTCCCAAGGAAAATATTATTCCCAAAATGACATTATATCATTTCAGAATTCTGAGGGTTTTTAGAGAGCTTCAATTACCCTTGGTTTGAGTAACATTGAGTCAGAATATAATGGGTTTTGGCTCATAATCAATAGAATTTACAAATCAAACGCCAGATACAATGTCATTTTTATTATTAACTTTTTCTGATTATTAAAAACACTGTGTTGTCATCTGAGAAAATTTAGTAATGTAGAAAAATGAACAAGAAGAAAATACAAACTACCTGGGGGTGCCTGGGTGGCTCAGTGGGTTAAGCCTCTGCTTTCGGCTCAGGTCATGATCTCAGGGTCCTGGGATCGAGCCCCACATCAGGCTCTCTGCTCGGCAGGGAGCCTGCTTCCTCCTCTCCCTCTGCCTGCCTCTCTGCCTACTTGTGATCTCTCTCTCTGTCAAATAAATAAATAAAATCTTTAAAAAGAGAGAGAGAGAGAGAGAACTACCTGTATATAGAACTATTATTAGCATATTAGCATCTTGATGCCTTTTTATTTTTTTAATAAAGATTTATCTATGCATTTGACAGAGAGAGAGAGAGAAAGCACCAAAGCAGCAGAGGGAGAGCGGGGAGCCTGACGTGGGGTTCCATCCCAGGACTCTGAGATTATGACCTGGGCTGAAGGCAGACTCTTAATGACTGAGCCACCTAGGCACCCCCTTACTGCCTTTTTAAATGTACTTTATTTCCAGACAATTTTTACACATACACACACACACACAAATATATGTGTTTTTTTAAAATTCATATCATTCTGAAAAACTACAGCCTGAATTTTTATTATATCATAAACATTCTCCCAAACTATTAAAATATTCCTGAAAAATCTGAGTTTACTAGCTATATCATATGGATTTACCATACTTACTAAAGATTTTACATTATAGGATATTTCGATTGTTTTTCCAAGATTGAATAAAGAGTCTTGTACTTAAATGTCTGTGAAAACTTATAATCATTTCACATAAATACATAGAATTAGAATTACTGGGTTAGAAGATAGTAATTTTAAAGATTCTGATTCAGGGGTGTTTGGTTGGCTCAGTTGGTAGAGCATGTGACTCTAGATCTTGGGGCCATGAGTTCATGCCCCATGTTGGGGGTAGAGTTTACTGAAATAAATAAATCAAGGTTCTAATACAGAAAGGTTATAACAGTTTACATTCCCACCAAACTTAAACCCATTCTGAGTATTATCTTGTTAAATTAAAAACTAAGACTCCGGAACAAAGAGAAAGACTCCAATAATCATAAATACACTGGACCATAAGTAATCAAACTTTCCTTAATAGACAACTAGAATTTCTGCCTTGGACTTTCTGGTAGAATTTCACATTTATAGGCAGTTCTTAAAAAACAGATTTTTCCTTCTTACTTCTTTTCTGGAGTGTGTGTGTGTGTGTGTGTGTGTGTGTGTGTGTTTCCTATCTATGCACATCATTCAAAATAAAATATAATAGAGCACAATCAGAATATTTGCCTTTTTACCTGTCCAATGGGATCCAATGAAAGACTCTATTTTGTGTGTTTGTTGTTGTTTGTTTAGTTCACCAAAAAAGATTTTTAACAGAAAAACAAAAACAAAAAGAGACAGTCTTAGGTAGGGCAGCTTGAGCTTCTTTGCTCAAAATGGAGGAGAAAACATTCTTTTTCTATCAAAAATGCATTAAAACCCCTAAAATGCTTACAAGCATAGAAGTAGCTGAGAGCAGAGTTCATAACATAACGGCACTCCTGAATGCTAAGTCTCCCAAACCTATATCTCCATCGAAGGCCTCAGACTCACAAATCTGTCTGTTCAACATATTCATCAGAATCTATCACCACAGACACTGTAAGTGAATGTATCCCCAACTCCCACCACCACATGCTTCTCCACCATTCTCTGTTGGTCACACTACCTGAGGATCTAAGCTGAACACCCAAAATACTTCCTTGATTCCCTCGCACACCCCTCAGTGAATCAAGCTGCAAAATGGCAAGCCATCCATGGTTGAACTCAAACATACGATCCTAGCCCAAGAAACATTAGTCTGACAAGACTACTCATTGTTAGTTTGTTATGTTAGTATAGTTGGTATTGTTAAGTTTCATTATTTCATTTCAGATAATGAAAAAGCAACTCAACTCCCTGTAGGGTTCTCTCAAAGAACACCAATTCAGGGGAATCGATACCTAGCCAAACTTCTTGTTTTCCCAGTCCATCTTTACGGACTCACATGACAGATGCGGCCAGAGGCCTCACTGCTGCTGTCCACTCCAACCACGCTTTTTACTCTCATTAAAGTCGCCTGCATTTCCCTGACACCATTTCTCTGTGGGAACTCATCCTCCCCTTCTCTTTCTTTCACAGTTTTTGGCATTGTGCAGATTCACCTCATTGCTCTGGTTGTCATGGCCTTATTTCTGCTTTGTCCCTTACCTAGATTCTAAATACATCAAAGTCCGAGGTCTGACCCAGGAAGAAGGCTAGAGGGGGATGATAATTTAATTTATAATCCAGCATCCTTTCCTTTTGTGCATTTCACATGATCAAACACTACACATATCGTGACAATATCTATCTTAACTATCTCTTTAATCTGTACTTTCCTTTGCAAACAGTGATCCTTTGTGTCCAGGCTCAGTTTCTCACTATCTCTCATCCAGACCATTCCACAAGCCCCCAGCTTTTCTTCCCTGCCTCTACCATTATTCCCTTCAAATCCACCTCCATTAGCTTCCCAGTGCTCTAATCCAACAATCTAACTTTGTGCCCCACCACCCACACACACACATCATCTGGTTACCAACTCGCCAGTCATGGGGATGAACTATCTTGAAAGTGGGTCCCCCATCCTCTAGTTGCAGCTGAGCCACCCAGATGACATCAGATGAAACAGAGATGAGCTGTGCCTAGCAAATTCTGACCAAATCACACAATCATAAACAAAGAAATGAAAGTACTTGCTACCAGCCTCAAAGTTTTAGGATAGTTTGTTAATCAGCATTAGATAACAAATGGGGTGCTTGTGTTGACTAAAACCAGAGTCTTTGTGACTTTTCCTCCTTTGTCAATCATAGTGCTTTCTTTCACTTAACTTCTTATGCTTTGATTTTCCCTTGTTCAATTTCTGATAATGTGGCTGGGTGATTAGTTAGAATGATTTCTCATTAGCAAATGGTGGGGGAAAATACATATATTTGACATATGCGGTTTCCCACTTTTCAGCAACACAATAATCTTTTTTCACTAGAAGATACTCTTTTTCAAGGACTTATCCAAAAACATATCACAATGCCTTTTGGTGCAATAAGCAGGAATTTTTTAGAGAGAAATATAAAGGCATGCGAGAGTTTATATGTCAGAGGACCAGTGTATCTTATTCAGGACAGGTAGAGATACTGGCTGTGCTTTCTGAGTGAATGGACTTTCTGAAAAGCAATCTGCCTAATGCACCCAGCCATGCCAACCAGGAGTACCAGCCATCCAACTTCTGACTTTTTCAAGCACTCCAGAATACAGAACTCTAACATGCCATAAGACCTGAGTAGGATAAAAACTTCCTTCTATTCGAAATTGCTTTGAAAATTCTGACCCGCAAAAAAAGAAGAAATCCTGGACAAGAGTTAGTAAATTCAATATCACATCAGATCTGAATGTCAAGAATTAATTGTAATTATTTTCCTATATTTAACACATCATTCAACAGCTTTCCCATGCCTGCTATGTTAGAGAACAATAAGCTGTGAACTAAACATCCTTTCGCCTTAAAGCCAAGACAAGTTTGGATGTCTGCAGGTCTACTCTTCACTTTTAGGAGGAATGAGATTCTTCACAATCAGCTCTATTCATAGTGAGCAGTCTCTCCTAGTTTTCCTTCTCTAGCTCTATTACCATCAACACTCCCCACTCCAATTATTATCTCCTCCTTCTAGGAGAGATGCAGGGTCTCTCCCTTTTGCGTGAACATCTCCACTCTAAGTTATGTGTTTGGAAATGTTACTCATTCAGTCAGTGTATTTTTTTTAATGTTTGCTATGTTTTGGGCATTGTTTTGGGAACTTTAGTTTTAGCCAGGAACCAAAGAGATAAGGTCTGCTCTCAGGGACCTTAAATTTTAAGGGTGGCGGGGTGATTCCGTCACTTCAAAAATGAGTGAACAGGATAATTTCAGGTATTGCTACAAAGAACACATAACCCAGTAATGTACGAGAGAGGCTGGGCAGCTACTTCCGATGTGATGCCAAGAGAAGCCTCTCTGAGTAGGGAGCCTACAAGGGTGAGCTAGCACTCTCGCTCTGGGCTTAGTCTGACAAGCGTATTACTAAATTACAGTTAGTAATTTAAAAGCTTTCTTCAGTGGCAATAGCAACAGGAAATAATCTGAGAGGGATTCTTTTGATGTGAATTGGGTTTTTTTTTTTTCTTTTTTTTTTTCCTCATTTCTTCTGGTTGGAGTCAACAGAGATGTTGGAGCCCTGGGTTCCAGGAAGTAGGCACAGTGGATTAGTTACCTCAGGCGGCCGTGACAAATCACTACACACCAAGGGGCTTGAAACAACATAAACGTATTCTGTCACAGTTCAGGAGTCTCCAAGTCCAAGATCGAGTTGTTGGTCAGGCCACATTCCCTCTGAAGGCTCTAGGGAAGCATACTTCTTTGCCTCTTCACAGCTTCTGTTGGCCTGCTATCAAACCTTGGAGTTGCTTGTTTTGTGACCGCACAACTTTAATCTCTTCACACGGCTTTCTTTCATGTATCTCCTCTCCAAATTTCTGTCTTTACATAAAGACTCTAGTCACTGGATTTAGGACCTACCCTAATCCAGTGTGACCTCATTTAACTTATTATATCTGCAAAACTCCATTCCTGATAATGTCACATTCAAAGGTTCTGGGTAGACATGAATTTGTGGGGGGACACATAGACAGAACCAACTAGAACTCTCATTAGGAGGAGGAAATACACCCCAGTAACTTGATGGGGGTAAAGAGTGGGGACCTCTTGAGAGACATGGCCTGTGGAGTCTAGGAGCAATATTATTTGCTATACAATTTTTAGTTTGTGCCTAATATTATCAATCCCTTATGTTAGCCCCCCCTTTTTTTTAAGATTTTATTTATTTATTTAAAGCAAGCACAAGCAGAAGGAGCAGCAGGCAGAGGGAGAAGCAGGCTCCCCAGTGAGCAGGGAGCCCAATGTGGGACTTGAGCCCAGGACCCTGGGATCACGACCCAAGCTGAAGGTAGACACTTCACCGACTGAGTCACCCAGGCGTCCCCCCTTATGTTATCCTTAAGAGTTAGGTTAAATTTGTTAAGCCGCTAAAGGCTCCCAGGAAGGGGTTCAGGAATTGGGTTCCTGATTAAGCAAAGTGTGCGAAGAGATCACGGCAGCCCAGCAAAGCGATTGTTAAATGGCAAAGATTAATCGGCAGCCTCCCTCTGAGAGGCAATGAAAACCAGGACCAGCTGGCTGTCCCCAGAAATACTTGGAGACTGAATCTTTAATGATGCAGCCTTCATTCACTCACCCAACAACATTCATCCAACACCTGCCATATGCCGAGTACCATGTTCGTATTAGTGATAAAAGGCTGAGCAACAGGAGACTGGCCTCTGTTCTTGAGAATTCTATTGGCATCAAGGAGGATGAGAATTTGAAGAATGCCATTTGGATATAAGGGAAACTGTGACCCCATAATGCTGAGTTGAGGACACATGACTTGCATTGATTATGAAGTGATTGATAGTACAACAAATGTTTGTTGACTGCCTCCCTCATGCCAGGCTCTGTGCCAGGTGCTGGCATTCAGAAGCTGCATTCTTCTTGCTCCCCTCCTGTTGTTTCCCCTTCACTGTTCCATGGAATCATTAGACACAACAAATCTACAAGACGTTGATGTCCATGATGACCTCCCCAAAATAATTTCTTTGATTGGTGTGCTTCATTTGGAAATAGCCCCATCGTAGTATCACATTTCTTATACTTGCTTACTCATTCCAACCTGAAAAATCCCAGATCAATGCCTCAATATCTTTCTCCTTTACTCCTATTGAAAACCCGATACCACTGCATAGAAACACATAGCACTGTGTGTCAAGTAATGTAGACATTCATTCATTCATTCATTCATTCATTATTTATTGAGCAACTACCATAGATCAGGTACTAGGATAGACACTAATTGTTCGTTTCCTCTTCTTTCCTAAATAAGGATTGCACATTTATTTGCTGGTCCTAGGAATGAGTTTCATATAAAAGAGATAAAATTCTGAAAAGTGATCTCATTATAAGCTAACCAAAGAACCACTATATTTCAGAAAAGTTATGCCTCTTTGAGGTCTTATAAGAACCCAGCTCCAGCTTTTCTTTAATTTTGAATTTCCCTGCAGACAGGGTCCTATCTTCTTTCCTTTTTGCCTTCTCCTTGGATCTCCCATTGAATATAGCCACTCACTGTTAAGTTTGGTTAATATGCCTCATTTGCAATATTATTTCTGAATAAAAGCAGGCGAGTAATTTGCATCTATGTTATAAAAGCTTCTAGAAATGAATGTCTAGGCCATCACTTGTGAACACACCCGATAGGACTTGGTTCACTTTTCTTTTGCAGTTATGGACACCATGATATTTTGAAGCCAGCATAGTGTGGCAAGAGTCCATGAGCTTGGGATCAGGTGTGGCTTTGTGTCCCCACTCATCCGTTTTCTGCCTGAGCGAACCTGGGCAATTTACTTAAGCTTTTTTTTTTTTCAGTCAGAAACCACAGCTACATTTTGGGGCTACAGTGAGAATTGGAGACAGTCTATGAAAATTGTTTGGCACTTGAGTCATTGATGCTTTTACTATGATTATTCTAGTCATGTCCAGTAATCTATATAATCTCTTGGGTCTATTTATGGTTGCTTCAGACATTTCCACTTTTACCTTTTAGATATCAGCTACGAGTGAATTTGTAAATATAACCTAGCATCTTCCAAATGCAAATGGGGAAAATACCCAATCGAGATGGCATGGCACAAAAGTGAGTGTGCTCGAACTCAAGCTATGAGATATAAAACAGACTAACTACCAAGGGCTGCTGGTGAGGTCATAAGCCTAAAATAATTTGGCAGAGCTAAACCAGACTAGCACAAACAGACTTCTGAATTGGCACATAGCACAAAAGGTAGTTCTCCTTATGCCCAAATATAGATGTTGACTCACACAGTCTGGGTGAGACAGCTGAGGAACAAAGTGATATCATCCGAGGAGGCAGGATGACATCATTCTGCAAATGTTTTTCATCTGTCTGGTTTTTGGCATTATACATTTTTGGCTCCTATTTCTTTCTCATGATTTCCATCAGTCCCTCTTAAAGACTACCCTCCTTGAGGGAGGCAACATCAGCTCCTATCTTTAAATTTCCTGTATGTTGTAAATATTTTTCCATGTCTGACATGGTATCTGGTTTCCCCTGTTCATTCTGTTGAAACTGGTCTCAAAAGGGCCACTAAATATAGGCTAGTTGCCCAATCCACTAGATTCTTTTTTGTTTCCTCCCCATCGGAACTGTGTACAGCTGATCAACTCCTCTTCCTTACCCTACTCTTTCTTTGCTTCCTTATGCCTGTCTTGGGATTCTCCTTCTTCTGAAGATCACTTCTTATGAGCCTACTTCACTTGTCTCTCTTCCATATCTCCCCTGAAACGCTCTCTCGAGTGATCATCCTGGCCTCTTCTCTGCCCACGAGCACCCCAGGCACGCGTATCTCCCAGCTTTCCCATTCTCAGTGAGCACATCTGCAGTGTCCTTCGCCAAGCCAAACCTGTTCAGGTCACTGCCCCAACTAAGAATCTTCGATTTTTGCTGTTGCCTTTAGGACAAAGCCCACACACTCTAGGAAGACGGCCAATCCATTCATAACCTGGTCTTGGGGATCTTCTGAGCTTTGCCTCCCACCATGGCGCTCCTCTACCCCTGCTCAGGCCACTTCTTTATCTCCGTACTCTCCACCTGCAAAAATCTTACAGATCCTCTGAGAGCCAATTCAAAAGTCATTTCTTTAACCCCTTCCTCCCTGCCGCCCTGGTGGCATTAGTGGCTTCTTCCTGGTTCCCAGGACAGTTTTTGCAGACTGCTGGTGTAGCACCTACCACATTCTCTTACTGTTTGCTCTGCCCTCATCTGTCTGTTCCCTTAGATGGTGGCTTCTGGAGAACAGTGACATCACCTTCTGTGGCTGAGGATTCACACCACTTGCACTGTGCCTTGCAGATAATTACATCCTCAATAAAAATAGTTCTCCATTTCAACGGAACCAGTTTTTCAAAGATCAGTCTTCTAATCAGGTTCAGTTACTTTGTTACTTAAAATGGGAGAGAGAAACAGAGACAGAGACAGAGAGAATATCTCTGCCATGAATTAAATGGATTCTAGGCCATATTTAGGCTTTGATGGCAGAGCTCTTTTTCACTCTCTCTATATAATTAAACTGTGGCAAAAGAATGCCGTCCCAGGTTTTTTATGCGTGACCAACTTCCAGGTCAGCTAGATTCCAATGCATAATCACCAGAAAGAACCAGGATGTCTAATCTACTCTTTGTGAATAAAAGGGCCTACTCAATTGAATAAACTCTGCTAAGACACCAAGCTATCATTTAGTACATTTCTTCCCCCAAGAGATGAAATAGGGCCTGGACGTGTATTATAACAGATACACATAAGCTCTAATTTTGTTTTGCAAAATAAGCAGTTACTTAAAAGTAAGCCTGGATAAACTCAAATATATCGCATAGCCAACCCAGACAGAAATAAAGCTCATTATAGTGATTGTGAAGAGTACCGTCTTTCTTTCACCTGCTCTGTTCAGTCAAGACCTACTTCAGCAATGATCTCTGTATAGGATTAGCCAGTGGAGTTCTGCAGCTCAGGATTTCATAAGAGCAATAGCAAAATCTCTTGTGAGTGACTAAATTTCCACCATTTAAGAGCGCGTACAATTTACAATATGTTTTTCCATAAAAAATGAACAAACTTTATTGAACAACGGCTTGTAGATGGCAAGAACTGCCTCTATACCTTATGGGGATTATCTCATTTCCTCAAAATAACCCTCTGAGGTTGAAACTATTATTATCTCTATTTTATAGATGAGGAAACTGAAGGTCAAAAAGTCGGGTCACTTCCTTATGTCTCAGAGCCCTTGAGCAACGACATGGAAGTCAGAGACTGAGTCCGACTCCAGTGAACTTAGGGCACAGACAGGTATTTTTGATGTCAGTTGCTCCCATCTGCTCATGTAGAGAACGATGACAGCCCATAAGCAACATGGAAAGGAAATGTGGCCAGTCAGGTCTGAATCCTTATGTACTTTCTTCCAGCCCCACCTCAAGGATGGAGACTCTACTTCTAGGTATAGAAGACTTTTTATCTTTTTGGAGTCAAAAAGAGAGTGGGCGGGGCGCCTGGGTGGCTCAGTTGGTTGAGCAACTGCCTTGGCTCAGGTCATGATCCTTGAGTTCCAGGATCGAGTCCCACATCGGGCTCCCAGCTCCACGGGGAGTCTGCTTCTTCCTCTAACCTTCTCTCCTCTCATGCTCTCTCTCACTTTCTCTGTCTCTCGGATAAATAAATAAAAAAAATCTTTAAAAAAAAAAAGAGAGTGGGCAAGGTAGAGATGCCGGGGGAGTTAAATTGGATGAATGCACAGTTTTCTGCTCAAACCTCAGCTTGTAAGTATGTGCAGGTCAGTGGAGACTCTGTTCAAATCCCTTAGATCTAAGCGCACCTTAGTAGAAACACTTCTGCTTTGCCTGGACCTGTCCTCCACCTCCCAGAGGAGCTCTGTAGCCTGGAATCCAGGCGACTCTGGGACAGGATGGTCATGCAATCACTTCATTCATATGGACATTTCTTTTGTAAACTGACACTTCTCTGTCACTCGTTCCAGTGTCTACCGGAAAAATGCTCCCTTATTGCTGTTGAAGTAGGAGAATCAACATACTATGGTTTATCCAACCTATTCCATTTTCAGCAAAATTCTTGAAAACAGGGCTGTGCCCTTCTACTCCCAAGATAGGCTACCTGCAAATATTTCTGGTTAATCTCCAGTTCTTATGTTCCTGGCGTGATTAGTTTTTTCCTGAAGAAGACAGCTTCCTACATTGTATCTCCAAGAATAAATGTTACCTTCTCTCAAACAAATTACTTTGAGGCTATCATTTAAAGTTGAATTTAATAATTAGTGCAGAAATTAATGCAATCTATTAGCTGAAATTGAATTTTTAAAAATCTTAGACAAATTACTAACAATCATTAACAATGATAGTGTGGCAAGACACAAAACACATACTATATGCTGAGGGTGTGGGAAAAAATTGATAGAAGTATCAATTGATGAAACTTTTCACAGACAGCAATTTGGCAATATCTATTGAAATTACAAAAGCATTTACAGATGATTCAGAGGTGATTCATGGCAGCATTGTTTTGTAAGAGCAAAAGATTATAGTCTATCCATCAATAAGGTTCAAACAATGTAAACTTAAAAAAGATTGAGAAAGCCCCATCAGTGATAGGGAATGCTCTTTAAACCACATGTGTGGGGCACCTGGGTGGCTCAGTGGATTAAAGGCTCTTCCTTTGCTTGGGTCTTGATCTCAGGGTCCTGGGATCAAGCCCCGCATTGGCTCTCTGCTCAGTGGGGAGCCTGCTTCCCCTTCTACCTCTGCCTGCCTCTCTGCCTACTTGTGATCTCTTTCTCTCTGTCAAATAAATGAATAAAATCTTTAAAAAAAAATAAAAGAAAAAATAAATCACATGTATGAGTATGTGTGTGAGCATGTGCATGTATGTCAGCTGTGGTGTGCTAGTTCATGTTCAAACTTACCAGTTCCCTAAGTGTGGTTCCACAAATGTTGGTTGACAAGCAAGATGAAAGTTAAACAATGAAAATATAGTCTGGAGGGTAGTCTGGGTGGCTCAGTTGGGAAGTGTCTGCCTTCAGCTCAGGTCATGATCCCAGAGTCCTGGGATCTAGCCCACATTGGGCTCCCTGCTCAGCAGGGAGCCTACTTTTCTCTCTCCCCCCAGCTCATGCTCTCTCTCACTCTCTCTCTCACAAATAAATAAATAAAATCTTAAAAAAAAAAAAAAGAAAGAAAAGAAAAGAAAATATATTCTGGAGCTTCATTGGTTCATCAATGAAGTGAGTGACTTCTTTGCCAAATTGGATAATATTTTCAAATACTGGAAGACTATTTCCTCAATTTTTATTACTTTCACCAGGACAAACTTTTTTTTTAATTTTTATTAACATATAATGTATTATTTGCCCCAGGGTACAGGTCTGTGAATCATCAGGCTTACACATTTCACAGCATTTGCCATAGCACATACCCTCCCCAATGTCCATATCCCTACCCGCCCCCCACCTCCCAGCAACCCTTAGTTTGTTTCATGAGTTTAGGAGTCTCTTATGGTTTGTCTCCTTCCCCATCCCATCTTGTTTCATTTCTCTTCCCCACCCCCCAACCCCCTGCTCTGCCTCTCAAATTCTTCATATCAGAGCGATCATGTGATAATTGTCTTTCTCTGACTGACTTATTTCGCTTAGCATAATACCCTCTAGTTCCATCCACACCAGGACAAACTTTTAGGTTTAATTTGTATTAACATTTTGCCATCCTTTTCTTAATTCTAGACAATCAACAAAACAAGATATTAAGTCCTGATTTGTATCATTAACTGATTTCTATGGGGGAAATACCCCCACCAATGGCCAACTTCAAACTAACAATGTGACATCACCGAATATGCAGTGGGAAGAGATCCACATACTTACAGGAACAACATTATATAGTATCTCCACCATTTATATATCGTAGATGTGAATAAACTCATGACACATATAATAGGGTTGTAATAAAATAATTAGGAAGTGATTTTTTTAGCATTTGTTGACTTTTTAACTTAATTGCAAGTTTACTTATTTTTTTAATAGTGGTTATATTTATTAACCAGCTCACAAAATTCCTGAAAAATGTAACAACTGGCTCTTGTTCACTTAGGAGATGGCACCATACCAATTATGTGTATAAATGTGTAGAATTAGACAGTCACACCAGGAAGCAAAACACACATTTGGATGAAAATATGAAGAAAATTCAAATGTTGGGTCTTTTTAAAAGGTATGAGCGAGGTTAAGGAAACACAAAGAGACGCTGAGAAATCTGTGAATATACCAAAATATGTTGAATTTTATAATTCAAGTGGGTGAAGTGCATGGTATCTAAATTATATCTCAATAAAGCTGTTTTTTAAAAAGGGGAGATACTGAGGCTCCCAGGGACTAGAGGTGGCAGGAAGCCATTAGCACCCCAACATTTTATGGGGCAAGAGAAGGGAAGAGTTTAATCAGAGCACTGTGAGAAATAAGGACCCAGAGGGGCTTCCAGCAAGAGCTATAGTCATAGAAGGACTCAATCACCACCTCAAGTGTAGCTTGAAAACAGAGGAAATTCGGGGTGGGAAGAATAGCCCAAACTTTCCACTCCTATTGATGCCTCACTTTGGCCAAACTGAACTGTAAGTCAGAGGGCTAGGGAAGATGGCTGATGTATTTATAGGGGTCAACTCCTTAGGGCCCAGAGCAGATCCATAAGAGTTAGATCATGGATCTGAGGGCAGAGAATGGGAACACATACACACACATACGTATTTGCTAATCAAGGATAAGTATAGTATATTTCTGGAAGAAACACAAGAAAACTATTAATACTGGTTGGCTTCAGGGAAGGAGAAATACAGAAAGACACAGATTTTTCACTCTGCAACATTTGTAGCTTTTGAATTTGGAACAATATGAATATATTACCTATTTTGAAAGAAATAACATTGAAATTAAAAAAAAATAAAAATCAACCAAAAAAACAAGTAACTCTGTGTTAGCCCACAAATCAAGGCAGTTCACAAATCACTTGATTCTCCTCTGCTTCTGAGCAGGAAGGTCGTTGCCTCTCCCCACTAGGGTTGAGTGTGTCTACAGGCCTTATTTGAGGAATGGAATATGAGCACAACTAATGTGTGTCACATCAGGCAGAAGCTTTAAGAGTCAGTGTATGTACTGCCACCTTCCCTTTTTCCTCCCTCATAGATCATGGAAGCATCTACCAACATGGAACTGCTCTTCGCCAGAGTCCATAATTTATAAGGCGGAGATACGTTCCCTTCTACGACCACTACCCTAACATTGGACATGCAGCAAGGGTGAGCAATAACGTTTATTGCTCTAAATTACCAAGATTATGAGGTTGTTTGTTGCCACAGCATAGACTAGTCGTATCCTCATTGACACAAGATGGAACCAGGTGGCTCCTGGAATTATTTCCAAATAAAAAATATGTGATTTAAAAAAAAAATGTGATTTTTAAAAATAGTTCCAGTTAGCCTCTCATATGTAAAACAATACACATGTTTACACTCATGGAAATATCACTGTTTTCAATGACAGTATGTATATTGATTTGTGAATATTAATACTAAGCTTATATTTGGCAATTTATACATCAGAACCTCAGAAATGCGTACCATTTGGCCAAACAATTATACTTCTATGAATTAATGCTCACGGAATAATAATAATGATAATGGCTAAATTTTATTGAACAGATATTATGCATCAGGCATATTTGAAGTACTTTACATAAATTATTTTAGAATGCTCATGGTAATCCTATTATTATTATTATTATTATTTTCTAAAGATTTTATTTAAGAGAGGGAGCAAGAGGGACAGCATGAGGGGGCTGGAGGGAACAGAAGGAGAAGGAGAAGCAGGCTCCCCATAAGCCTGGAGCTCAGTCGATCCCAGAACCCCGGGATCATGATCCGAGCCAAGGGCAGACGCTTAACTGATTGAGCCACCCAGGCGACCCTGACCTATTTTTATTACTACACTTTTACACAAGGAGACTGAAGCTTGGATAAGCTGAAAAACTTGTTAAAAATTATATAACTAACAGAGTTTCAGGATTTAAATCCACCAGCCTGACTCCAGAGCCCGTGCTTTCAACCATTACGATATACTGTTACTACTTCTTTATTTTAAATATAATTTAAAAAGTAAACAAATAAATTTAATTTTCCCCTTTATTTCTTCTCTGACTTACACATTTCTTAATTTCCAAATGTATGTCTTTTTTTAGTAAGCTTTTTTCCAACTTTATTGAGGAATAGCTGACAAATATAGTTGTACATATTTAGAGCGTACAACGTGATGATTTGATATAGATACTTCAGAGAATGATTGCCAAGATCAAGATAATTAACACTTCCATCAGCTCACACAGTTAGCCAGGTTTTTTTTGTTTTGTGGTGTTTTGTTTTTTTAATGGTGAGAATGCTTAAGATCCACTCTTGGCAACTTTCAAGTACAGATCATCATCAACTTATGCTGGGGTTATGTTCCAATAAACCCATTGTGAGTTGAAAATATAACGACTCAGAATCACATTGAATACCCCTAGCCTACTGAACGTTACAGTACAGCCTCACCCACCTTAAACGTGCTCAGAACATTTAATACTGGCCTACAGTTGGGCCAATCATCTAACACAAAGCCTCTTCTATAATAAAGTGTTGAATATCTCGTGTAATGTGTTGAATATTGTACCGAAAGTGAAAAACAAAATGGTTATACAGATGGGCAATGGTTCTAAGTCTGTTGGCTGCTGTTGCCCAGCATCATGACAGAGGATCATATCTCACGCTGCCTGGGAAAAGGGGAAAGACCCAAATTCAAAATCTGAAATATGGTTTTTACTGCCTGCCTATTATCTTCGCACCATTATAGAGCCAAAAAATCATAAGTCTAATGCTTGTAAGCTGGGGATCACCTGCACACAATATCGTGTTATTAACTGTAGTCATCATGCTGTCCATTAGACCCTCAGAAGTTCACCTTCTTATTACTGAAAGTTTGTCTCCTTTGATCTACATCTCCCCATTTTCCCCTGACCTCCACCCCTGGCAACCTGTTTCTTTGAATTCAGGTTTACAGTCCACATATAAGTGATACCATACTTATTGCTACTTCTTAAATAACTTTAAGGATGTAAATTACAGCACTGCTTTAGGGTAAAAAACTGGGGAAACAAAACTAACATCAAAATGTGACAGAGTGTTGAATCAATTGTGGTTATAGAATACCATGTCAGGGCACCTGGGCGGCTCAGTAGGTTAAGCCTCTGCCTTAGGCTCAGGTTGTGATCTCAGGGTTCTGGGATTAAGTCCCACATTGGGCTCTCTGCTCAGCAGGAATCTGCTTCCCCTTACCTCTTTGCCTGCCTCTCTGCCTGCTTGTGATCTCTCTCTGTCAAATAAATAAATAAAATCTTAAAAAAATAAAAAAAAGAATTCCATGCCCATTCAGCCATTTCTTAAAATTCATAAATAAGGGGCGCCTGGGTGGCTCAGTTGGTTAAGCATTCTCCTTTGGCTCAGGTCATGATCCCAGGGTCCTGGGATTGAGTCCCACATCAGGCTCCCTGCTCAGTGGGGAGTCTGCCTCTCCTCTACCTCTATCCCTCCCCCCTGCTTGTATGCCCTCTCTGTCTCAATACAATCTTAAAAAAATAAAATGAAATAAAAATATCATGAAGAACATGAAAATAAAGTCTGCAATATAAAAAATGAGAATAATTTTTAAATTTTTTGTTCCATTTTTTATATGGATATATATGCATAGACAACAGCCTAGAAAGCTTAGTAGTAGACCTGGATAGTAGATCTTACATGAGCTTTACTAAGTGCCCACAGGTATTGTCTTATTTTTGACAGCAGCATGATAAACCCTAACATTAAAGATGCCAGGCTGAGCTCACACAGTAGATCCTGAAACAAGAGTTTGCATACAGTTTCCCTAGTCAGTAAGCCACCCCAGGGAATAGGTATGGGGATGTGGAAGAGCGAAATGGGGTGGAGGGAAAGCCAAATCAAAGACTGACTGTGTCATAAAGCTGATCACCACTGTGGGAAACTAAGGCGTTTTCTCTAGAAATCTGTCTAAAGAACCAGGTAGAGTGGACTTCACCAATGTCTGCCTAAGAGACATAAGGCAGGAGGATGTATCCACGGCTCCCTTCCCCGTTGGCCAAGGGTACTAAGTCCCTCCTATTTCCGGTCTGCACATTAGCCAGAAGGGCTAAGAAGATTGCTGCAGGCATCCCACTGGCCACAGCAGAGAAGCCTGGGGCAGAGAGCCAGCGCTAAGCCAAAAATGCTGATAGAGGTGCTGGAACAAAAATGAAGTGAAAAAAAGGTGAACTGAGAGGATGAACACTGGGCAAAAAAGACAGGGGCCTTACATAGCTTTGTATAAAGTTTAGAGATTAAAATACCAGCTTCAAGACATGATTCTCTTCTTAATTAAAATGGGGTGAAATGGGGCACCTGGGTGGCTCAGTTGGTGAAGCATCTGCCTTCAGCTCAGGTCATGATCTCAGCGTCCTCGGATCGAGTCCTGCATCTCGCCTCGGGCTCCCTGCCTAGCAAGGAGTCTGCTGCTCTCTCTCCCTCTGCCCCTCTCCCCTACTCCTACTTTCCCTCTCAAACAAATAAATAAAATCTTAAAAAAGAAAAGAATGTGGTAAAACCCAAGTTTTATTTCCTTTTTCTTTTAGAATAAGAGCTCTTGTAGTAGGAAAGCCTAAGTGGAAGGCGCTGAAACTATCCATGTCCCCATCCAATCAAGATAGTAAATAAAAAGCCATATCACATCTGAGAGGGGCATGGCAGAGATTAGAATGGACCTCAAAGATTTAAAGGATGCAGAGGCATGGTTCCCATTAAACAACCATCCTGGCATCTACAAGAACCAGACTGTGGACGATTGTGTACCACCTGATGTTGAGAAGGGAGAAGTGGCAGTCACAGCACCAGGCTGGATGTGGGGTCCTCACGAGAGGAGACTAACACGGCCTCAAGCACACAGCACGTGGTTACTCTGCTGAGTATATTTTTTCCATATCAATCAAAAAGAAGGATGAAAAGCAGTATATACAGCAGTACATATTCCCAGGCTTGCCCCAAGACTATTTAAATTCTCCCATTTCCAGTCATAGGGAGCTGTACTTTATGTACATTCCACAAAAATTACATTGGTCCACTATTTCGAGGCTACACGTTAATAAGCAAGATGCGGCATGCACTCTAGGTGCCTTATAAGATGTATATAATCCAGAGGGTGAGAAATTAACCCTATGAAGATCTAAAGGCAGAGGAGTGCAGGACATGCAGGGATATCCCCCCAAAAGTAAAGGGTAAGTTACTGCATCATCACTTCCTACCTGTAAGAAAGCAGCACACCACATTTTAGGTCTCATTAGGTTTTCCTTGCAGAATGTTCCACACTGAGGTCCATTGCTTGAAGCCATTTATAAGGTGACCTGGAAGGTTTCTAGCTTTAGCAGAGGCCAGAACAAGAGAGGGCTTTGCAGCAGGTCCAGTTTTTAGTTGGAGCAGCCTTGCTGCTTGGGTCACAGGAGCCAGCAGATTCTAGGGGAGCAGGGGCACCTGTGAGGAAGAGAGGTCACATGAGCTCTTTGGCAAGTCCCAATGGCAGGACCACCATGCAGCATCTCGGCTTCTCCAAGCAACACTCTTCCATTTACTGCAGAGAACTATACACATCATGGGAAGTACAGCTCCGGGAAGGCTACTGGCCCCAGATAGCGTGAGTACCTTACTGTAGGACATCAAGGGACCGTGTGGCCAGACATGCTCAGCATGAGCTGAAGGCTCTCAACTCCCCACACCCCAAGTTATAAGGTGAGGGGGGCCTAGTAACAATATATTGTAAGAGAGCTAGAGACTGTGCTTGAGAACATGCAGAAAGCACAAAGAGGCTGCATGAGAGATGACCCAAGACCTCAGGATCGCCATGCTGTGTCCGGACTGGCGTCTCTTCCTCGTTACAGTTTCCCTGTGACCACCTAACAAAGGAAGAAAATCCAGCCTTGGACTCACAGATGGATAACCTTGGTGAAGTTGGTATGGGTTCACAATGGCCTGCTGCCCAGAACATTTTCATTCAGGGGTGGCCTTGAAAGACAGTGAAGGCAAATCCTCCAAATGGGCAGACTACTTTTTTAAAAAATGATTAAATTGTCTTTGTATATATTCACAAATTAACTCATAAATCTATTATTTCTATCCACAATATTTATAGAGGTAGGGCTTAAAAATAACATTTTAAGGACACCTGGGTGGCTTAGGTAGTTAAGCGTCTGCCTTCAGCTCAGATCATGATCCCAGGGTCCTGGGATCAAATCCTGCATCGGGCTCCTTGCTCAGCAGGGAGTCTGCTTCTCCCTCTGCCTGCTGCTCCCCCTGGTTGTGCTCTCTCTCTCTCTGTCTGACAAATAAATAATTAAAATCTTTTTTAAAAAATTAAAAAAATTTAAAATGACATTTGTATTGTTTGTTTAAATTATCTGGATTTAAATTGCATCACCAATAATGAAAATGAAGTATTTACATTATAGGTTGCCTCCACTAAGCAAAAGCAGAGCATTCCTATGAAACCTTTCATAAGTTGAAAAGGCATAAAGCAAAGAAGCAATTACCGTTAACTTACATGGAACATTTTTGAGCATTCTCAGACCCCCCAAATAACCCCCCTGATCTGATACCTTAAGATACATCTTGCTAACAGATGCACCAAACAAACCAAGATAAAGCTCATGCCCACTGACACCATTCAAAACTATGGCAGCTTGATGCTGAGATGCTAAGTTCCTGGGGAAGGAGCTTGGTGGTGTCACTCTCACTGCCTTGCAAACAGCTGGCCTCAAAACAAATGCTAAACACTATTTTAGCTTTTTGCCTTTTCTCCTAAGAGCAAAAATCATGTTAGGCTTTCTTGCAGTTAGCAAAAACACGTACCAGCGTAGGTCTTTCAAAAAAGAGAGGCTATGTATTGAGAACTCTCAAAAAGCAAGGCATATCTATATGAACCGTGTTGATAAGAGAGAACGCAGGGGAAGACTTCCAAGACCATACAGAGAGCAGGCATAGGAAGTAATAGGCCCTTCGAGAATTCTATCACTATTGCCTAAGCAGTGGGAGATTTGGCGAGCGAAAGAACAAGGAGGCAAATTGAAATAGAAGAAGGATAATAGGATTTCTGAACCAGACAAATGTGGCTTTGAGTCAAGGCTCTGCCAATCATGAAATGAATCCTTTTGGATAGGTTATTTAATCTCTCTGCACATCAGTTTTCTTTTTGTGAATCAAGGTTGATGATACTTTAACTAGTTGTGGTGTTTTTTGTTTGTTTGTTTGTTTGTGGGCAGCAAAGCAGGTTTATTGAGTGATGGTACAAAGCTCTCAAAGAGGGAGGGGACCTGAGAGGGTTGCGGACACTTTAACTAGTTTTTAACTACGTTTCTGCCAAGTACAGTTGTACAACCTGTGAACTGAACAAAAGTACCCAGGGAAGAGGTCAAAAGGGGCTGACATTCCCCTCGGGCTCAGATCACTGGAAGCATTCTACCACACACAGGTATTTGCATTTCTAATTTGCACCTCTCCCCCCTGTAGGCTACTTCATTCCTGCCTGTTGTCAGGATTTGAATGAGATGACATATGTAAAACACCTAGTCGGTAGTAATAAATGATAGCTGCTATTGTATTCTACTGTCTCCAAGTCTATTAGTTACCAAAAGCCCTGCATGATAAAGATGGTCATGAAAGGAAGGGCATGAAAACAGACACATAGATCATTGGGATGGAACAGAGAACCCAGAAATGGATCCTCAATTCTATGGTTGACTAATCTTTGACAAAGCAAAGAATGTCCAATGGAAAAAAGACAGTCTCTCCAACAAATGGTGTTGGGGAAATTGGACAGCCACATGCAGAAGAATAAAGCCAGACCATTTGCTTACACCATACACAAAAATAGACTCAAAATGGATGAAAGACCTAAACATGAGATGAGAAACCATCAAAATCCTAGAGGAGAACACAGACAGCAACCACTTTGACCTCGGCCACAGCAACTTCTTGCTAGATTTGCTCTGAAAGCAAAAATAAACTATTGGGACTTCATCAGGATAAAAAGCTTTTGCACAGCAAAGGAAACAGTCAACAAAACCAAAGACAGTCAATAGAATGGGAGAAGATATTTGTAAATGTCTTATCTGATAAAGGGCTAGTATCCACTATCTATAAAGAACTTACCAAACTCAACACCCAAAGAACAAATAATCCAATCAAGAAATGGGCAGAAGACATGAATAGACATTTCTCCAAAGAAGACATACAAATGGCCAACAGCCACATGAAAAAGTGCTCAATATCACTCGGCATCAGAGAAATACAAATCGAAACCACAATGAGATACCACATCACACCAGGCAGAATGGCTAATATTAACAAGTCAGGAAGCGACAGCTATTGGTGAGGATGTGGAGAAAGGGGAACACTCTTGCACTGTTGGTGGAAATGCAAGCTGGTGCAGCCACTCTGGAGATCAGTATGGAGTTTCCTCAAAAAGTTCTAAACAGGGCGCCTGGGTGGCTCAGTTGGTTAAACAACTGCCTTTGGCTCAGGTCATGATCCCGGAGTCCCGGGATCGAGTCCCATGTCGGACTCCCGGCTCTGCGGGAAGTCTGCTTCTCCCTCTGACTTTCTCCCCTCTCATTGTCAGTCTCTCGCTCTCTAATAAATAAATAAAAATTTTAAAAAAATTGGTTGTAGTGACTTTTAAAAAAAAAAAGTTCTAAACAGATCTACCCTACAATCCAGCAATTACACTACGAGGGATTTACCCAAAAGATACAAATGTAGTGATCCAATCAGGCACCTGCATCCCAATGTTCAAAGCAGCAATGTCCACAGTACCCAAACTATAGAAAAAGCCCAAATGTCCATTTGACAGATAAATGGATAAAGATGTGATATATTTATACACATATCAAAAAGTGAAATCTTGCCATTTGCAATGACGTGGATGGAACTAGAGGGTATTATGCTAAGTGAAATAAGTCAGAGAAAGACAATTATCATATGATCTCACTCATATGTGGACTTTAAGAAACAAAACAGGGGATCATAGGGAAAGGGAGGGAAAAATAAAACAAGACAAAGTCAGAGAGGGAGAAAAACCTTAAGAGACTCTTAACCATAGGAAACAAACTGAGGGTTGCTGGAGGGGAGGGGGGTGAAGAGATGGGGCAACTGGGTGATGGGCATTAAGATGGGCACTTGATATAATGAGCACTGGGTATTATACAAGACTGATGTGGGGCACCTGGGTGGCTCAGTGAGTTAAAGCCTCTGCCTTCAGCTCAGGTCATGATCTCAGGGTCCTGGGATCAAGCCCCGAATCAGGCTCTCTGCTCAGCAGGGAGCCTGCTTCCTCCTCTCTCTCTGCCTGCCTCTCTGCCTACTAGTGATCTTTCTCTGTCAAATATATTAAAAAAAAAAAAAAAAGACTGATGAATCACTGACCTGTGCCTCTAAAACCAATAATACATTATATGTTAATTAACTGAATTTAAATGAAAAAGAAAACAAAAAACAAAAAGGAAGGGCTTGTCTCTGACAGAACCTGCTTCCTCCAATAGACTTTAAAAGCCTATTAAGGGCTGGGGTACAAGTCTTAATCACCTCTGGATGTTCCTGGCACTTAGTACTAAATAAATATTTGATAATATTGGGTAATAAATATTTGAATGAGTGCCTGATTGAATTAATGAAAGGATAATTTTACCTTTTTTAAAAACAAAACAAAGTAAGAGCAACCAAAGCATCTTTGAAAATATTTGCTTGGGGGCACCTGGGTGGCTCAGTGGGTTAAAGCCTCTGCCTTCGGCTCAGGTCCTGATCTCTGGGTCCTGGGACGGAACCCCGCATTGGGCTCTCTACTCAGGGGGAGCCTGCTTCCCCCTCCCTCTGCCTGCCTCTCTGCCCACTTGTGATCTCTATTTCTCTCTGTGTCAAATAAATAAATAAAATCTTAAAAAAAAAATTTTGCTTGGAACCCTTCTTGAGTATCTTCCAGGCTGTTGGGTTCAGAGTGCGAGTTCTAAGTCTGCATTTTCCATCAGTTTTGAGGCCATGTACATAATAAATCTAGGTTGATACTCAGAGTATGTGGCTTCAACTGTCTTAAATTTAGAGAGACAATCCTGAAGTGGTAAAACCAAGTAAGTGACAGCCCCACAAATCCTCCAAGCTCATCTCTTTGATCCATTTACCAGGTAATCCACCTGGCTTCTGGCTGGCAGAAGTGAAAATAACCACATAACTATGTTATGTTGATCAAGCTCGTCTGTTCATTTAGTGTTTTTCAGCTGATTCTTGCTGTCGTTTCCCTTCTTTTAGACTACCCAAAGTAAGTCTGGTTCTCTATATTAAGCTGGCTGAACTATTTGGTTGGTGGAGACAGCTGCTAGAATAGGGAGAGATTGCCTGTGGAAATGTCTCTGTGGGGGAAGAACCCTCTCCTGGACCTTTCCAGACTCCTCCCCCTTCGCAGCTGTGCTAAGGAGGCTCCGACCTGACTGCGGCACTAGCAGCAGCACAGTGAAGCTCCAAAACAGCCCTCTTGGGGGGTACAGGGGGAGATGCAGGGAGACGGTATGGAAACCAAGTCTTCCCCTAAACAAAACTTTCAGTCGAATCCAGCAAAACAATGTTTTCAGGTCAGCAGATTCAGTTTTCCCGCAGTTGCCTCTGACTTAGCATAAGGGATCTGAGCGAGCTCTAAAACATGATACGATGGCGGCGTAGGATCCGATATGCGTTCCTGCGGTCGGTCATTTATTCTGCGTATGCTCCCTCCGCTCTTCCGCAGCTTGGTTACGTGCCTCTCTTCCTCCTGGTTCACCGCCGGTTGGGTTTATTAACTTGTCCGAATTAAATTTGACACATTGGGCTGACAGTTTTAAAAGGCACTGAGAACTCCAGGCCCTGGAACGGTAATAACAAAAAGGAGCTGCCACAAACTTCCCGGTAGAAGGGCAGTCTCGGTAACGATCAGCAGGCGCCTTTGTTCTCCTCAGAACAGCTAATCTCTCGTGCTAAATTTGCCTTGTTTGCAATCCCAGAGACTTCTAGAGAGTTCTGTTCTTTGAGCACTTTGCCTGTTGCTTCTAACCTGTTTCTGTTTCGTCACAGTGGGCCAAGCCTTTGACTGATTTTAGCTGCTTTTAGGATAGACTGCTTTTATTTATTTATTTTTTAAAAGGTTTTACTTATTTGTCAGAGAGAGAGTGTGCGAGCTCTCTGTCTACCAGCAAAGAGCCCAACCGGGACTCCATCCCAGGACCCTGGGATCTTGACCTGAGCCAAAGGCCGGTGCTTAACCCATTGAGCCACCCAGGTGCCCTGGGACCCACTGTTTTTAAGTTATCCTTATAGTCACTAACTTTGATGGTAAACAAGCAAGAAAGTGCTATGATTTCTCTAGGAGGACAGGACTTTTTAGAATTAATTAAATTAAAGCCCAAATAGCAAACTTTGGGGGCCTTTAAAAGAGCACACCTCAATAAATGCAGTTTAAAAATCTTTTCTCATTAAGTTATATTAACTTGAGTTACTTCACAGCAAAATGGTAACAAGAAGGAGGAAAAAATTACGTTCTGAATAATTATTGTTTTGGAACGTTGCATTACAAAATCACAAAAGATTTGGAGGGTGATACAGATGTTTTTCAGATGAGCTTTTGTACTTTTGGTTCTAATAAAATAAGTGAGGCCTGTGGTTCTGGTCCTGACCTAGGAAGTTCTAGGCTCCTTCAATTTCAAAAGGATTGAGCAAGACTCCCCTCCTTCCCAGATTCTTCCCAATGCCTACAAAATTCTCTTTCTGGCAGAGACATGGGTTAATTAACCCTTTAAACCCCATTTCTTTCTTTTTTAAAAAATATTTTATGTATTTATTTGACAGAGAGAGAGAGGCAGTAGGAGAAGGAACATAAGCAGGGGGAGTGGGAGAGGGAGAAGTAGGCTTCCCGCTGAGCAGGGAGCCCGATGCAAGCCTCGAGCCTCGATTCCAGGACCCTGGGATCATGACCTCAGTGGAAGGCAGATGTTAACAACTGAGCCACCCACGCGCCCCTAAACCCCATTTCTCATATAACCCAGAAAACAACAACAGAGAGAGGCCTTGTAAGGGGGGTGTGTTACAGCGCAGACCCTGGTGCCAAACTAGCTCTACCATTTGCTACCTGTGTAACGTTGGACCAGTGGCTTAAGCTCTCTGGGCCTCATTTTTCCCACCTGTGAAATGGGAATAGTAACAGTATGCACAACAGAGAATTATTATAGGGATTAAATGAGTTCATCTTCCTAAAAAGGTTTAGAATAATGCTGTAGCACTATATGATTGTTGCTAAATAAAATTTTGTCTAGCAAAGTCTAATCCTGACTTCTATTTTATCTCTCAAATCAGAAGTATTTCTAGGGCACCTGGGTGGCTCAGTGGGTAAAAGCCTCTGCCTTCGGCTGAGGTCATAGTCTCAGGGTCCTGGGATCAAGCCCCTAATTGGGCTCTCTGCTCAACAAGGAGCCTGTTTCCCCCTCTCTCTGCCTGCCTCTCTGCCTACTTGTGATCTCTCTCCTGTCAAAAAAAAAAAAAAAAATCAGAAATATTTTTACCCATGAATCCAGTAGAAGAAATTGTTAGTAATTTTTAATGCCTTTTATGTAAATAACATATCGAGTAAGTATTTGCATCACAGATTATAAACAGGCTAGTTGTCTAACAATAAACAAATTGTTAAAATATCAAGATATTTAATTTTAATGAAATACAAATTTATTTTCAATATGTGCTTAAGTATAAAAAAGGTAATTTTATTTATTTATTTATTAAAGATTTTATTTATTTATTTGACAGAGAGAGAGACCACAGGCAGGCAGAGAGGCAGGCAAAGAGAGATGGGGAAGCAGGCTCCCTGCCGAGCAGAGAGCCCCGATGCGGGGCTTGATCCCAGGATGCTGAGATCATGACCTGAGCCAAAGGCAGAGGCCTTAACCCACTGAGCCACCCAGGTGCCCCTATTTATTTATTTATTAATACATAATACATAAATGTATTATCACAGTGCCTGGGTGGTTTAGTTGGTTAAGCATCAGACTCTTGATTTTGCTTATGTCATGATCTCAGGGTCATGAGATCAAGCCCTGCATGGGACTCTACACTGGGCATGGAGTCTGCTTAAGATTCTCTCTTTCCGAATTTGAGAGGCAGGGCAGGGGGTGATGGGGGGGTGGGGAAGAGAAATGAAACAAGATGGGATGGGGAAGGAGACAAACCATAAGAGACTCCTAAACTCACGAAACAAACTAAGGGTTGCTGGGAGGTGGGGGGGTGGATAGGTATATGGACATAGGGGAGGGTATGTGCTATGGCAAATGCTGTGAAATGTGTAAGCCTGATGATTCACAGACCTGTACCCTGGGGTAAATAATACATTATATGTTAATAAAAAAATTAATTAAAAAAAAAAGAATTTAGTAAAAAAAAAAAAAAAAAAAGATTCTCTCTTTCCCTCTCTCTGCCTCTCCCCACCCCCACTTGTGTGCATCCTCTCTTGCTCTCTCTTTAAAAAAATAATAGTAATATGTATTATGATTCTACTTTTTAATATGTAATATATATAATATCTTACGTAATGTATTATGTATGAATGCAAAAAAATTCTGAACAGATAAACACTAAAATGTTCATAGTGGTTATTTTGCAGTGATGAAATGATGGACGGTTTTTATTTACTTCTTTTTCAAAATCTCTATGTTCTAAATTACCTCCAAGAACATTCATTACTTATAAATAAAGGGAAACTAAAAATTAATAATAAAAATATGGTTTTATGATTGTGGAAATATATTTTTTCTCTGTGGGAATCTCTAAGGAAAATGAAATATAGGAGCACCTGGGTGACTCGGTCAGTTAAGTGTCTGCCCTCGGGTCAGGTCATGATCTCAGGGTCCTGGAATCGAGCCCCATGTGGGACTCCCTGCTCATGCTCTCTTTTTCTATCAAACAAATAAATAAAATCTTTAAAAAAATGAAAATGAAATATATTAAATTCCTCTAATTCCCTATAATCACAACTTCCATAAGCTTCAAATTTAGTAAGAAGATTTTTTTTTTATCCCATTGCCTTAGATACTTTAAGGCACTGAAAGGTATTTTAAACCATCTTGAATTTATTACCTTGAATACTTTAAACATTTGTTCTCACTTTTATCTTCATTAGCTATAGATAACTAGTTTTATGTTAAGTATAACCAAATCTTTATTTTACTAATTTATTTTAATCTAAATTTCAGGTATCGAACAGACAGTGCAGTATTAGTTTCTGAAGTAGAATTCAATGATTCATCACATACATACAAACACCCAGTGCCCATTACAAGAGGTGCCCTCCTTAATACCCATCTAGCCCATCCTCCCCACCTTCTTTCATCAACCCTCAGTGTATTCTCTATTGTTAAGAGTCTCTCTTTTTTTTTTTAAGATTATTTATTTATTTGACAAAGAGAGAGATCACAGGTAGGCAGAGAGGCAGGCAGAGAGAGAGGGGGAAGCAGGCTCCCCACTCAGCAGAGAGCCCGATGCGGGGCTCAATCCCAGGACCCTGAGATCATGACCTGAGCCGAAGGCAGAGGCTTTAACCCACTGAGCCACCCAGGCACCCCTATTGTTAAGAGTCTCTTATGGATTGTTTCCCCTCTCTCCTTTTTTTCTTTTCCCCTTTACAATATGTTCATCTGTTTTCTTTCTTAAATTCCACATATGAGTGAAATTGTATGGTATTTGTCTTTGACGAACTTCTTTCACTTAACATAATACCCTCTAGCTCCATTCATATCATTGCAAATGGTAAGATTTCATTTTTTGATGGCTTAGTAATATTTCATTTTATATATATGTGTGTATACACACACACACACACACACACGCACGCACGCACCATGTATTCTTTATCCATTCATCAGTTGATGGACATCTGTGTTCTCCGCATAGTTTGAGGCATAATTTGGCTATTGTTGCTAATGCTGCTGTAAACTTCAGGGTGCATGTACACCTTTGAATCTGTATTTTTGTGTCCTTTGGGTCAATACCTAGTAGTGCAACAGCTGGGTCATAGAGTAGCTCTATTTTAACTTTTTGAGGAACTTCCACATGATTTTCCAGAGTGACTACACTAGTTTGCATTCCCACCAATAGTCTAGGAAGGTTCCCCTTTCTCCGCATCCTCACCAACATCTGTAGTTTCCTGAGTTGTTAATTTTAACCATTCTGACTGGTGCGAGGTAGTGTCTCATTTGGTTTTGATTTGCATTTCCCTGATGGTGAGTAATGTTGAGCATCTTTTCATCTGTTAGCCATCTGGATGTCTTCTTTGGAAAAGTGTCTATTCATGTCTTCTGCCCATTTCTTAACTGAATTATTTTTTGGCGGGTAGTGAGCTTGATAAGTTCTGGATAAATTTTGGAGACTAACCCTATATCAGATATGTTGTTTTCAAATATCTTCTCCCATTCCATAGACTGCCTTTTAGTTTTGTTGTATAACCAAACTTTAAAACAACTCATTACACTAAATTCGAGAACTGAAGTAGAATTCTGTGAATACTATAATTTTAATTAGGTTTCTACAATCTAGCAAAGAACAGAAATGAAGAGTTTTTAGGCATTATTTATGAGGCAAGATTGATGACTACTTAATTGAGTACATTTTCCAAGAGCCAGAGAGAAAAGTTAAATATACCACCTCACCAGTACTATCATTAGGGACATTTGACTAGATCACTTTTGATTTGCCCTTCTTCAAGTGTGACTTTGTTTCTCCTCAACCTCAATTGTTTCTTCCAGACTCATCTGTGATCCTTGTGGTTCTTCCTTCAATCTCCCCTTAAAGGGTTCAACATATTCTTAAGTAAAATCCTTGTAAAAATACCAGATGTGACTCTCTGTCTGTTTGTTTTTACCCAAGATGGGAATTACTTTCTCTCTCATACTGAGAACCTAAAACCTAAAAGCCACAATGAACCGATACCCTGGGGAACTGATAAATCAATATATTTTAATTTGAAGGAAGTCAGATTTGAAGAATAGAAGTTGATTTTTGTTCTTCCACAAAACTAAGAAACCAATTTCTATCTCTCACTGGATCAGCTATTAACTCGCTAAAACACATAACTTTTCTAACCACTAGAAAGTTATTTCAACCTTGCTAACCCTGCAACTATCCTCTCTAGCCATCTTACTTCTTTTGTCCCTCTGGGGACATCCCCCGTGGCCTGTTGAAAACTTTCCACCTTACTTCCCTCGAATAGGTTCTCAGATTTAGAAAGAAAAAAAAAAAAAGTTCTGAGAAGAAGATGACTCAGTTTTCTAGAGTGAATAAAAATGTTCACCTGCAGTGGAAATCTTATAGTATTTTTTCCCCAAAGCTATAAGATGGTGGGACAAAGAGTACTTTTTATTTAGAAGTATTGAATAAACAATGTCAAAAATCTTATTTAGAATACCTACAAGAATCGATAAAGACAACACAGAAAATGACAGTCTTTTAAAAAATTAAGGCAAAGCCTCTTTCTCTTGTTATCTAATTTCTCTATTTACTGAAAGTTTCAATGAGCCTTTCTATTCCAAACCTTACAGTATAAAGACAAGTTTGTTAACCAGTGATACTAGGTTAGGAAAGTATTTTACTCAAGAAAACAGATGGCTCTTTTATGCCATATAAAAAGAGAATGATATTTCAGAAAAACACTCAACTAAAGCTCAAAATAGAAAGTATTAAACTTCTTCAATCTATATAAGAAATTTATCACATCTTTCTGGACAGCTGAGTTTTTCATACTCATTCTTATATGCATCTCCCTTAAATTTATTGGCTTTTAATCTCCTGCTGCTAATTCTACAAGGAATAGCTTTAAACTACTTTTTATAGTGCCTAAAAAGTTAACTCCAATTTTTCCTACCACCTCCTCCTGCCTGCCACTCCCAGGAATCCATTCTAATTCCTTACATTTAAGATCTTTCATTTCATTTTATTCAATAAATATTTGAAGGCTCACTCTGTTTCAGTCACTTGGGCTCTCAGATGCCATGTTAAGCACAAATGGAAACAGCCTTTGCTCTTACTCAGATGATTGTAAAATGGACCATTCAGATATTAATCAAATAATCACACTAATGGAGGTATAATTTGAATTGAGGTTCATGTTCTGAAAAAAAAAAAAAAAAAGAACACAATCCTAGAGAGTGCAAGCAATGGGATCCTCACCCAGACTGAAGGAAGAGGTAAAGCTTTTGAGGAAACAAACTACACATCAAGAACCAAAACTGGCTGGATCTATAACCCCAGATTTAATCTCTTTTCATAATAACATTTGGTAAGTCACACAAACAGCCTATTTATTAATTCTAGGGTGAGCAGAACCAAATTTCGTCTTGACCCTTTCCCCACCAAAAGTATTCCTTTGGTAGGAAAGGTAGGAAATACCATCACTCATCTGAGCATTATACATTTTAGAGGTTCCTCCTACACACACACACACACACACACACACACACACACACACAACCTGCTGGGTATTTCCATAAATTATCTAAGGGAAAAAAAACAGTGAAAAAAAAACCCCAGCATTTTTTCACTGTTTTGCTTCTCTGTCAAACAAATTACCCTTTTGAAATATTTTCTATAAAAACAAAGATGTTTCATGGACTCTGATTTGCAATCTATTCCATAAATATTGTTATTATAGATTTCCAGTTTATTCTTTTTAGATGCTCTATGGGAATCTGTAACTCCAGATCAAATTACTCCTCACTTACATTTCATTTAATGGAGCACATTAGATAATCTTCATTTTCAATTGTTGCTTATTTATTTTGAAACACTGTAAAGAAGATATTTCTTATATCAAAATTTTCCTAAAACTCTAGATATATTTGGTCACTTTTCCTTTGGTTGTTTTTATCTGTTGGGTTTTTTTTTTCAATTTATTCTTATTACAAAGTTAACACATGTAAATAGAGAAAAAAAGGTTTTCAATAATAAAATGAAAATTTATCAGTCCTGAGCCAGAGATAATTTCTATTAATATTTTGTTCTATGATTACATATATTTATATATAATTTGCCCTACTTCCTCTGAATTTTCATAAGGTAGTTGAGTGAGAAAAGTGACAATTACTTTTCCCCTCAACCATAATTAATGATCCATTTCCATCTTTTGTCAAATATTAAATTATGTAAACATTTATGGAGTAGCTACTGTGTGCCTATTACAAAAATGGTATGATTCTATTCTAAAGCTGCCACATCAGTCAGTATTGGCACCAGGTTTTAAAAAAATACAAGTTTGTAGGGGCATCTGGGTGGCTTGGTTGGGTAGGCATCTGCCTTTGGCTCAGATTATGAACCCGCGGTCAGGCTCCCTACTAATGAGGAGTTGGCTTCCTCCCTCTGCCCTTCCCCTACCCTCACTTGTGCTCTCTTGCTCTCTTTCAAAAAAAATAAATAAATAAAATCTAAAAAATAGAAGTTTGTCTTCATTTCAGTTATTTAACTCTATTTTTCTCTTATCCTTATTTTAAATTCCACCAGTTTTTCCTTTAACTCATAAATTTCATCCTTTTGCTATCACCACAGCATTTCAATCTACAGAAATCACTAGGAATCCTGATTTTATTACCTGTCATTTTAGCTAACCACCCCCCCACACACTTTTGTGTCATCAGCAAACTTGAAAATAATTTCATCTAAGCCCTCATTTAAATCATTAATAAAAATGTCAAACCATTGATAGGATATGGTAAGACTAGCTAAAAGAAAGGGCAACAGCAAAGTGGCTCACCATCCCAACTCCAGTGAAAAGACAACAGGAGAAAACATATAAGAAGGAGACTGTGAAAAAAAAAAAGGAGACCGTGGATGAAGAAAGGCCTCTTGTGGAACGTGCAGCAGGAGTCCGGTATAAGAGAAAGAAAGGAACCTTAGCTACCTTCCATGTCAAAAGCAGTACTTATGGTGTTTTTCAGGCATTATATGAACTATCCTAACAGCCAAAGTGCTCAAAGAGCGGGAAAACTTTACATAAGCCTCTTCAATTAGGAATTACTGCTATAATGAAAGCCATTACACAACAAAGAACTAGCTAGCTTAGTTGACAGGCTCTCCGGAAGGGCTACTGGTTGAAGAGTGATCAAACCCACCCTACCTCTTTTTAAAGGAGATACATTCCACTACGCATTTACCCAAAGAACACAAAAACACTAATTTGAAAATATGTATGCACTCCTATGTTTATGAAACATTTACTTATACAATAGCCATATTATGGAAGTAGCCCAAATGTCCATCAATAAATGGATAAAGAAGCTGGGGGGCAGGTAGTGGAATATTATTCAGCCATAAAGAATGAAATCTTAAAAAAAAAAAAAGAATGAAATCTTGCCATTTGCAACATGGTTGGATCTAGAGTATGATGCTAGGCAAAATAAGTCAGTCAGAGAAAGACAAATACCATATGATTTCACTCATATGTGGAATTTAAGAAAGAAAGCAAAGGGAAAAAAAAGACAAGCCAGAACAATATTCTTACATAGGGAGAACACCAACAAATAGAGAACAAACAGATGGTTACCAGATGGGAGGTGGATGGGGGGAAATGAGTGAAATAGGCAAAGGAGATGAAGCGTATACTTATTTTTTTTAAGATGTTTTTTTTATTTGACGGAGAGATCACAAGTACGCAGAGAGGCAGGAAGAGAGGTGGGGTGGGGGGGAGGGGAGAAGCAGGCTCCCCGCTGAGCAGAGAGCCTGATGCGAGGCTCGCTCCCAGGACCCTGAGATCATGACCCGAGCTGAAGGCAGAGGCTTTATTTAACCCACTGAGCCACCCAGGCGCCCCAAGACTACATTTATCTTGATGAGCATTGTATTGTACACCTGAAACTAATATAACACTGTTAACTATACTGGAATTAAAATTTTAAAATGTAAAAAAAATAAAAAATAAAGTGGATATATTAATCAGAAATAGGTTATTCTGGAACGACAAACAACTCTTCCAACAATGGCCTACAATGATAAATCTTTACCTATCTTGGAGGTTTTCTGCCAGATTCTGCTGCAGCTCTGTTTCATGGCTCTGTTCCAAAGGTCTTCACTTGGGTTCATAGGCCAAAAGTGTTGCCCCCACCCCTGTCTCTTGGTGGAGGGAGGAGGATAGAAATAGAACACAATGGCTCAGAAGCCTTCTGCTTGGAAAGGGCATGAGTCACCCCTCTTACATTCTATAGGTCAGAGCAAATCATAAGGTCAAACCCGCTCTCAGGTGTGGCAGTTTGGATAAAACGTTAACAAGATGTTTTCTCTGCTGCTTAAGAATTTGACCTGGGGAGACAAACCATGAGAGACTGTGGGCTCTGAGAAACAAAGTGCGGGTTTTGGAGGGGAGGGGATGGGGGGATTGGGTGAGCCTGGTGGTGGGTATTGAGGAGGGTATGTATTACATGGAGCACTGGATGTGGTGCATGAACAATGAATCTTATAACACCGAAAAAATAAATTAAATTAAAAAAAGAAAGAGTTGGACCTTTATGGGGCACCCAGGTGGCTCAGTTGGTAAAGCGTCTGCCTTTGGCTCAGGTCATGATC
This sequence comes from Nasua narica, assembly GCA_028533885.1. NCBI lineage: Eukaryota > Metazoa > Chordata > Mammalia > Carnivora > Procyonidae > Nasua > Nasua narica. Next base: position 49,243,762 of record CM052807.1, on the reverse strand, counting down.
CCAGGGTCCTGGGATTGAGCCCCACATTAAGCCCCACATCAGGCTCTCAGCTTAGAGGGGAGCCTGCTTCTCCCTCTGCCCCTTGCTCGCGCACTCTCTCTCTCTTTCTCAGATGAATAAATAAAATCTAAAAAAGGAATTTGACCTTTATTCCTCTCATTAGCTCTGTTCCTCTGGAGCCCCAGATTAGAGTTCTGGATTAGCAATATTCCTCAGCCACATTGCTTATAATAAAAATAATCTCTGACTGGAAATTGCATCTGGCCTAGGACAAATTATAAATGTCCTGTAGATACCTGCTGGAGGCTGTGTAGCTTTTAGCTTCCCTGAGTGTGGTGACTGTTTAACCCAGCTTGTCCTTGTGCGGATTTAGGAGCCCTGTTTCTGACGTTGTTACAAGAGACATTGACTCCTATGGGGGACGAGACTCTAAGTCAGAGTGATTCCTGCACCTGCCCCAGGTGGATCTCGTCTTCCTGCCTTCAAGCTGTTCCTGGGCAGCTGATGTCCCACGAAAGAGGGACGTCAGATGCTGCCCCGCTGGCAAACTGTGGTTCCTGTCTTGTGTTTTTTTCTTTCTTTTTTTCCCCCAAATATGTTTATTTAATTTTTTCAGTGTTCCAAGATTAATTGTTCATGCACCACACCCAGTGCTCCATGCTATACGTGCGCACCTCAATACCCACCACCAGGCTTGTCTTGTGTTTTTTTCTGAGTGAATCTGATGCCGATGGTAGCCAGTGGTAGTTTTGTGCATCTAAATGCTGAGTTGAACCTAAGAATACCCCCATGGTGGGTTTCATAGACAGAAACGCCTATTCACACACACTGAAGCACTGGGAGAGGAGCAAACGACTAGAAACAATAATAGATTGATCGAGAACTACTGATCAACAGAGGCAAATAGAAAGAAAGATGTGTGTGGCTCAGATGCCTGAATCTGCTGTTTACTTCTTACAAATTAGTGAGCACCAGAATCCTCATCCATGAATTTGTTATTTTCAGGCCATTTTACTGAAGAGAAAAAAACCCAACTGGAACTCAATTAAGGGGGAAAAAAGGTGGACTTACTCATGTAATTGAAAAGGGCAGGGATGGAGCTATAATCTAATGGACTTGAGTCTCCAGGACTCTTTGTTTCAATTTCTAATTTTCTCAGCCTTTTTTTTTTTTTTACATTTGTTTGTTTATTCGACAGAGCAAGAAAGCATAAGCAGGGGGAGCTGCAGAGGGAAAGAGAGAAGCAGGCTCCCCGCTAAGCAGAGTCCGATTTGGGGCTCAATCCCAGGATCCTGAGATCATGACCAGAGCTGAAAGGGGGTGACCAACTGACTGAGCAACTCAAATGTCCCTAATTTTTTCAGCTTCTTGGCTTCATTCTCTCCTACCCCAGGAAGGATTTTTTTCACATGACAGAGCTGATGACAGCTGTGGCTCACATTCTTCCAATGAGCATCTATCTTATTTTCATTAATGATTTCATTTACCAATGCGATGGGCTTCTCTTATTATCTTACTTGTCTTAATTGGACTGAGCTTTCTTTTTAGGCTGATTATTCTTCCACTTATAGATTGAAGACAATCCTTCTTGCTAGAGAATCCAGGGGAAAAGTCAAAATTGAGTAAACTGATAATCAGAAAGCTCTACATATGGTAGGGACCACGATGATCACGTAGCCAGTCCATGAGTTCTGCCTTCATCTAACATTATATTGTCCTTCCCAAGATGTGAGCCTAGCCTTCATTTGTTCTTATCCAGATCATGATTTAAAAGTCTATTTTTGTTAAGAATATTCACAAACTTACCCTTATTCTGGACTTTAATCTCTGCTTTAGATTGGTTCCCTGGAAACAGTTTCTGAGGAGTTGCATACATGAAGTTGCTGAAGAGTGATCTTGGGAGATACACCTGTCAGGAAGTAAGGAAGGTGGAATTAGGCAGTAGGAGAAGTGGTGATAACTGAGGTCTCAGATTTCTACAGGCTGCTCTAAAATTATTCCAAATTGGGACAAGGCTTTTTTATTCCTACATCAGCCATACCTGGGAGAGCTCTAAACTTGGGTCAGGTCAGTCCCCTGCAGCCAAGGGCAATTTCAAGTGTTGGATGCACTTGTGAGCCAGCAACAGCCAATTATCCCAGCAGCTGGGAAAGAAGTACATTGGCCCTGAAGATGGGGTCCTGGTGGGAATGTAATATCTACATTCTTTTTTTTTTTTTTTAGATTTTATTTATTTGAGAGAGAGAGAATGAGAGAAAGAAAGAGTGAAAGCATGAGGAGGGGAGGGTCAGGGAGAAGCAGACTCCCTGCTGAGCAGGGAGCCCAATGGGGAGCTCAATCCTAGGACTTCAGGATTATGACCTGAGCTGAAGGCAGACATTTAACCAACTGAGCCACCCAGGAGCCCCCTACATTCTTCTTAAAGACACTTTTATATTGGGACAGATTCTCTTCTTTTCATTCTCCTACTCATTCTTCTACATCAGAGAGCACCTTATCACAGCCATCCCTTTATATGTCTCCTCTATTTCTTTTTACTCACATTTATGCAATTATTATTTTCAATTTTTCTTTTTTTTCCCTTGTACATATGGTGCTTGAATCTTTGTAAGCCTGCTTTTCTAAACCTATCCATTGTGATAGAATGCAATTATTTCATACAGTTTTCTCCCACCGAACCAATCTTTGCTTCCTCGGTGGATAGAAATGAGTTAGAATGTTAGTTTGCCCTTTGACGTTCTCTACTTTCAAAGACTATTTCAGCGCTCTTGGCTCCAAACAAAGAAAACAAAACTAATCCTGTGAAAGAGAAAAATAATTCTAGGAAGGGTTAAAGGTCACACATTAGGCATGAAGGCTGAAAAGACAGACTTGAGCGGGAATGGAAGTGGACAAAGCACAGCCAAGGTGCTGCTATGGGTCACAGGCATAAGACACTTTCCTAGCACTGACCTTGCTGGAGACTCACATCTGTGCTACTGCCATCTTCTGCCTCTGGCCATGTCTCCCCACCCCGGGGACTCGTGACATCTCTGTGGACACAATAACTATACTGACATTACCAGAATTAACTATTAACCAGAAAGACTGTCATTCGCTTTCAGCTTCCATGTTATGAATCAGAGCCCTCCAATTCCTTATTTCTTCCTTGTGATTCTCCCTGGGGGGAAAAAAAAAAAAGATGTTCACGTACTGGGCTACCAAAACAGTAAGTGACTTATAGAAAAATATCCAAGAAATGTAAGAATTTGTCAGTGTTATTCCTTGAACACAATTAATTTTCAGAATATTGGTATATTTGGATTCTTTGTCTGACCTCTCTAACTTGTCCCTCTGTGGTGTTTATAATTTATGTTAGAAAAGCACCTTTTATGTAATCTACCTTCCTATGTCTTCATTACACTCCAGCAACAATAGCATTTTTGCTTGTCCGTTTTTTATCCTCCTCTGAGGTCCTAGTTTGAGATGTGAAAAATGTGTTCTGTTGGGGGAAAAACAGGTCTTCAGTCATGTAAAACGGAGAAGCATCACAAACTATAACTCCCTTTTGAAAACTCTCAAAGCACAATAGCCTATTAAAGGTTTTGGAAAATTATTTTTTTGAAAGATTTATTGATTTGAGAGAGAGAGAGCACAAGCTGGGCAGAGGGAACCGGAGAAGCAGACGTCCGCTGGGAAGGCCCAGCCGGACCCCAGTTCCATCTCAGGCCCCTGAGACCATGACCTGAGCCGAGGGCAGCCGCTCAACCTACTGAGCCGCCCAGGCGCCCCCAGAGAAATTCCGAAGTAGAGAAATAGATTTAGTTTTAATTCAGTTCGGCCATTCTTTACTAGAGTATCGTTGTAGCTATTCGTCAGCTCCACTCCACGCCATCCTCCTTCCTGTACCTCAGGGGCTGGAAGCCTGACCTCCATCCGGCAGCCTGTCTCCTCAGCCGGCTCCAGACGAGCTGCGGGGCACTGGAGGCGCTGGCCAGAGGTCAGGAAGCAGGAAGAGCGAAGAGCCTTTGTTTTCCTTCTCCTGCTTCTCCTGCTCTGGCTTGGGCAGTAGCGGTGGCAGGCCATTCCGGGCAGCGGCAGATTGCTGTCATAGCGGCACAGTGGCAGCCACAGAGGCAGAGGACAGTCAGCAGCTCCAGCAGCCGCACAGATGGGGCTGCGGCTTCCAGCATCCCGAACCATCAGTGACTCCTGGCTTCCTGCAAAGGCGCCCGCTGCACGACCTCCAGACCTCCAGCACAGCGGTGGCAGCAGTGGTGCCCCGGAAGCCTCAGCCGCGCAGCGCTGGTGGGACGTGGGCAACACCCCTAATCCCTTCTGCTCCTCCCATGGTTATTGTTAGCCAGGTAGCATCCTTTCCCCTCCGGCCTTCCGCCCTTCTAACACTATGGCCAGCAGTTCCCTGTCTTCAAGACTAAAGGTTGGAAAACCCTGGAGTCGTTTTATTGCTCTGACTCCACACAGAAAGAAACAAACGTGGTATTTTCCTCCCAGAAAACATAACAACTTTCAGGACTATAGGATTCTGCCTGACATAGTTTGAGAAATGCCAACAGCCCAAATCCTCTCCACCTGTCTTCTATTTTCTAGTTGTTGCTTTTTCTGTAAATAAGTACTTTGTGAATGCTATTACTTTTTACATTTATTCCATATTTTTGACTCAAGTATTACTTAAATTCCATGTTCCATTCACATGTTCTACCTAAAAATTCCCACTGATACCTATAAGATCAAATATCGTTTATTTTGTTCACCATCATTCTGTGCAATGACACAGAGATAGATTCAAGTCTCAACCAGCTTATTTGTTTACTTTTGAGATAACTTACAAGCCGTTAAGGGCGCAAATCTCAAATGTGCAGCTTGATGAATGTTTACATATATATAATATACATATATACACACACCCATTGTATATGCATCAACTAAAGATGTAGAACATTTCCAGCATCCCGGAAGGCTTCCTCATGCCACTCTGTCAATACTTCATTAATATGAGTATTCTGAACTCTATCACAGATTAGTTCTGCTTGTTTTGAACTTCATACGAATGGTATTATATTGTATATATTACTTTCTGTCTGATCTCTCTCAGTATTTTGTATGCATTTCATCCATGCTATGAAGTACTGGTTTGCTCATATTTATTGGAATATTATTATTATTATTGTAGTACCACTTTATCATTCATTCACAACTTATTTATCTATTAAATTCATGATGGACATTTGAGTTTTTACCAGGTTGGAACTATTACAAATAATGCCGCTATGAACATTCTTCTTATATATATCTTTTGATGGTTATAAGCACTCATGTCTGTTGGTGTCGTACTCAAAAATGAAACTACTGGGTCACAAGGTATATGTTTGGCTCTAGTAAATACTGCCCAAATAATTTTTCAAAGTGGTTGTACAAATTTGTGTTCCCATGAGCAATGTATGAAAGTTCCATTTGCTCCACATTCTCACCAAACCTTGGTGTTGACATTCTGGTATTTCAAACTTGGCATTTCTTTTTTTTTTTTTTTTT
>CM052807.1:49121147-49237730 GCA_028533885.1 Nasua narica | reverse complement strand
TTTTTTTAAAAACTTAAATAAATAAAATGCATTTTAAGTGATGCCAAAGAGAATAAGCCAACATTTTAAATATCATTAGTATAGATAACATTTAACATAACTTTAAAAATTAATGACTATAAATTGTATTTTGGAGTTATAATGTGCCTTTAAGCAGTATTTTTCAAGAAGTGTGGAAGAGCTTGATTATGATGGGAATAACAGGCAGAATCTCAGACTATTGTTCTTGTATTTTCTTAAACTCTGGATAGTAACAGACTGCAGGAAATGTAGCTCAGGATATTCTGAAAAATGTAGCCTCAGGAGACAGAATCAGTTACAATGTAGAACACATTTTAACTCCAGCATTCTTGTGGAAATAATCAAGAGGATTCAAGGAGAAGGAAGAGTTGGTGCACAATCATACTTGATAATACCAACACAAATGTTAGCAATAACAAAATAAGGTGCAATGCAGAAAATGAATTAAAGGAATTTATGTAGTAGAATTATGATCTGGACAGATTAGAATGTAGGAATAAGGACTGAGAGGTTAGTAAGATCAGCAGAACCTTCAGATAAATAAAAAGGATGAGATGGAATCAATGATGCTGGGAACATACTATGCAATTAAGAAGAATGAAAAAAGCAAGTCAAAAGATATGGGAAAGGATAGTTCAGGATGAAGAAATATCTTCTCACAATAGCAAAGGAATTCTACAGATATAGAGGATGATTTCTTAGTAGAAACACATGTGGAGATGAAGTAGAATGAGTATGAGGTTCTGGAAAAAGAGGAATGTTTCCAGAAAAGTGATCTAGTCTCTCATCTAGCCATACTAACCCTATGTTTCTTTTTCTTTCTTTCTTTTTTTAAGATTTTATTTATTTATTTGACACAGAGGGAGAGAGAGAGAGCACAACTAGGGGCAGCAACAGCCAGAGGGAGAGAGAGAAGCAGGATCCCAGTTGAGCAGAGAGCCTGACTCCAGGCTTAATCTCAGGACTCCAGAATCACGACCTCAGCCAAAGGCAGGTGCCTAACTGACTGAGCCACCCAGGTGCCCCATAACACTCTGTTTCTCCAAGGCAACATGGTTTCAGAAACTTTCCTTGCTCAAGCTCCAAATTTATCTAATGAAACCTCTGAAGAGGCAGAAGGACACTAGTCTAAACTGAAATGTCCCATATCTCTACACTTACCATTTCTCCTCTGGCTTGAGAGATGTTTTGATTTGCAAAAAAGAGTATAGAAATTTGATAAGATAAAGATAGAAATGTCACAACAGAATTTTAAAGTACATCTGTTTAATTATATTATAACCACTAATGCAATATCTACCTCAATAATTTCATTTTGATAATAAAAAAGGATGGTATAATGATGGTTTAAAGCTGGTTCAATTTTAGAGGTTCGTAATTTTAGAGGCTTACTTATCAAGAGTGAAAATAGAAGACTGTTAAAAAATAACTAAAAAGGTAACGTGTCATAGTGCTTAATGTTTCTGTAACTGTTGGTAAGGCTTACATCTAAGTTTGATGCAGAATTCTTAATGGCGCTGAAATAGTTCTTTTCTCAGCCACATGGTATATACCGGTTCTATGAGTCCGGAAGAGACTGGCTGTGGGTACCACTCCTTGTCTTCAGTTGTGACTGCGCAATATCAGCAAGTGCACTTTGTATCTTTTCCAGAAGCATGTCCCCTCGATAAACAACATCCTCCAGACATGTAGCAGCTTCGTGGTTTTCTTCTTCCAGCTTATACAAGCTAGCAGCCTTTGTAAGACATAAATTAAAAAATCTTTTGAGAAATGAAAAACATGAAGATTAATAAGAGTTGAGAAGGAAAAAAAACTATTTAAGTATTTACTTTTAATCTGGAGGACTTTGAAATCATTATGATAGGTTTATCGGTATCTGGAGTTCTAAAATCAGATAATTTTTAAGATATTCCCTGTATGAATTATTTAAAAGAATGAATTTTCTATTAGAGATCTCTGGATGTCTACATGTGACTCTCTCCCACACTGTTTTTGGACACTACTATTCTACTCCACACCCAGAATACCACCCTCCTCTCATTCTTTGCTAGGAAAAGAGCCAAACTGAGAAAAATAGAAGTTTCCTTACAGCTCAAAATTGGACAACCATATATACTCAGCATGGTCTTTAATAAACTATAGTACTTTACAATTAACAAAACTTCAATTTTAAAATTTAATCTTAGGGTACCTGCCTGGCTCAGTCTGTGGAGCATGTAACTTTTGGTCTCAGGGTTGTGAGTTCAAGCCCCATGTTGGGTGTAGAGATTACTTAAAAAATAAAATCTTAGGGGGCGCTTGGGTCGCTCAGTTGGTTGAGCAACTGCCTTTGGCTTAGGTCATGATCCTTGAGTTCCAGGATCGAGTCCCCCATCGGGCTCCCGGCTCTGCGGGGAGTCTGCTTCTTCCTCTAACCTTCTCTCCTCTCATGCTCTCTCTCACTTTCTCTGTCTCTCAAATAAATAAATAAAATCTTTAAAATAAAATAAAATAAAAAATAAAATCTTAAAAATAATAATAAATAAATAAAACTTAATCTTAATGAAACTTTGAATACTATAACTAAAGGTATTAATTAAATTTCCTTTGGGGCACCTAGCTGGCTCAGTCAGAGGAACATGTGACTCTTAATCTTGGGATCATGAGTTCAAGCCCCAAATTGGGTTAGTATACTTTAAAAAAAAAAAAATCTATCTCCTTTAATCAAAATTCTCTACTAGCAATTTCTCAAAGGAAAAAGGATTTTTACCTGTAAAGCAGCTGTGGATTCTTCACTGGGTAATGAATCTATCAAAACATCAATATCTTTTGCTGTTCGTGCAATCAGTGCTGCAAAAAGCTGGGCATATTCTAAAGAAAGATATCACTCATTCAGAGTATTAGGGAATGTCAAGTTTTCAGAAAAAGAAATTAAATTTGAAGCTAATGAAACCAGAGAAGTTCATAAACTTTTTCTGTACTAGGCTTTGAATGATTAGAATGTAATTTTAACACACCAATCCTATGACATGTTTGAGAATTAGCCTTACTATTAACTCAAATTGGGAATTAAACATAATTATTTCATTTTTTAGGACAATATGCTAGTCAATTGAATAAAGGAATCTGTTAATGGGATCCCTTCCTTATTAAGGTCCCTCAAATGAAATTCAGCTAAATTCATACATATTCATCTCTAAAGGAGTAATAATCTGTTATTTGACATGAATGGAATTATGAAATGTTATGTAAATTGACTATAACAAATTCATTTCTTTTATAACAAAACTTGTAGTAATATTCTCAAACAAGATTGTAAGAAAGCCATAAATAAGTTACATTTCTCAAAAAACTTAATTTTAAAGGATTACAAGTAATATATATGATGGTCAAACTAAGGCAAGCCAAGAAAATCTACTTACCTTCTGTAGGATTAGCTGGCTGATCTTTGTTAATTGCTGTCTGTATATTACTAAAAGAAGCAGGAGGACCACACTGCTGCAACACTCCAATGGCATTACAAAACTGATCTGCAAGCTTGAGGCCAAAGAAAATGTGTCAGAGTTAGAAAGGATTATCAGTTTTCAGGATTTTATTGGTAATAGCAACAAAAATAAGTTTCTAGAATAATGATCTCTGAGCAAGGGAACAGAACAGGAATAATTTTGGACAAAATTAGCCAGTTATTAACAATGATTAAATGTCTTAATCACGCAAAGAAACGAGGTTTGGTATCAACATACTTTGAACAGTTAAAAGAAAATACAAGATAATCTTTGTTTTCTTCCCAAGATAACAGAATAATAATGGAAATATATGCCAATATTTGTTACAAGCATACGTAAGGATTTTGTGGGAGGTAGTGGTGGGAAAGAGCAAATTTGACTGGCAAATAAAAGTATGGCCCTAGGATAAATTTTAAAATGTATAACTCATATACAAAGTACATAGTTCCTTTTTTTGAGACTAAAGTAGTTACAAGTATAAAGAAATAGTGTAGAAAAGACTCCACCTTAAGAAGTCTTAAGGCCACTGATGGACGAATGAATAAAGAAACTGGTCTACACACACAGGAACATTATTCAGGCATTAAAAAAAGGATGGGGGGAATTTTGCCATTTGTGACATGAAAGGACCTTATGGGCATTATGCTAAAGAAATAAGTCAGAGAAAGACCAATACTACATGATATTACTTATATATGGAATCTAAACAAAACAAAAACTGAGCTCATAGAGGACAAACTAGTGGTTATCAGAGGTGAGGTGGGGGTTAAAGTGGGCAAAAAGAGTGAACGGGGTCAAAAAGTAAGCTTTCAGTTATAAAATAAGTAAGTCATGGGGATATAATATACAGTATGTGACTACAGTTAGTACTGTGTTGTATTTTTGAAAGTTGCTAAGAGAAAAAAAATTTTAACTTTGTAACTACAGTGTGGTGGTATGTTAACTAGACTTATTGTGATCATTTCACAATATACACAAATGTAGAATTATGTTGTACACCTGAAACTAATGTTATGTCAATTATACCTCAATTTAAAAAAAGAGAGAAAAAGACTCCACCTTAAGTATTTAGAAATGTTTTTCTCCATGACTCAAGTTGTAAATTCCCACTGCTCTAAAAGTATTCCTTAAGCAGTTCGAAGACTGAACTTTACTTACAAGCAGAAAACTTAAGACTCCTATCCTCCCAAACAGCTTCCCTCAATAGTCCTGACCTCTTGAACCTCACTTCCTTATTTCCAATCAGTGAATGACCATTTCCACTAAGTTTCTCCGCCATTATTTAAATGACAGAACTCAAAATCAACTGTTCCCTTTGTTTAATATCTAATTTGTATTGAGAATCTCCTAGTTATTAGCAGTCTAACTTCAAACTCTTATTTTCATCTTCAAATCCTTCTATTCCCTTTTCCTTCTATCATCATTGCCTCTGTAATTATCTCACAACAGAAATGTTATAATAGCCTCCTTATTGTTTTCCAGTTCACTATGTTATTTTACCCTGCTTAAAATTTTTGAGCTGAGAGGGCGCCTGGATGTCTCAGCCGTTAGGCATCTGGCTTTGGCTCAGGTCATGATCCTGGAGTCCTGGGATAGAGCCTGAATTGGGCTCCCAGCTCAGTGGGAAGCCTGCTTCTCCCTCTCCCACTCCCTCTGCTTGTGTTCCCTCTCTCGCTGTGTCTCTGTCAAATGAATAAATAAAATATTAAAAAAAAAATTTTTTTTTTTGAGCTCAGGGGGGCCTGGGTGGCACAGCTCATTAAGTGTCCAACTCTTGGTTTCAGCGCAGGTAGTTATATCAGGGTTGTGAGATCAAGCCCTGTGTTGGGCTCCATGTGGAATCTGCTCAAGATTCTCTCCCTCTCCTTCTGCCCCTCCTGCTGTTGTGCATCCTCTCTCTCTCAATTAAATAAACCTTTAAAAAAATTTTTGAGCTCATCCCAACATGGCCTTTAAGATTAATCTCCAACTCTTCAGGCTATTTCAAAGCTTTCAATAATCTAACACAACTCTACTTATTCATTGTCTACTAACCCTTCATATATACATAACTAGTGATAAATTCATTCCTGAATATACTGTGTTGCTCACATTTTACTACTTGAAACTGTACAAATGTGGATTCCAATTCTGGTGCTGGTAACCTGAGTAGGGTTTTTCATTTTTAAATTGGGAACATTTTCACATTCCACCATTGTTTTAAGGAATGAAAAAAACACATGCACAAAATATTCAACACGGTGGCTATCTGTTGTGTTTTTCAAAAAGCTCTCAAAATCCATTTATTCAACAAATATTTATCAAAAATAAAACTCTATGACAAGCATTGTATATGCACATTATAGTGATACAGTGAACAAGACATAGTTTCTGCCCTCATGGAGTTCTCAAAAGGGTAAAACCAAATGTTATTTTAATACTTTTACAAATAATTATAACTCATATTAATGCTAAGAAGATTTGCTCTATTTTAATTCATATCACTCTATAGTCCAATTTACCTCAGCACTTACAGTTGAAGACACTCAATCCATTATAACTACCTATCCAAATACTACTTTCACATTATTTATATGTCTCTTGAGTATACGACATCTTTCTAATTGGACTGTGAACTCCTTAAGGAGTATTTCTTTGTAAACATGATAATGCTTACATACACAGTAGGCATTCATATTGGTTGACCTAGAGGTTTCTCCCCAAAATCCAATTATCAGCATGCTTACTCTGGAGTTAAGGCCATATTCACTTTCTCCTACTATCCTTCTGGTTACAAGACTTGTATGAATATGCAACATTTCTCCTAAAATAACATTTCTACCCAGCAGCATCATTACAATTTGATTCTGAAAAGCCTCAAAGAATATCTCCCAGAGGGAAACTGGCTGGCAGCCCAGGCAATTCACCATAAAGTAGAATTTATCTTAGTGAAATCATCAACATTTAGGGGCTAGCCCTCTCAGTCCTAAAAGGTCTTATTTTATTTACAGAGTAGATCAGTTTTTTACAAGCAGAGTCACAGCCTTGAAGGGAACAAAGATTGATGCAACAATAAGAATCGTAACTTCTTAGCCTTCAGTGTGAAAAAATTGGCAAGGGACCAGATACTTGAGATTTTCCAGTCAACATATTCTCTCTAGACAGACATTTTACCTGGGACACCAAATTATAAATAGAACGACAATGAAAAATATAACTACTAATGGGATACTCTTTAACTGTTAATGGTAATAAGTATATGAATCCTTTGGTTTGCATATATTCTCCAGTTAGGCAGAACCGGAAAAATAATAAGGATCAAAGTAAGGGGGACGACTTACAAGATTTGGCCTTTAAGAGGAAAGTGACTTTTTGAGACGCATTAAAGACGACTTAAATAAGTGGGAACATACACAAGGATTGGAAGATTCACTCTCATAAGGATGTCAGCGTTCCCCCAACTGATTTATGCTAGACAGCGCCAAAAGACGGAACGAAAACCCTTTGTCTGTAGGAACCAACTAAGATGAAACAAAACTTCTCCCCTCACCATCACTCCAGTCTCAACCTGAAAGTCTAGGGAAAAGAATGTCTCGGCTGACATTTAACGAAAAAGCTCCAATCATCACGAGCCCAGTTTCTCTTCCGCGGCTTAACACTGATAAGGGAAAAAGCAGCTCCTGCCGCTTCTCCCCTTACCCCCGAAAGAGGAGCGATCCTATAAGCACTACTGACAGTAAAATAAAACTGTTCCCAGAGAACGAGACAGGACCGTGACGCCCAAGTGTCCTGAGAGAGAGATCCTTTACTTTTCAGGAGAAAGAGGCTGCTCCCTCCCTCAGCTCCCCGCACAGCCCGCAGCCGGCCTCAAACCTCCCAGGACGCTGCGCCGCCTCCCGCCGGCGTCAGCGCTTTTTGCTAAAGCCCTGCTTCAGTCCGCTCCCTACTTGCGGGTGTTTTTCTAGGGCTCCTTTTCTTCTCTTGTTTTACTTCAGGAAAGGGGAAGACAGAGACTAATAGAGCAAAATTGCTTACCGAGTTCACCGCGTCCTGCAGCTGTGTGAGACGGTCCGCCATGTTTCTCCTCCAAGCTAAGGAAGCTAAAGCAGCTGCTCGTACACGATTGGGCAGCTTCAGGACGCGTTGTAGCCAATCAAAGAGCAGCGTTCTTAAACGGGGTGGAGTCAGCGCAACTCCACACCTGGCGAGAAGAGGGAGGGTGGGACTTTTCCGAGGCTTTATTTAGCCCAGCGCCAGCAGCGAAGAATCTCTCTCTGCTGGACGTATTTTGGATAACTTGGCGGTTGTTCCGACTCCATTCGTTATTTGGGGCCAACACACTGTTCTCGAGGTTTTGGGGTGTTAAATATTTTACAGAGGTTGTTAGATTCTGCCGTTTTAAAAGTAATTTTCTCTACCCTCCCTTGTGTTCACGTTTAAACATTGCCTTGAATACTTGTGTTGCATTGTCCAGGTGGACCGCAAAACATACACACAGCAGGCAACTCAAGAATACTTGGGGGTCGCGATACCGTCTTTAACTTCAATAAGTCCAAATTAAAATTCACCAGGCAGTCTTGGCTATGCATTAGGGTGCCTCCTCTGTTGCTTTTAGGGGTGGGGGAGAGTCTCCCAAGTGGAGACTGGTTGCTTGCTTTAATTCTGAGTGTGAGTGTGCTGGGGAAGCTGACACACTTGGGATGGAAAGCACCCGAAAAGTTAAATACAAAATCGAGCTAAATTGACGGTGTAAGAAGAGAATGGTTAGAAAAGGGTGGTTTCTGCAGGCAAAGGTGAGTGGCAGAAGAAGAGCCATTTGGAGCTCAGTGGTAAGGTGTGACTGTAGGTAACTAACAAGAATCTCCTTCCTTCGATAGCGAGGAATTCACTGAAGAACAGAAGAGGGTTCGTGGAAAGGAGATTGGAGGTTACAGTGTGTAGTTGGGAGAAAGAAGGTTCCTGGAAAATGAGCCTTTTGTGTAGGTAGGGCAGCGACAATTTTTAAACAGATAAAATGTGCAGTTTAGACTTAGCTTTGAGACCTGTGGAGGGTTTAGGTGTGAAGGAACATAATAGAAACTTAGTATCTGGCTGGTTGATGACTGGAGCATGTGAAGCTTGATCGCCTGGTCGGGAGTTCAAGTTCCAGGTTGGGCATAGAGATTACTTTAAAAAAAAAAAAAAAAAAGGAAAGAAGAAAAGAAACCTGGTATCTAAGGAAAGTCATCGCCTGGGGATAGTGTGGCAAGAAATGAGCCTGAAATCAGCAAATGACTGGTTTGTGGACTTTTGACAAACTCATCTCTTATACCCTCCTTCTCCGGCTGATAATCCCTGATCAGCCTACTGGATTTGGGGGAAATTGGGGAGAAATATCCACTGAAAACTCAGCTTCTCGGATTTACCCCAAGGCTAGCTGGTAAGCTCTACTTCTGCTTCACCCCTCCTTCCTCTCAGTCCCCAATCTGCTGGGACCTAATTAGGAACCTCTCCAGGTGAGGCACCTCTCCCCCCATCATGGGATTAATGAGAAATAACTCTAATTTTAATCGTAATATGGAATGATCTTGTGACTGTTTCTTCTCACCCTCAGTTGAGAGTATACCTTATTGAATGCTTGCCACATATGTTAGATGTTAGAAGTATGTTAGATGCTGGGTTTGCAAAGATGAGTAAGACGGGCTCATTGGGAGGAGGGTTTTGCAGTTCCAAGAATGAAATAGGTTGGGCCTAGATTAGGGTGTTGGTAAGAGAAGAAGAAAGGCTTGTTTTGAAGGAAATGTTAGCAGGGGTTGGTGCCCAGTTAGATATAGAGGGATGGGGTGCCTGGGTGACTCAGTCCATTAAGCATCTGCCTTCTCCTCAAGTCATGATCTCGGGGTCCTGGGCTTGAGCCCCACATTGGGCTCTCTGCTCAGCTGGGAGCCTACTTCTCCCTCTCCCTCTGCCTGCCGTTCTGCCTGCTTGTGCTCTCTCTCTCTCTCTCTCTCTCTCTCAGTCGACTAAATAAATAAAATCTTTAAAAGAGAGAGAGAGATCAAAGAGAAAGCCCATAAAGGAGAATACTGTTTTGAGGCCTGATTGAAGAGAAATTGGGCACCTGGTGGAGAGGTGCCACTTGAGGACAACTCATGTTATGACACAGCTTTTGTCCTGTCATCTTCTTACAGGTTTTTAGTAGCTCCACTGAGACCTCAGGCTGGTGTCTAGCCATCTCTGCCTGGTTTTCAAGGGTCACTATAATCTGTCTCCAGAGAACAGATCCAGCCATCTCTCCCATAATATTCTGAGTGAAATCAGAGTATTCATCCATGGGGACATGCGGGTGGCTCAGTCAGTTAAGTATCTGCCTTTGGCTCAGGTCATGATCCCAGAGTCCTGGAATCGAGCCCCATATCGGGCTCCCTGCTCAGTGGGAAGCCTGCTTCTTCAGCTCCCACTCCCCCTGCTTGTGTTCCCTTTCTCACTGTGTGTCTCTGTCAAATAAGTAAAATCTTTAAAAAAAAAAAGTAGAATAATAAGGTGGACGCTCATGTATTCATCACCCAGCTTCAATTATCAACTAATAGCTAATCTTGTGGTAAGTACTTTGATTTTTTTTTAACCTGCAGTGACTCCTTATCTTTTCAGAAAAAAAAAATCATTAACAATTCTTCAATTTAGCATTCTAGACTCTTAACTACCTTTATTACCTACTCTATCACAATTCATTAAACATCTAGAACATTCCAAGCACTGGGCTGGAATACAATAAATAAGCATTTGCTCTGCTAGACTCCCTTTGTTCCCTTGTTGACCATCCACTCACCTTATTTTAAACATTTTTTTTATAAAACCCTCACTGAAACCCTACAGTAAGGTAATTGTTCCCAATCTTCACCACAATTGTTCCTTATACTTTTGTTATTGCACTTAGCATATTGAGATGTAATTATTCACACATGAATAATTCACTCTCTACCATGAGCTGCTTGTGGATAGGAAACATTTTAATCTTCTCTATATTTCCAATACCTTGCTTCTAGCATTTAGTGGGCATGTAGATGCCAATGAATGCATATGTCTGGACCAAATGAATACATTTTCTAGCATAATGATTTCCATATAGTAACAACTAAGTAAACATTTATTGGATTTAATTTAGTAAACACAGTCAAAATAATGTAACCCATAGTAACAAGAGTCGAAAAAACAATACAGAGCAAAAGTGAGATTAGAGTGGGATAGGATGAATGGGCAAGTTTCACAGAGCGCCTTTCCTGCCTTTCCCCTAGAGCTCTGCTCCCTTCTCTATCCAAGGTCTTGGTTTTTATAAGATTTCTAGGATAGGTTGCTTGTCTTCCTTCCTTCCTTTTCTAGATTTTAAGCAAACTTTAAGGCACTAGTTATCTGTATCTTGGGTTTAGGAATCTTCTCAGTTTTTGCATTTCCTTTCTTTTTAAAAAATATTTTATTTACTAATTTGACAGAGAGAGAGTGAGGAAGCACAAGCAGGGAGAGCGGCAGAGGGAAAGGGGGAAGTAGATTTCCTGCTGAGCAGGTAGTTCTATCCCAGGACGCTGGGATCATGCCCTGAGCTGAAGGCGGATGTGAAACCGCTAAACCGACTGAGCCACCCAGGAGTCCCTGCATTTCCTTTCAATTCATAGGAATGACAAACTCATCTGCAAAGCGGCTGAGCCCATTTGCTTGACAGGTTGCCAGTGGAACTCTGACACAAGCAAGGAACCTCAGCCAATATTCTTCCCAAACTGTCACAGTATTTCGGAGCCAAGGTACTAAAGCCCTCTTCTGACTGCTGACACATCTGTCGTCAGCTGTCCTCTGCAGGCAAAGGGAACTGCAATACAAAGGTGTGAAGGGGAGACAGTGGGTTGAGTTAAGGAAACTGCAATTAATTCAGTGTAGCTACTATAGAGGAATTGAGTTTAGTTGCCACACGAACCTGGACAGGTGGACAGGGGCTACATCATGAAAACCATTGTGTCATACTCAGGAAGGTGGACTGTTATCCTGAATGCTTTTACAAGAAAATCTTTAAAATTATATGTATCTTTTAAAAATTAATATTTTATTCAAAAGCAGTGCATATTAAATGTTGACTTTTTACAGAGTGCAGAAATGTGGAAGGAAAATCATTCTTGGGGCACTTGGGTGGCTCCATCGGTTAGCGTCTGACTCTTGATCTCAGCTCAGGTCTTTTTTTTTTTAACTGGAGAGAGAGAGAGAATGAGTGAGAGAGAGCATGAGAGGGGAAAGGATCAGAGGGAAAAGCAGACTCCCCTGCTAAGTAGGGATCCCGACATGGGACTCAATCCCAGGACTCTGGGATCATGACCTGAGCTGAAGGCAGTCACTTAACCAACTGAGCCACTCAGGAGCCCTCAACTCACGTCTTGATCTCAGGGCCATGAGTTCAAGCCCTGCATTGAAATTAATTATTAAAAAAGTTAAAAAATTAAAAAATAATCATTCTTAATCCAACCACCCAGAGATAACTCTTTTAAATGTTTTGATATTTTTTCAACTTTTCTATGCATATAAACATGAATAAAATGAAAATAAGAAAGCTCATATGGCATATATTCGTTGCTTTGTAACTTGCTTTTTCATAAACACTTCACAATGAGTTGCTTTCTAAAACATGATTTTAGAAGGGCGACATAGATGCATCTATTATATAGATGCATCACAGGTTATTTAAACAATTCCTTATCGTTGGGCATTTAGATTAGGTTTTGTTGCTCCAACACCTCGATGAAGGGGCAGCTGGGTGTCTTAGTCAGTTAAGTGTCCTACTCTTGATTTTGGCTCAGGTCGTGATCTCAGGATTGTGGGATTGGGCCTCACGTGGGGCTCTGTGCTCAGTGTTGAGTCTGATTGTCCCTTTCCCTCTGTTCCTCACACTGCTTATGCTCTCTCTCATTCTCTCAATAGATAAATAAAATCTTTAATAACTCAATAGTTTTGTGCACTAATTTGATACAGATATATAATATTTGTACATGTACACATACTTAAATCTCAAAGTGGAATTATTGTACCAAAGGTATGGATTTTTTAAGATTTTTGATGCAGATTATGTTATAAAAAGTTGTCAATTTACATTTCCACTGCTCCTTAGAATGTCTACTTCTCAACTCTTGCACCCACACTGGATAATCTTCTAAAATATTTGCGTCTTAGGTCTTAATTCTTTTATTTAAAGATTTTTGTTTTTGGGGTGCCTGGGTGGCTCAGTTGGTTAAGTGTCTCCCTTCAGCTCAGGTCATGATCCCAGAGTCCTGGGATTGAGTCCCACGTTGGGCTCTCTGTTCGGCAGGGAGGCTGATTCTCCCGCTGCCTCTGCCTGTTGCTCCCACTGCTTGTGCTCTCTCTCTGTCTCTCTGTCTCTCTGTTAAATAAATAAATAAAATCTGTCAAATAATAAATAAATAAACAAACAAATAAACAAATGTTAAATGAATAAATAAATACGATTTGTTAAATAAATAATAAAATAATTTTTAAAATATATATTTTTAAAAAATAATAAAAAATAAAAATAATAAATAATAAAAATATTTCTGTGAACTCTGAGCAAAAAACTGAGGGATTTAGAGGGGAGGGGGTTGGGGGGGTGGGCGAGCCTGGTGGTGGGTATTGAGAAGGGCACATATTGCATGGAGCACTGGGTGTGGTGCACGAACAATCAATCTTGTAACACTGAAAAATTAAAATAAACATATTTGGGGAGAAAAAATATTTCTTAAAAAATAAAGATTTTAAAAAGATTTTATTTATTTATTTTAGAGAGAAAGAGCACGAGCAGGAGGTGCAGAAGGAGAGAGAATTTTAAGCAGACTCTGGGCCGAGTCCGGAACCTGAGGCAGCGTGGATCTCATTACCCTGAGATCACGACTGGAGCTGAAACCAATAGCCCTTCACCTGTGGGACTGGGCCACACAGGTGTCGCTTGACTTTTCACATTGCTGTTGGTGTTTTTTGACTTTCACACAATTTACATTTTTAAGTAGCTAAATCTATCAATCTTTTCCTTTATGGTTTCTTCCTTTGTTTTTTTGCTTAGAAAGTTCCTCCCCTGAATGCTTCTAACCACTTCCTGCTTGGTGCTTCCAGATTCAAATAGATTTTCGCTTAGATGAATTCTTTTAAAAGGAGGCTCCTTCCACTTTGAGATCGGTTTGCTTTGTTTTGTTTTTTAAAAGCATTTATTTCAGGTCACCTGGTTGGCTGAGTCGGTTATTAAGCATCTGCCTTCGCTCAGCATCTCTCTTGCCATCCTGGGATCAACCCCACCTCTGGCTCCCAGCTCAGCTGGGAGTCTGCTTGTCCCTCTCCCTCTGCCCCTCCTTCTACTTGTGCTTGCTCTCTCTCTCTCTAACAAATGAAGTCCTAAAAAATAAGAAGCATGTATTTCTTCTAATTCTCTTATGGTTTTAATGAATACTTTGGGATTTCATTTTGCTAGGGTGAGGTAGAGTTCTAATCCTGCCTCCCCAATAGGGTGCAGTTAGCTATCAGACAGTTTATTAAATCTATCCATTGATTCAAATGCTACCCTTATTATAACCACTCTTATCCTGGGATTTCATCTAGTAAGAGTTACAGGAATGAGGACCTGTGGGACAGTGGAAGGAAAACAGGAAAAGAGCTGTGTCCATTCGGATTACGGTGATTGCTATAGGTTTTTAGTTTAAGAGTGGAATAACCCAATATGTATTTTTCAAGATAGTTGCTCATTAAAATATCTAAATAAAAAGTTTAAAGAGCAGACAAAAGCAGAGCAATCTTCCCTCAAATAACTGAGTCTATATCTAACTCCACAATTTGCTCACGAGCCATCTGTCACATGGATTACTGTCCTTCAAACAGCCCTTAGGTATAAAATTTGAGAAAGTTGGGTTAAGGTTTGGAGTCTTGGAGGATATTTTGCTCAGAGGAAATGAAACTTTATTTTTAAATGTGGAGCTCACCATTACAGAAACACAACCCGCCCTGCATTTTCATACTAAAATCAGACTAAGCAGCAAAGGGAAACAACCCTCTGTTCATGGGTTTTGAGTACATGATTCGTCTTTTTCCTTTTTGCAAAGGGCAGTTAAGCCCAGGACCAGGAGCCTGGAGACGTTAGGCCGCAACAGAAAGTTATTTGTTACTCTAACGGCAGTTTTCGTAAGTGGTAAAGATACAAAACTGAGAAGTATAGATTACATCACAGAACTTTCCGGGGTCTCCTCTGCCCCCACCCAGGCGCGCAGGGCTGCAAGGACCCGGGGGAGCACGGCGCCCAGCGGACCCCCCCTCACGGGGAGGAGGCGCGCGCCCGACAGACCCGCCCCTCCGCCTTCGCCCGCGGCAGAGGGGGACCCGCGGCGGTGACGTAAAGGGGGCGGGGAGAGGCGCGGCGTGGGCTTGCGGGGTTTCTGCCGGAACAGGAAACCTCTCCTTGGGGCGCAGGCGTGCGGCTAGCCTTGGACGCCCGCGCTGTGGGGTCGGCAGGTGTGCGGTGTGTGCGCTTGGCAGGTGATGGGACCCGGCGCAAGCGCCCCGGGGTAGCGCGGGCGTGGCGACGGGGCCCGGCCCGGGCAGCCATGGGGCTCCTTCGGCTCCTGGTTCTGGCGGTGCTGGCGTCCGAATCCGGCGTGGCGGGTGGAGCCGACACCGTCGGGAATTCCAGCGAGGGTAATGTCAGGGGAGCCTCACTTCTGCAGCCTCAAGTTGGTTTTGCATTTCTTGCAGGGTTGCAAGTCCACCTCGGGGATCTGTGCATTTAATGGGTGGGTGGTGAATTCAGGACCGGCAGGAGTGGATCAGGGTTCTTTCCTGCTGAAGGAGACTCCCATTGCCAAGGAGGCCTCATCATCAACCTAAGTTAGGCAGAGGGAATGGGAAGGGTTAAGTAACTCTCCTGTTCAGAGGCGTTTTTAGCTCCCTTAGAGAACAACCATGTGTTCGTAGGTTTAAGTTAACGCATTAAAACTCCTCTTGGCTCTCAAGTAGTGTACCTGAGAAGTGTGCCTGAGACTCGAGTGTGAAGCTTGGTGCAGAATTAAGAGCTTTATTAATCATCTTCCTCCAAGCTGCTGCGGTTTTTTAACACTCCCAAATCTAGATGCTTTTCAAATTGGTTATGCTCCACGGAGTTTGAAAGGAAAAGTGAACCCAGGATGGGACTTTGGATAGTATAGGTCATGTGCTCCGTGAATGCGTTTTAGTGATAGCTCCTGGTTTGTTAATATAAACCATAAAACACTAATTGTGCTAGACTGATGGTAATCATGTGCTTTTCCGTGAGCTTAATCACATTCTTAGTTTTATTTTGAGCTTAAGAGACTAGTTGCAGTTCTGAACCAATGTATTTTCTGAATAATGTAGTTGTGTTCCTATTTGCTCATCTTAGAAAAGCTCTTCTGCAGACTGAATCGTAGAATCATTGCACAGGAGTTAAGGCTAGAGCTGAAAAGGGCAGTTATATTTTTGCAGAGAAAATAGCCTTGTTAATAATAGGACACTGACATTTCACTGTGCGCTGTAAGTGCCAGGTGCTTTCTATGGCATTGTTATTTAATCCTCACAACCGTGCGAGATAATCACCCTCACTTGGCAGAGGATGAAGCTGAGGCTTTGGATGATGTTCATGACACAGGTCAACAATTAATAGGGGCATAGGTGATACTTGAACCCAAGTGTGTCTTGCTGCAATTTTAATTTTCATGGTCCTTCCACTTCAACAAAACTGCCCTCCAATAAGGATATTTTACTTAGTATGGTACTTTACACTTAATTCTGTGAATTCTCATTCCTCAAAATAGCCTTATGAGAGAGGTAATGGTGACGCTATCTCCATTTTATTTTTTAAAGATTTATTTATTTATTTTAGAGCAAGTGAGTGAGCGCAAGTGGGGAGGAGCCGAGGGAAAAGGAGAGAATCCCAAGCAGACTCCCCACTTACTGCGGATCCTGATCCTGATGTGGGGCGAACTCCCCCCACCCTGACCTGAGCCCAAAACAAGAGTCAGGCACTCAGTTGACTGAGCTACCCAGGTGCTCCACTATTTCCACTTTAACAGGTGAAGAATTTGAAAGATTGAGTTTGTAGTTGATCAAGGCTCCTGAGTCAGGAGGGCTGTGATCCACATCTTTTCTAGTTCTGTATGTTTGTGTTTAATATTATCTTTCATTCTTGTTTTGCATTCATATCTAGTAATTTACATGGAATTACAACAGTACTTGGAGTTGAGCAGAATGTCATGTCAGTCTTCTAGTATTTGTGATATTGCTGGTCCTGAATTTAAGGTAGTAGGCCATTTGTGTAGTTCACTGCAAGTGATCTCTTTTAAAAGTATGTAAAAGGTGTACATTTCTGTGTTTCCTTTCAGCTTTTAGGGCAAATGAAAATTCATAAGATATAAATGAGATATGGGGAGGGGCAGTTGAATGCTGACCAACTTAGGTATCTGAACTGGTTTTTTTTAGTAGTTCATCTGAAGAGAATTACGAAGACTAAGCTTTCACAGATCTAGAATTTGGTTGTGTCAAGGCACAAACAGGTAAATTTTAGTAAAAAAAATAGAGTTGGATAATTTTAAGGTTTGAGTTTAGGATCTGATTGAGAAAGAAAAGGAAAAGCTTAGTACTGGGCAGCTCTTTTTAGAAAGAAATTATTGGAAGGAAAAATAACTCTGAGTAGGAACGGATAAAGGGTATGAAAAATAGAAGAGAGTGCCTGGCTGTGGGTCAGATTGCAAAAATACTTTTGGCAGAAAAAGCAGAGCCATTGTTTTTTAGAGGAGAGCCACAGCCTGAGTGCTCTGTCTCCGTGTTAGCCATTTGCCTGCAGTATCATTTGATGTGCTGTCTTTTTCCTTCCTACTCACAAAGTCATAAGATCTAATTATGCCTCATAAAGTGAATCCTTTTCCAGATGGCTTAGAGGAGAAGTTCCTGTTAACTTCTTCAGGGTATAGTTTGGATACATGTCTTCTTTTGCTGTTGTCTGTTTTTATAAGTAGAAATTAAATGCATTTTCTGCCAGACTGTACTGTTAAAGTCTTGATTTTTAGTATTTTTCCCTGTCGCTCCGTGGAAGTCTCTTTCTCATTTTGATGTTTATGATAGACGTGCTGGGCATGTAGGGTCCCCTTCTTTCTACTAGTTCATTCATAGGGCTGTATTGAATCCCTGACTTCTTTTTTTAATAGAGATGAGCCCCTGAAATGCTGGAAAGCTTAGAGAAGTTAGTAATGATACTTTATTGTGTAGTACTGGACAGTTTAAAATTTGTTTTTCCTCTTTATTTTATACTTTCAGCAGCCAAATGATATATGAGGTACACGACCTCCATTTCACCATGGCGGGAAACTGAGGCCCAGAGGAAGTAAATTACTTTCCTGAGGTCATAACATTCAACCATCCTTTACCAAACATTTACTGTGTGCCAGCTGTGTGGCTGGTACTGTACTAGACACCAGGATGTCAACTGTAACAAAGCCCTGCATAGCCAGGAGTCAAACCACAGCTGGTTTGGTGAATATGCAATCTTCTCTAAAAATCATGAAGTGGTTAATAGACTGCCAAGGTAATATTGCCAAAGGATGTTCACGCAGAAGTTAGGTTAAAGATGACTAAGGATAGGAAAGAGTATATTTATCCTTTCCTAATTCATCAAACATTGTGTTAGGAGTTCTCAGACCTGGCTGAACATTAGAGTCACCTGGAGAACTTTTTAAAAAGGCAGATTGGTGAAGAAACAACTAGAAATTGAAATTTAAAAGAAAAAATGAATTTCTGTTAGCATCAAGGAACATAGAATATTTAGGAGTAATTATAATGGAATATGTAAAGATCTCTATAGAAAAAAAAAACGATGGTAGAATACACCATTCTTGAAATAAATTGAGAAACTAAGCAGAGGGATATCTCAGATCCATAAATTAGAAAATTTTGTTATAAAAATATCATTTCTCCCTAAATTAATACATTCATTGCCATCCCAATCAGATTCCTGGCAGCTTATTTTGTGGAAATTGACAAGCTGCTTTCAAAAACATATATGGAGATGAAAAATGGCCGAAATAGGCAAGATGGTCTTAAAGAGAAAGAACAAATTTGGGGCAAAAATGAAGACAATGCAATATTGGTGTTAGGATAGACAAATAGACCACTGGAATACAATTAAGAGCCCAGAAACACACCAACACATGTGGTCACTTGCAGAGCAGTAGGGAAATGATGGTATTTTCAATAAAGGCTATTTTGTCAACTCATCAACTCAGTATGCATATGGAAACACGAACATTGACCCTCTGCCTCACGCCATATATAAAACCAAACTTTAGATTGATTTTAGACTTAAATGACAAAGGTAAAACAAAGGTCTAGAAGTTAACATGGGGAATGTGTCTTCATAACCTTAGAATATGTTGGCAAAGATAGGGTTAGAATAACACAAAAAACACAGCATAGAAAAAAAATTCAAGAAATTGGATTACATTAAAACTAACACTTCTGTTAATCTAAAGGTAACAAGAGTGAAAAGATGAGCTGAAAGAATGGTAGAAGATCCACTAACAGAATGCTCATATCCGTGATGTATAAAGACTTAAAATTGAATCAGGGCAGTCTATTTTTAAAGTGGACAAAAGTCTTGAACACAGACCTGTATACAAAGAAAGTATCCAAATGGCTAGTAAACAAAACAAGATGTTCCTAACATCTTTAATAATTAGGGAAATGCAAATTGAAATCACAGTGAGATACTACTATGCACCCAAGAGAGACACTGATGATACCAAGTGTTGGTGAAACAGTTGGGCAACCAGAATACTTTTCCACAAGTTTGATAGGGGTATAAATTGGCAAAACCACGTGGGATAACTGTTTGGCGGTATCTACTAAAGCAGAACATAAGTATGCCCTATTACCTGATAATTCTACTCTGGGGTTCTACTGAATAGAAATGTGTATGTGTGTGCACCAAAAGACACGTACAAAAAAAGTTTGGAGTTATTCATAATAACTTCAAATTAGAAGTAATCTAAATGTTGAATAACAGAAGAATAGATTAGTAAATTGTGGTATATTCCTTTTATGAAGTATACAGCAATGAGTAAGTCATGGTTGTTTAGAGTAGCTTGGATGAATTTCACAGGTATGGTATTGATTTTTAAAAAGCTAGACACAGAAGAATTCATCTTTTATGATTCTGCTTAATTAAATTTCAGAAATAGGCAAAGCCCATCTAGTGTTTGAAGTTAGGATCATGGTATTTCTGGGTGGGAGGGAAGGCTTAGTGATTGGAAGAGACCACAAGACCTCTAGGATGGTGGAATGCTCTTTCTTTACCTACCATGTAAACTTTTTGTACTTCTCTGTATGTATGTTCAATATATATGTTTTAACTGACACTTGTACCATAACCCCTTCGATTTTTATTTAGTCAGTCTCTATAGGGGCCCAGGCAACAGTAGTTTTTAAGAAGCCCCTCCACATGATTGTAATGCACAGCCAGGGAGGATAACCACTGTATTAGAATTTCCTTCTAATAAGGCCACCTTATGAGTGCTATAGAAAATTTGAAAAATGAATGTGCAAAAAAAAGGAAAAAAATCATTTAAAATACACCCCCAGGGGCACCTGCTTTTAATACCCCTACTTGGGACTGTTGGGTGGCTCAGTCGGTTGAGCAGCTGCCTTTGGCTCTGGTCATGATCCCAGGGTCCTGGGATGGAGCCCCGCATCGGGCTCCCTGCTTGGTGGGAAGCCTACTTCTCCCTCTCCCACTCCCCTGCTTCTGTTTCCTCTTTCACTGTGTCTCTCTCTCTGTCAGGTCATGACCCGGGGTCCTGGAATCGAGCCCCGTATCAGGCTCCCTGCTCTGTGGGAAGCCTGCTTCTTCTTCTCTCATTCCCTCTGCTTGTGTTCCCTCTCTCCCTGTATTTCTCTCTGTCAAATAAAATCTTAAAAAAAAAAAAAAGAAATGTGATAAACAGTGAAATGTATAAAGAAAAGAAAAATCCCTTAAAATATACTCGCAGTGATACCTACTTTGAATACCCTTATTTACCTTGTTACCAGTTTAATAATGTGTTTTAATTTCTGTCATTCTTTTTCCTTACTCTTTCAAAACATTGAAATTTTTGGTTCTCTGAGTATTTTGAGTTGTGATTTATTTTCACCCCTGTGTGATAGGTTAAGGGAAGATTAAGAAAAGCTTGACACCAAGACTTAACTAGTTGATAGCTTTATTTATTTGAAGATTTTTAATTTATTAGACACAGAACACACAAGCAAGGGGAGTGGCAGGCAGAAGGAGAAGTAGGCTTCCTGCTGATCAAGGACCCCCCCATGTGGGGCTCCATCCCAGGACCCTGGGATCATGACCTGAGCAGAAGGCAGATTCTTAACCAACTGAGCCACCCAGGCATCCCTAGTTGATAGCTTTAATTTCTTCCAGGGCTTTTAAATGTTCTGAGTAGAGTTTTTATTCAAGGCCTTGTAATGGGGGATAAACATAAAAGATTATCTGAACAGTTTCTAAGATATACTTAAAGGCAAATTAGAATTATAGAAATCTTGGACAACCTTCACAAATTCATTTGAACCAGTTTCGATCACAGTACCCAATAGGCAGAACAAGTGTCCATAAGAACTTCATAAATATTTATCAAATAGAGAAAAATGGGGAAGAAAAGGGGAAAGCTGGGAAAATAAAAAACAAAGACTGAAAATGTAACTAGAACTAAGGCAGATGATGAGCTGAGTGCTATACCTGAAGCTTATATTACACTGTATGTTAACTACACTGGGCTGTAAAAAAAATGCAAAATAAAAAATTAGCTTAGTGCTTTGAACAGTTAAAGGATGGAAATCCAATTAGTTCCTAGGAAAACAAACATACAGCTTTTAGTTTGACAGACTAGAATTTGTGGCTATTTTTAAGACTTGGAAGACAGAGAATAGATGGGACCAAAATTAAAGTACGATACATGCAGTTTTTTTAGTACCACTTACTGAGACGTACTTAATTTTATGTATAATTTGGTTTCCTAATAAAATAATCATAATGATAGAAAAGCCCGGAAAACATAAAAATGTTTTTCTTGTTTCCCTTTATAAAAAGGAAAACAAAAAATTCCCTCACATTTTCTAGACTTCCCTGTCCAGATTCTATTAAATTCTTCCTAATATTTTTACCTCTATACTGGCTGGAACTTAGTTCTACATAAAAGGTAAAACATGTTTCTGCTTACATAATTAGGAGGAAATATACCATCTTTTTTGTCATCGTTGCCACTAATTAAAATTTTCCCTGGAGTTTCAGAAATTAAATTGTAGCCACCAGTAAACTTTTTTTCTATAATCAGTTATAAAAAAAATTATGAAGGTAATACAATGGCATCACGAGGTTTGGGGAATTTAGGCAGAGTAAACTTTGATCTCAGCCTAGCATTATTCATATATTCTGTCCTGTTTTCTAGGTTAACCATTGTTGAAAGTCTTTTTTAAATCATCCAGATGGAATATTTGTGTTTAAAAAAAGTGTTGGAAATTAGCCTGTTTGGGAAGTAATACATAAGAATGAGGTTGAAGTTATTTAATGTCTGGAGTATTTTCCTTTACTACCCACTGACTCTGATTTCCTTCTAAAATGATAGTTCCACAGTGGGACTTATGATCTATTGTCAACTCTGTTTCATCTTTACTAAATTTAAATCTTTTTTTTTCTATCTTTAGACTCAACCCCCACCCCCCAAGACTGCTTATGTAATGTGTGGGAGCTTCTCTCTTATTTCCGCAGAGAGATGCTAACTACAGGGTAGAGGATGGGACGGGCATCCAGGACCACACAAATAAAAACAACCTATTTAGTGGATTATTTGAGAATTAGGTTGATGAAGGAAAGTGCCGGGGTGCAGCTGGGAGAAAGACAGTGAGTGGATGATTGAAACACAAGAGGAGGCAAGCAGACGGATGAGGAAGGCCTAGATGAGATGTTGTAAAACAAGTGCGGACTCTGAACTTGATCCTTAAACAAAAAGCTCCTTTTTCCAGCATGCCTGGGGTTCAGGACTGTATGTGAAGTGTCTGGTGTAGACACTTAGACATTTTTGTCAGTGTTGATGGCACCTTCCTTTGCAAGCTAGGTAATAACTGTCATTTGACAGATGAAGAGATTGAGTTTTAAGGGAGTTAAGTAACCTGCCTAAGATCACAAAGCTCATAATTGGGGTAAAATTGAAGCCCCTATATCCGTCTGGGTTGGGCTGACTTCAGAATTCACTAGATCAGGTTTGTTTTTAGTATCAGTGCATTCAGTTATAAGTGCTTCTTTAGGGTTGTTAAATCCTTAAATTCAGGGGCTCTGTTTTTGTTTGTTTTTAAGTATTTTATTGAGAGAGAGAAAGCAGGCACAGGCGCATGGGGGAAGAGGGGCAGTGGGAGAGGGAGAAAAGAGGCTCCCCACTCAGTGGGGAGCCAGCCACATGGGGGCTGGATCCTAGGACTCTGAGATCATGACCTGAGCCGAAGGCAGATGCTTACTCCACTGAGCCACACAGGCGCCCTGTTTTGTTTTTTGTGTTTTTTTTTTAATAAAAAAAATTTTTTTTGAGTAAAGTCTGCACCACATGCGGGGCTTGAACTCATGACCATGAGACCAGGAGTCACATGCTTTATTGACTGAACCAGCCAGGCACCACTTGGGGCTCTGTTTTGAATGGAATTATTATGGCTGCTTACAATGGGGAATGTTCTGGCTCTGGGTGCTGGGCATCTTAGGCATCCTGAGTACTCTTTTGTTCGCATCTTTCAAAATACCTTTCTTACGGGTTAGTGCTCAGTTCCACAATTTACTAGCTGCTTCTCCTTCTTTTTTTTTTTTTTTAAAGATTTTATTTATTTGATACAGAGAGAGAGATGACAAGTAGGGAAAGAGACAGGCGGAGAGAGAGGAGGAAGCAGGCTCCCTGCGGAGCAGAGTGCCTGATGTGGGGCTCGATCACAGGACCCTGAGATCATGACCCGAGCCGAAGGCAGCGGCTTAACCCACTGAGCCACCCAGGCGCCCCTGCTTCTCCTTCTTAAGCTTAACTGTCCTCATCAGTAAAATAGAGGCAGTAATAATATCTCCCCAGGTTTTTCTGAGGATTAAATTAGGAGTGCGTGTCAGCTTATGTCTGTGATTTCTACAAATTGGTATTACAGGTACAAATGTTACAATGAAATGTTTCTCCCATCGCAGGTCTTCTCGAATTTTCCATAGGGAAGTTTAGATACTTCAAGCTCAACAGACCCTCTCCAGAGGACGCCATTTTGCGTCATATTTCGAGCAATGCGTCTTTCCTTATTTTCCAGACACACTCACAGTATCAGAATACAACAATTTCTTTTTCTAAGGTAAGTACAGAGAGTTATTTCTGTAAACACCATCTCCATATTTTGGGGTCTTGTGTTTAGTAGAAACATTAGAATTTGATGCCTCTTTATGTTTGACTGTATGTCCTTAAAAGAAAAAACCCAAGATTGGAGCCTGTCAAGTTAGTGGTTTACACTGGCTAAGAGGTGTGTGTCTCAGGCCTTTCTTGAGTGTGGTGACCTCTGGCTTAAATAAGGGGTGAGCAAGTGCCAAGTTTAGGGGTAGGATGGCCTTTACCAGATGTCTCTCAGCCTCGGTTAAGCTTTCCTCATGATTTCTCACCATTTTTACTTACTGGGTCCTTAATGATTTGTACCTCTGAATATATATATATATATATTTTTTTTTTTCTAAATATATTTTAATGGGTTTCCATCCTTGTTAGTGTTTACTGAGTTTACTAAGACCCTTGTAGGATCACCTTTATTCTCTGGAGTCTCATGGAAACAAAAGAAGCCCAATATTCAGGTCCTCTAGCCCCATGCTCAGCTTCCTGCATTTAAGACTCTGTTTCAGAGATCATCACTAACCCCTTCAACCTCAGCCTCGCCTTTGAGAAATTTTTAAGTTGCTCTGGATTAGCTTAACCCATGAAGTTAATATATATCTGTCATTTATATTAACTTTTTATAAGTCTATATTTAGCCTGTATGACCCCTCAGACTAATAAATGAATTTCACTCTGTATGAAGTCGTGCTGCTGTTTATTTGTCCTCAGACCGTCTATTGTTAGGAGCCTGTCTTTTACTATTCCGGCGTTTGCTAAACAAAGTGCTTGTAGCCCAGTTCATATATTTTTTATAGGCCTTGGTCATATTATCTTTCAAACTGAATATTTTGCATGTTTTATTCTAGCCTTCCTGCCCCTAGCATGAAGGTTTTGAAATTGTGTGTTTGGTAGTTTAATAGACTAGAAATGGGAGAGTTTGATCAAGAAAAAGAGGAAGGAATAAATTAATGTTAATTGCAAAAGAGTTAACAGTGTTTATGACCCCCCACTCAGATTTTGACTGTGTTCTTTGCAGCCAGAGGAGAAATCAGAGCATGGTATATGTCATGACTTTCTTAGAAGGAAAAATCATTGCAGTTCCTCCAGGGAAGCCAACCTTTTCTTCTGGCACTAAAGTCAGAAGGAAACTTCCTATTCGGGCCCTTACATAGGAGACAAAGTAAAACGCTACATGGATGATTTTCTTCTTCATAACATAACAGCAAACACAACATTTGAAGGAAGAGAAAGCTTTGGGAAAAAAAGCATTTATATTTTTGGAATGCCTACTGGGGGCTAGGTCAGTGGTTCTTAAGCTCTCCTGGGGCTATAGATGTTGAATGTGCTAAAATCTCTGGACTCTGTTCCCCTCAAAATGCATGGATACATTGGTATAGTTTCATGGGGACCTCTGGAAACTCATTGGGCCTCTGGGGTTCCTCTTAGGAACCCCCGTGTTTGGTTTTCCATATAATTAACTTAATTCTCACAACAGTTCAACCAAGTACTTACAATGCATGTTTTTTTACATTTGAAGAAACAGAGCTTGGATAAAGCAATGTCGACATAACTCATGTGAGTGAAGTGGCCTGATCGGACAGCATGCTGGGCGTCAATTTTCACGCAGAGAGGATCTTAGTTACCCCGAATGTTTCTTTCTTGGGCTGCCCTTAGTTCTCACTGTATTTCTACTACTGAGATGACGATGACCATAACGGCACATAGCTCTAGAAAGGAGTGATCTAAGTGAAGAGAGTAGTTCCTGTTGACCCCTCCGGAAGAATTGTGGCACTTTGGATTTTTTGGGGTCATTATAGAAGTTGGTTCTTTGAAACTGTCGACTCTGCAGTTCATCGATTAGTATTTGAATCATTTACCCTTGTGCTTGTCAAATTGAAACCCATCTGGCACTTTTTTCTTCCCACTTCCTTAGCTTTAAGAAAACACTCTGAATCTACTACCTCTTCACTTAGTATTTTGTTATTTGAAAAGCTTTCCAAATGGATGGGGTGAGGGGATGGTAGAGTGGAGGGGTGTGAGGGAGGGTGTGAAAGGAGCACGTATAGGATAAGTTTGTTCACTGTCCTGGTTGTGGTGATGGCTTACAAGTGTCTACGTATATCAAAACTTACCAAATGGTATTCTTTATGTGTAGTTTATGATACAATCAGTATAGCTCGGTTTTTCAAAGAAACTTTCCAGAACTTGAAATCTTTAGGGGCGGGGCTCATGTTTTTGTTTTCGTAAAGATAAAGTTAATTTGTATACTGGACCTACAAGATGGAGTCTGCCTCAGTGACCTGGTCCACGTCACAAATCTAAACCCGAGTCAGCTTGTACTTTCCGGGAAATACCTGTCCAGGAAACCTAACCTGACAGTCAGCGTCCTCCAACTCTGCTCTAGCTCCTTTACCTTAGAGAGTAGGACCTGCTCGCCTTCCTTATAAGGAAATTCCTGACCTCTTAGCCAATTCTGTCCTGTTTCTGTTTGGCTTTTTCTGACACTATACAACTCACTTTTGCCCCAAATCCCTCAGGTGCTCCTTCACTGCTTGTAAGGGACTGTACTCCCCTAATCTGTGGGGTGTTTTTCCTTTAATGAAGGACACCAAATTCTATACTGAATTGTTTCAGTTTTGTCATTTGACAGTAGTCTTAGTACTTGACATAGTGAATCTTAACTTGGGGAATTGGAAAACTTGGGAATTTCACTGTGCATCTCCTATTCCTATCAAAGATCATATGTTTAGGGGCGCCTGGGTGGCTCAGTTGGTCAAGCGACTGCCTTCGGCTCCAGTCATGATCCTGGAGTCCCGGGATCGAGTCTCACATCAGGCTCCCGGCTCCGCGGGCAGTCAGCTTCTCCCTCTGACCCATCTCCCCTCTCATGCTCTCTCTCACTCTCTCTCACTCTCTCTCTCTCTCAAATGAATAAATACAATCTTTTAAAAAAATCATGTTTAAATAGTTTTTCATGCATATGTGGGGGCACCTGTGTATAGAGATGAATTCTTTATAAGGACGGTCTGTGTTTCTTCCTTCTTGTTTTGCAAAGGTTTGGAATAGGACATGCAGACGAAATCCAGCCTAGAATTTAAATATTTTGCTTAACTCCCCATTCACGATGACTCTTTTCTACCTTATTGCAGACTCTTCTTCGTAATACCTCAGGAACAGGCACTGACAAAGGACTGGTTTTCATTCTTAGACCAGAGCAGAGTATGTGCACTTGGCACTTGGAGACTTTAGATGCTGAGCCTGTCCAAAACATGGCCATCCCACTCTCCTACTCGGAAAGAGGTAACCTTTCTATCTTCGAGTCCCTATTGACTCTCCAGAATGTGGAATTTATTCATGAAAATTTAAGGGAAACTATAATCCTTTTAAAAGTATTTATTCCTAGTACAGTATGTTGGATCAAAGATTTCTAACAGCAAGGGAGCCAAAAAATTGCATGATGATTGAAAGCCCAGGTAGAGGTGTTGGGAGAATGCAGTCATTCATTCAAAAAAAAATATAAGGAGCCCTTGGAGAAGCAGTAACAGTAAGGCAAGACACAGTCCTGAACACTTTAGCCGGCAGAAGAAGGCATGGAGGAAGAACGGAGAGTATTTGAAGAATGGCAGAATGGGGGTGTGTGTGGCTGGAGCCTCGAGTATGAAGGGCCTTATATATAATTTGAGGTTTGTATTCTATTCTGAAGGAGCACAGAGAATTTTTAAGCCGGGGGATGGTATGCATTTCACCTGTCAGAAGGCTGACTCTAGAACCAGTGTGGGGAGTGATGTGGAGAAGGCATAGCAGGGTCAGGATTCAGCACACCTTTAGGGCACAGAGTGAGAAGATGTTTAGAAGGTAGCACTGATGAGACACAATGACCGGTGGTTATGGATTATAAAGGGAGAAGCATAGGTTTCCCATTTGGGCTTCAAGAGATAGTGATGCAAAATAGGGTTGAGAGAGAGTTGTCGTGGTGCTGGACAGTTTATGCGATCGGGATGGGGTAGATGGTGACTTTGGGACACAATGAATCTGAGATGCTCTAGGACATCTGGAGGGAAATGCATAGTAGGGAGTTTCAGGGTATGGAGTGGAGACCTGAGGTTACATGTCCACCTGCAAGGTTCTGAGGAAAAGCCATGGAAGCGAGTAAGATTGTCCAGGCATGTACTTAGAGATTTAGGGGGAAAAACAACAGCGGATACTTTCATAGTGCCTGCCACCTGTCAGGCACTGTTTCTGGGCGATGCTAACTGCTCAGGAATAAGCATAAGACTGAGGAGGAGTCAAGGAGGTAAGAGAAGAGCCCAGAAGTTCTGCTTTAAGTAAGGATCGTAAATAGTACATTGCAGAGAGGTCAAGGAAGGGACTGAGAGTGTCCGTGATAATGCAGTGAAGAGTGGCCTTTAGTGAGGGTCGTTTTAGTGGCACAGTGGGGATGGAAACTAGATTACAGTGATTGAGGAGTAAAGGTGAGGTGAGGATGTTTAGACTACTCTTACACAGTGTTCTATGGAGCAAAGGGTAATCACCTGATAGAAAACCATAGACTTCGGGTTTTCAACAAGGACAGTGTACAAAGAAAAATTAAAGTAGAGCTTCCATTAAAATGGAAAGGAGCACGTATAGGATAAACGTGCTCCTTTCCATTTTAATGGAAATCCATATTAAAATCCATATTATTTTCTCGGGTGTGGTAAAGATTTGTAAATGCAAGAAAAGGAGAGTATGAAAGAAGAGCAGCATTGAAACAGATATGCTCATTGGGTTTCTCCATTCCAGATCTGGCCGAGGAAAGTCCACCGCCAGAATTCCAACAGTTGAGGGAAACCAGGACCCAACTGTGGGAATGTTTGGATGAGTGTATGAAGTTGAGATCTTGAAGATCTTTAAATTGGTTTACCAGATAAGATCTGTCTTATCTCAGCTTTTCCACTTGAGTCTACCACAGACGGTTGTTTGCATAGAATTGAGCGCATGTTAAGTGACTTCTCTAAGTTTTGTCTGCTTAAGGTCATGAACAGGACTCCTAATAAGAAAAGAAGAACTGTTTTAACCACATTATTAAGATGATGAAATACCTAAAATTTGTATTAAATATCCAAATGCTATTCCAGTACATGGTCTTGGGAGTCTTTTGAGGTCTTTTTTATTTTTACTCTTTTATGTGCACAAAGACTTCCAGCACTGAGGAAGACACCATCTTTCTTTCAGTGTAAAGGAGCATGTGAAAAGTGGAAACCCCTTTCTCTACTGCCCATGGAGTTCCTTTTCTCTTTGGCACTGTTTTTTCTCCTCTGTCCCTTGGTTCTTAAGCTCTTTTTATGGGATCACAGACCCCCAAAAATCTAATAAATACCTCTCACCTTAAGAAATGCGTGCATTCAACCTTTGGTGTACAATTTCAAGGTGTTCATGGGACCTCCAAAGCCCATTCTTGGATACCAGTTTAAGAATGTCTGTCCTCAGACCTTTTCAACTCTAGAGCAGGGTTGACAAACATAGACCACAAGCCAAATCCAGCCTCTGCCTGTTTTGTACCTAAAGTTTTACTAGAAACAGCCATGTTCCTTGCTTACATATTATCTGTGGCTGCTTTTGTGCCTCGACGGTAAGTTTGAGTGGTTGCCACAGAAACCATCAGGTGTGTGAAGCCTAAAATATTCACCATCTTACCCTTTACAGAAAGGCTGACCTCTGTTCCAGAGCCCTCAACCTCAGTTAAGTTTCCCCTTTAACCTCAGTTCATGAGGTAGTACAAAACCAGAAGCTCTGTTGTATTTAACTTCTATATGCAAAGTTCTTATAAGAGTAGAGTTCTGTTTTTCTGAGTATGATTTGAATGCAGAAGGAATCCATATTGAGTAACTTCCATTTTTTTCATCCAGATCCTGTCCCTGGAGGCTGTAATTTGGAGTTTGATTTAGATATTGATCCCAACATTTACTTGGAATATAATTTCTTTGAGACAACTATTAAATTTGCCCCAGCAAACCTAGGCTATGCAAGGTATGTCTATCTTCCTACCTCCTAAAACTGCTTTTAGGACATGCATGACTAGCTGGTGTGTAGATTCAGTGAACTCCCCAAATCCATGGTTCTCTTTGGTGAAATGGTTTAATTTTTTTTTTTTTTTGGAACGGAGGTAATTTAAATGTTGTAAGTAATAGTTGATCTGTCACTTACAATTAATATTGTCTCCCTCCATCCTTAGGAAGAGCCAGATGTTGAGTTTCTGTTGTGAGCTTAGAAGTACATTTGGTTTCTGTAGAGTTTTGAATATGGAAAGCATTCTGAAACCATGAAACACCCTTATATTTTTGTAAGGATTTTGTTATGTTGTTTTGTTTATTTTTTTGGATTTTGTTATTTTAAGTAAAACTCTGCCTCAGTTTCTACTTTAACAGTAATGGTAGCTAACATTGAGTAACACTTGAATGCTGTCTGTGTATCATCCATAGTGCTGAGTGCTCTATGGTCCTGGTCACTTAATCCTGACAGTTTTCTTAAGAAGGAGTGGTGGTTCTTCTTTTACAAAGTGGTTCCCTAAGGGTCACTGAGATTAAGTGACATGCTCTATCCACACAGCTAACAAAAGGCAAAGCTGGCATGTCACTGCGGGCCCAACATTAACATCCGGTTATTTCACCATACTGCCCCTCAGTAGGTTACTTTTCTTCGTAATGCCAAAATTGGAATCGATGCAGAAGTTTGAAATTTGAGCTTTTGGTTCCTTTTATAGATGGGACATGCACCACAAGAGATTGATGTTCAGTTTTGTTGGTTGACTTTAGAGGCACAAATCCTCTGCCGTGTGACATTGCGACGGGACGGGACTCTAGGTGGAGGTTGCTGTATGATGTCTATCAATATTTTCTGCCCGAGAATGACCTCACCCAGGAGGGATTGCTAAAGCATCTGCAGAGGATGGCCGAAGTGCCTCAGGTGAAGGCCAATGCTATCAAGGTAAGTCTGATTCTTATAATTTGTGTGGCCAAGGTTGTGACACTGTTGTAAAAGTCGGGAAAGGGAGAAGCTACCAGGAGGTTATTTCTTTACTGTTTCCTTGGTCTTTCTAGGGTTCTCACTTTATTCTCTTTCATTCTCTTATCATATCTCTTATGATACAACTGTGCTGGTGATACCTCAAAGTAATGTTGGCTTTTGAGGAGGTGCCTGTAAATTATGTTACATTTTAGTTGCTGTCACATATATAACCTGGTAATCTTCAGCTGTGGATGGAAGTGATTTTTCTCTATTTTTTTTTTTTAAAGATTTTATTTATTTATTTGACAGAGAGATCTCAAGTAGGCAGAGAGGCAGGCAGAGAGAGGGGGGAAGCAGGCTCCCTGCTGAGCAGAGAGCCCGATGTGGGGCTTGATCCTAGGACCCTGAGATCATGACCTGAGCTGAAGGCAGAGGCTTTAACCCACTGAGCCACCCAGGAGCCCCTGTCATTAATATTTAGACCTACACTCAGAAGTCTCTAACTTGAAGCAAAAGTTTTCTCTGACCTTTGGGACCCTTGTAAACTCATGGAATACCAAGTGGGGGTATGGGCCAGGAGTATTGGCACCACCTGGGAGTTTGTTAGAATTGTAGACTCTGGCTTCACTTCCGACCTATACTGAATCAAAATTTGCATATTTAGTGCCCCAGGTGATTCCTGTTCATATTAAAATTTGAGATTCATGCTATAGATGGTTTTTGTGGAGGGCAGGATTTATGTCTTAAAAGGTACCCGATAGCAGTCTAATATAGAAGTTGATCCTTCAGTTTAATGGTTTATAGGTAGAGTTTTTCTAGACTACTCTGTTTCTTCCCACAAGGTTCATAGGATTTTATAGGAACATTTTATAGGAAGCAGTGGCCTATGTGATTAGCCTAAGCCCTCAGTCTAATCCAGAGCAAGATCTCATTTTGTTGTCGTTACCTAGGATGTCACAGTCATATGCTAAGAAGGAGCCTTACACAGGAAGACTCATTGTGCTTAGTCACAAATTTGGAGGCTCTTTTGGATGAGTTTACCAGTTGCCTTTTTACATAGAAAATTTCGAAGATCATTTTTATTCTCATGAAGAATGTAAGAATTTATATAACAGGACCTTTTTAGATTACTTTTTAACTTTCAGGGAAGAGTTAGAATTTTGTATGCCAGAGTTCAGGGAAACCCATGCTGACTAATAAGGGCATGTTGAAAAGAGTTGGAGCCTGTTTAAAGAGGCTTGCACTGACCAACTTTGGGGCAATTCAGTCATCAAAGAGTAATGATTGATTGTAAGTTTTGAATAAATAAAAACAAGTCCACACTGTTATTAACAAAAAGGGAAAAAAAGAAAAAGAAAACTCAGTTGCTATCATTGGAGGAGACTCCTGTATCAAGTTACTCTGGAAATCGACACAGGGGAGGAATTTATGCTGTCTTTTTTAAAAGAGGCACTGTAATCCATCCCCGGTGAGAAGGCTCTTCATGGAAAAATGCCAGCCAGTAAATGTAGAAGGAATAATAGGATTAGAAAAATCACCATTTTCCACCCTCAGTGAAATGAGTCAGGCAAGGATAAGCAGGTGAAAGACTGTCGGGGAACAGGATGTTGTCAGCATGCTCAGGTTAATTCTAATTGCAAAGGGAAAACTTACTTTTGGAGTGGAACGAGCTGATGGTCTCGGTCTTATCCACGTGGTCAGTTAGCACTTCACCGATAGCAGGTAGCTTGCCTCATGTGCTCATATGACGCCAACTGACATCATCACCATCACCTGTGAAGTATTCTAGCAAAACTTGTTTAACCTGAATTCAGTCTATTGGAGCTCCTGTTTGTAGGAATTACATGGGGTAAAACAACGAGTTGGACACCTTGAGTATACTCTTGACGAATTCAGATTGTGGAATGTTCCATAAGACAACCACCTTTTTTTTTTTTTAAGACTTCATTTTTATTTAAAGAGAGAAAGTGTGAGCAGATGGGGGGCGGGGGGGGTGGTAGGGGGGTAAGGGGCAGAGGGAGAGGTGAGAGAGGATCTTAAGCAGCTCCGGCACTGAATGTGAAGCCCATCAAGGGACTCGATTTCACAACCCTGAGATCACAACCTGAGCTGAAACCAGGACTGGGAGGCCTAACTGTACCACTTAGGCGCCCCTTAAGATTTTATTTTTAAGTAATTTCTATACCCAACCTGTGGCTCGAACTTACAACCATGAGATCAAGAGTCACAGGCTGGGGCGCCTGGGTGGCTTAGTGGGTTAAGGCCTCTGCCTTCGGCTTGGGTCATGGTCTCAGGGTCCTAGGATCGACCCCAGCGTCGGGCTCTCTGCTCGGCGGGGAGCCTGGTTCCCCCTCTCTCTGCCTACTTGTGATCTCTCTCTCTCTTTCTCTGTCAAATAAATAAATAAATAAAATTTTTTTTTTAAAAAAGTCACAGGCTTTACCAACTGAGCTAGCCAGGTGCCCCTGTAAGACAGCTGCTCTGGGGGTGCATGGGTGGCTCAGCAGGTTAAACAACTGACTTTTAATTTCAGCTCAGGTCATGATCTCAGGGTCGTAAGATTGATCCCTATATTGGGCTCTGCCCTGGGCATGGAGCCTGCTTAACATTCTTCTCTCTCTTTCCCCTCCCCCCTAAGAAAAGAACAAACAGAAAAAGGCAACTGCTCTTAATCTATTTAAGAATCATTGGGTGGGTGGGAGAGAGTGATGGGAAGGACTGTGGGAAAAGCTGTGAAAGACATGGTGGGGGGAGGGGGGCGCCTGGGTTGCTCAGTTGTTTAACTGGTGATTTCTACTTGTGATTTTGGCTTAGGTCATGATCTCATGGGTTGTGAGATAGAGCCCCACGAGGCTCTGTGCTCAGTGGGGAGTCTGCTCGAGATTCTCTCTTTCTCTCCCCCTTTCCCCCTCTGCCCCTCCCCCCACTTGTGTGGGTACACTCTCCCTTTCTCTCTCAAATAGGTAAATAAATCTTTAAACAAAAAAAATACATGGGAAAATCTGACTATAGACTGTGTATTAGATAAGAGATTATTGATTTTTTTAGATGAGCTGAGGTATATGGGTATAAAAGAAAATATCCTTACTCTTAGTACCTTGCTACTCAGAGCGTGGTAGATGAATCGGTAGCATTGGCATCACCTGAGAGATTGCTAGAAAAGTGGACTCTCAGGTGCCTCCTCCAGCAATAGAATCAGGATCTGAATTATAACATCCTCCCCCAGAGATTATTGGCACATTAAGTTTGAGAAACACTGTTTTAGGATGTGTACACAGGAAATCTTTAGAAGTGAAATGCCATGATATCTAACTTACTGTAAAATGGTTCAGCAGGAAAAAGTAGAGGGAAAGAAGGAAGAATAAAAAAATAGGATAAAATATTAATTGTTAAATCTAAGTGGTGGTGTATCATTTATTCATTGTATTATTCTTTAAGGATTTCTATAAATTTGAATGTTTCATAATAAAAACGGAGTAAGAGGTAATGTTAACATTTTGTTGAACTTGACCAGTCCTTTGCCAGAAACATATTTTTGAGGGTTAAACAATATTTTTAAGCAGTAGAAGTTTTCTAAGAGGCTTGTAATTATTCCTGAAACTCTAATATTAAATGTTCTCACTTTTATTAGGAGGAATCTATTAGTGTATTATGGCTATATAGGGCTTTTGTTTCTTCTATTACATATATTACCTATCTACAAAACAACCTTTAAAATGGAAGTTTTGAAGTGAAGGACCACTGCATAACAACTTACGCAGAATGTTTTCTTATTGCAGAGTCTGTTAGACAAAGATAATTGGGTCCTCTCCATAAGATGTTAATAAACACTTGTCTGTGGACAGTCCCATAGCTAGTAGTAACAGCTAACATTTGTTGAATACTTACTGCGTGCCACGCATTGTGCTAAGAACTGAGGAAAGAAGGACTAGTGAGCAAGATAAATGTAGTTCTTGCCATTGTGTTGTTTACAGTCTAGTAGATGATGGAAATTTTTTATTTTGTCCTGATTAGTGTTTACACTTTATATCCTATTTACTTAAATTGTTAACATTTGATGCTGTACAAAAACCTTAGAAGCGTTTTGTGTAAGAAGTTGCTGATGTTAGCACATCTAACTATAGCTATGTAGGACAGTTGTTTGAGAAGGCTGGATGGGTTGGTATATATTTTAAACAAGAATTATAATTTAATATCACTTGTAGGTGGGGTTATAATAGAGTTTTTAAAAAAAATTCGAACAGTAATCACACATTATTTTTGGCTTCAGGTGGTTACCCTAACAGCTAATGATAAGACCCGTGTTTCCTTCTCCTCTCTCCGAGGACAAGGTGTCATTTATAATGTCATTGTTCGGGACCCACTTCTCAATACATCTGCTGCTTATGTTCCTGCTCACACGTATGCTTGCAGCTTTGAAGCCAAGGAGGGTAATTGTTCTTCCCTGGGTGAGTATATGGATTTAAACTTCGAAATTTCTTCTTTGGCTTTGCAGATCGATGTCAACCAATCCAGAACTTAAGAATATTAAAAAATGCTTTTGTCTGGTCTTCATTCATTCAGCAAAGGCCTTTTGAGCCCCTCTGTTGTTTCACTCTCTGTTTTAGGCACAGGGATATAGCAGTGAATGAAACAGACAAAATACCCGCCCTCCCAGAGCTTATGTTTTAAAGATTTTATTTATTTATTTGAGAGAGAGAGTGAGAGAGAGCGTGAGAGGGGAGAAGGTCAGAGGGAGAAGTAGACTCCCTGAGGAGCAGGGAGCCCGATGCGGGACTCGATCTGAAGACTCTGGGATCATGATCTGAGCCTAAGGCAGTCGCTTAACCAGCTGAGCCACCCGGCCACCCCCAGAGCTTATGTTTTAGTGGGGGCGATGAGACAGACAAGATAAATTTGTAAAATACTCATCATGTGAGAAACTGCTGAGTGCTAAGAAGGAAAGGTGGATAAGAGCAAGTGACAGTGAGGGAAGAAGTTTGAGAGCGATGGCCAGGGAGGCCCATGCAGAAAAGCTAACCTTTGGGTGGAGAGGGGGCTTGAGACGAGGCGGGGAGCCCTGCACGCCTCTGGGCAGTACTGCCAGGCAGAGGGAACAGGAGGCCCGCACTTGGGAGCCTTCTTGGTGTGTTTGAAGAACAGCAGCGAGAACAGAGGCTGGAGGAGTCTGAGGAGGGGGAGAGGTGCAGCCTGGTAGGTCACAGCGTGGGCGGAAGCTTCTATTCAGAGCCAAATGGAGAGGCATTGGCGGGTTGGAGCAGGGAGTGCCATGATCTGACTCCTGTTTTGATGGGATCTCTCTGGCTGCTTTTCTGAGAAAAACCAGGGCAAGATCAGAAACAGAGATGGATGAGGCTATCGTGGTAATTCGGGTGAGAGAGGACATGGTTTGGTTAGGCTGGTGGCAGTGGAGGTGTGGCGAGATCATTCTGTGTGTGTGTTTAACATTTTATACTGAAATAGATTCACAGAAAAGATGCAAAAACACGAAGAATTTCTGCATAATCTTCACTCAGATTCCTCAGATGTGAACATGTTAGGCTATTTGGTTCATCTTTATAGTGCACTCGTGTGCGCGCTCTTCATATGTATGTGCGTAGTCACTACTCTTTGAGCCACTTGAGAGTAAGGTGCAGACATAAAGACATTTTTCCTTCAATATTTCTATTTTAGTAAAATAGAAATTTTACTATTATTACTATTTACTATTACTATTATTATAATATTTACTATTATTACTATTGATCATAGTAAAAATGATCAAATTCACAAAATTAGCTTTGATACAATACTATTATTTAACCTACAGACATTACTGAATTTCACTAGTTATTCCACTGATGTCCTTTATTAAAAAAATGTGGTCACATGTTGCATTTAACTGACATGTCTCTTTAGTCTTCTGTAATCTTGAACAATTCCTTTGTCTGTTTTGACTTCCAAGACCTTGACCTTTTTGAGGAGTATAGGCTGACTTTTTAGAGCGTCCTCCAGTTTGGGTTTGTCTGATGTTTTCTCACGATTAAATTCACATTATGCATTTTTGGTGGGAATACAAAACAATGATGTTGTACCCTTCTTAGGAGGCATTTGATACCTATTTGTCCCATGACTGGGGTGATAACCTTGAATATTTGGTTAGTGCTGTCTGCTGGGTTTCTCCATTATAAAGTAACTGTTTTCCCTTTAAGTATTTTTGGGTGAGACTCTGCATGCAAGTAGATAGCCCCTTCTTAAACTCTCACTTGCTAGTTTTAGCATCCTGTGATCTTTGCCTGAAACATTTATTGCTAGGTGTTTGCCAAATGGCAATTTTCTAATTTCATTATTTTTTAATATTAGCTGGCATTCTATTGTAAGGGAGAGATTTCTCCCCTACTTATGTATTTATTTATATACATGAACCCATGGATTCTTACTTCTCTGGATAATAATACTATCATTTTCATATTAAATCATCCCAGATTAGGCCCATGAGTGGCTGCATATATTTCGAAATAGAGTTAGGAATAGTTGCTGGTTGGATGAGGAGCTTGAAGAAAGGTATAAAAGATGACTACCCTTTTGGCCAGAGCAACCGGAGAGCTAGAACTGCCATTCACTGAGTTGGGGAAAAGATTGTTGGAAGAGCGGGTTCGTGGGTACTATATATCAGGAGTTCAGTTTTGGACATTTTCAGTTTGAGAACCTTAGGAAGCATTCAAGTGGTTATGTTGAATTGACTGTTGTCAATTGTATGTATGCTGGAAGTCAGGGGAAAGGTGTGGGCTGGAGATTACCTTGAAAATCATCCAATTAAATAGCTTTTAAGGCCATGGACTAGATGGCCTTACTGTGGAGTGAGACTGTAGCAAAGAGATGGGTCTAAAGATAGAGACCTGGACACTCTGGTGCTTAGAAGTCAGGAAATTAGGAACTGAAAAATGACCACTAGATTGAGCAACATGGAGGCCGTTGGTGTCAGAGCTGTTTCAGGGGAGTGTTGGGGTAAGCCTTACTGGAGTATGTTCAAGAACAAGTAATTGGAGAAGAGTCCAGATAGCACTTTCCAGGAGTTTTGCTCTAAAGAATAAAGTTTATCCATTGCACCCAGGGACGAGGGTTCCTTCTCCGGTAGAGCTGTATCCCATCCATCTTCTGCTGCCATGCTCAGGATCCTGGAGAGAGACAGTGTAGGAGAGCCAGGCAGGTGTCAGTTCTGCACTTTTCACTGGTAGACTTAATCTAGGTTCCTCTAGACCCCTCCCTTGAGCTCTTCTGCACCAGAGCCCCTCCTAATCCAAAAGCCCCTCTCCCCTGGGTTTCTGTCGGTACATGTTAGCTGAGGAGAAAGGGAGCTCTGACCCTATTCCTCCAAACTAGAGTTGACTGCTCCTAGTGATGTGGGTCCTATCGTTGCTTTCATTTTCAAGCTGGATGTGTATGAGGACATCTTTCCTGAGGTTGGAGTAGGGAGGAGGTATCCATCCACATTGCCTTTTAATTAAAACCTTGGCCTGTGTATCATAACCTGGGTGATACTGTGATGATTAAAGACTCTACTAGGACTGTCTTCTGTCCTTCCAGACCATTCACCTCTCTGTCTTCCTTGCCCCCCAAAGTGCCCCTTTTGTCTCGAGTTTGTCTCTTGAGTCTACTTCTTATGAAATTTGTTGCTGTCTGGTTTTTCCTGTATCATTTTTTTCTGTCCTTTCCTGGTACTGTGATTGGGGATTCCATTTAGTTCCTGTTTGCTGTCTGATATCATGAAAGCAAGCCAACTGTGTGTGTCCGTTTTTATTGGGTTGGAAGATCTTGCTGATCTTGATGATTGTACTTGCTGGAAACTGCCACTAGATTTTCATTTGAAAAAAACTATCCCAGCAAACTCCACACTCTGGTATAAAGATTAAATCATAGAACAGCAATCAACCACAGGTCTGTAATAAGCAGAATGTGGTGTTTTATCTTTTGTTTCATCTTTCTTTTGGGCACTTCGTTCTCAGAAAAGCTGCTGCATGGGTATGTATCATGTCCTGCAAATTCTGGTCTTCTGCCTTGTGTTTCTTATTTAAATAGAGGTCTTCATGGTATCTCCAAATGAGCACTGTTAAGGGTTTGATGTTTTGATCTGTGGTAACATTGTAACATTTTTCACTTGAGATCTATAGGTTTTGTTTTTGTTTTTAGTTCAGGGATTATTTTTTTTTTTGTTTATCTCAAAGGAGTCATGATGGTGAATTTAGTGTATTTTTCTCTTTGGTAAGCTGTATCTTTTGGTTCATGTTATTTATATTTGAGTTGGTTCCTATTAAGGGCCATGAGATGTGGGATTCTTTGGCATCATGAAGTGTATTGTGCTTTATTGTTACTTATAATGTTACTTTTTTTCAGAAGCAATATGTGTAAAGATGGGCAATAATTTGTTCA
This sequence comes from Nasua narica, assembly GCA_028533885.1. Classification (NCBI taxonomy): domain Eukaryota; kingdom Metazoa; phylum Chordata; class Mammalia; order Carnivora; family Procyonidae; genus Nasua; species Nasua narica. The sequence continues at coordinate 49,198,441 of CM052807.1, read as the reverse complement.
TGTGTGACTTACAGTGTAGTACATGTTCTTTTATTTTAATGTGAGTTTTGGTTAAAATTTTTTATGATGAAGAACTTCAAAGAACCTTCATATACTGATTTTTCAGCATTAATGATTTTGATTCATGGTGTGATTTGATTTCAGCTATACACCCACCTGGGTCTCAGCCTCCTAGCCCTCCTTTATTACTGGATTTTTTTAAAATAGCAAATCCGTGGCCATCATTTTGGTCACAAAATTTCAGTGTGTGTGTGCACACACACATGTATGTGTGTGTGTGTGTGTGTCATATAGGCACAGTATCACCCAAGTTTCTATGAAAAATACCAAAGATAATTCCCTAATAGCATCAGATTAACAGCCAGTATTTACATTTTCCCAATCATCCCAATTGTTTTTCAAGTTTTTTTACTTGAATCAGGTTTTAGATGATGTCTATACATTGTATTTAGTTGATATGTCTTTTAAATCTTTTAATCCCTAGTTCTCCTTTCCAATGCCCTTCTTTTTTCTTCCAGTTTGTGAAGAAACAAAACTATTTTGTGCACACACAACACTGCAAGACTAGGTCAGAAGTAGTGCTGTGTATGTTATCAGGAAGCAGAGATTGTCTGGTTCCTCTTTTGTTATAGCAATGGCATTGATATTCCTTGTCCATATAAAACAATTTGTTAGGGGTGACAAGGGTATTTCCAAACTGGGTTTATAATTTATATGCTTATATTTGTATATGTTATATTATAAATTAAACTAAGTATACATATTATTGTCAGCTCACTTTTTTTCATGAAGCTTTGTTCTAGTAATTAAATAAAAGGTTTGGATATTATTACCCACTAGATTTCTATTCTTTTTAGGAAGAGTATCAACCAAAGTGTTCTTCACCCTTTTTGCCCTGCTCGGTCTCTTCATTTGTTTTTTTGGACACAGATTCTGGAAAACAGGTATTACTGATGTCGTTGCTATTTACATGACTTACAGGTTCTTTTGCTTACATTCTGCTGGGGAATTTGAACTTTATTTTTATTTATTTTTAAAGATTTATTTATTTGACAGAGAGAGATCACAGGTGGGCAGAGAGGCAGGCAGAGAGAGAGAGAGGGAGAGAAGGGGAAACAGGCTCCCTGCTGAGCAGAGAGCCCAATTCGAGGCTGGATCCCAGGACCCTGAGATTGTGATCTGAGCGGAAGGCAGAGGCTTTAACCCACTGAGCCACCCAGGCGCCCTGGGAATTGGAACTTTAAGGAGGTGAAGCAACTGCTTATCTCCGGCTGTCTTCATAGATTTGTAACTGGGTTCTGAAAGATTTTACTTAGTTGCTGTGCATTTTAATTTTTTCTCTTAACAGTGGAGTATAACCTCCTCTTACTAAGAGGGGAACAAAACTGGATTTATGAAGCAAGCCTCTTGAATTGCTGCGTCAGCTAGCTGACTAAAAATAACAGGTTGGAAATCAGGACATTTGTGTAAGAATGTGTGGATTTTGACGATGGTGATTGACATGGTTTCAAATACATTGAGCAGCAGGTCTGTGGTATATGTAGATTGAAATGTCTGCTTAGTGCTGGGAGATTCAGACTGCAAATTGGAGCTCCACAATCTTCTCTGTGAAACCCATTCGGGGAGTTGGATACAGTAGTCCCCTATTATTCGTGGGGCATTCTTTCCAAGTCTCCTAGTGGATGACTGAAATTGCAGACAGTACTTGAACCCTATATATATATATTTTTTTCCTATCCATACATACCTATGATAAAATTTAATTTATAAATTAGGCACAGTAAGAGATTAACAATAACTAATACTAAAATAGAATAATTATGGCAAGATGCTATAATAAAAGTTAAGTCAGTGTGATCCCTTTCTCTCAAAATATCTCATTGTCTTGCACTTATCCTTCCTGTGCTGATGTGAGATGATGAAATGCCCATATGATGAGACGAAGTGAGGTGAATGATGTAGGTAGGAATTGTGACATGGTGTTAGGCTACTGTCGACCTTCTGTTGGGACCTCAGAAGGAGGATCATCTACTTCTGGACGATGGGGTAGCTGAAGCCAGGAGAAGAGACACCATCAGGAGGGGGGACTACTACATAAATAATGCTCTCTGAATTGATTTGAATTTTTGGGCTGCTCTTTATGTAACTCGTTGGCAATTACTTACTCATTAACAAGAAGTATAACAGAGCATTAAGGAATGAAAATAATACTGATCTCAGACTTTCCAAACTCGCTTTAATAAATTATGACTTGTGGGGGTGCTTCGGTGGCTCAGTTGGGTAAGTGTAGGATACTGATCTCAGTTCAGATCTTGATCTCAGGATCGTGAGTTCAAGCTCCGCGTTGGACTCCATGCTGGGCATGGAGCCTACTTAAAAAAAATTATGAATTGAAATATGCAACTCCTTCATTATTATATATTTTTCCTTGATTGAGTAAAAAATATTCTGAAGAATGTTTAATTCCTCAAAGTATAGAATCATTCTATAACAAAGAATTTAATTGCTAAGCTCTGGGCAAGGTCCCAAAGATATTACTAGGTATTTTGATGGATGAAGACAGTGATGAATTATTCATCCTAAACATGAAAGGATGAATTAAAGGATGGTATAGAAGTTACTTTTTAAAAAAAAAGATTTATTTATTTATTTGTCAGAGAAAGAGAGTGAGTGTACACGCAAGCAAGGGGAGCAAAAGGCAGAGGGAGAAGCAGGTTCCCTGTTGAACCAGGAGCCTGATGTAGGACTCGATCCCAGGACCCTGGGATCATGACCTGAACTGAATGCAGATACTTAACCGACTGAGCCACCCAGGCTTCCCAAAAGTCACTTTTTTACTTTGGAATATTTTGTTATTTTTTCTTACCTTTTATTTTTGCCCATGTAACAAATTGAAATTTATTGTGTAGTTTCAGATCAGACACAATGACAGAAGTATGCTATTCTTGTTTTCAGTGGGAAGTATGAGGATGTTAAAATGAGCTATGAAATTAACAATTAATAACTTACCAATTGATACTGACCCTTCATGCAGTGTATCTACTAGTTAATACTTTAATCTTGTATTCATTTAATAATATGTACTCTCAATCACTTCTAAATTTTTCCTGTCTTTCAGGTATTTATTTCTTTCCTTGGAATGTCCTAATATGTGTGAATTCTGGAAGCTTAAGCATGTGTTTTAGGTTAGAAATTTAAATTGCACTGTGAAAAGAATACCTAACCATAGCTTGTACTTGTATTTTTTTTTCTTCTTTTTCTGATGGTTTGCTACTAGAATTATTTTTCATAGGCTTTATTTTCATGGGATTCTTCTTCTACATACTGATTACAAGACTGACACTTCTTACGTATGATGGTAAGTGAAAATAATAGTTTGATTGGGAAGAAAGGGGTTGTGTTCATACTCCTCCTTTCTTTCTATAGTTTGAATAGTATTGTGTGTGATAGATAGCCTGTTATGTGTGTAAATAATGGGCCACCTATACAGGAAACAGCTTTTCTAGGCTGCTCATTTAGACTTTCTCTTCTGGGTTTTAATTTGCATGGTGAATTCCTTGGTCCTTAGGGAAGTGAAGGGCTATGTTGCTTAAAAACTCGGCTATGTGGTTTATTGAAGATATGAGATTTATAACAATCAAAATATTAAGATTTTCTTTACCTTCAAACATCCTTCTTTGTCCCATTTAACAGAATGCTTGTTGGCCCTTCTTCCTTAGCCCCGATTTATGGGTTGTGCCAAGCCACACCTACCACTTGCCCAGGAGGTTTAGCTCACCAGCTGGTTTGCGCAGCTCTGACCAGCCCGTCCTTAGGGAAGGCCTCCCCGTGCAGGAGTCCTGGCGTCGCCTCAGTGCCTGGCCTACAGAAGGGCTGTGGCTGCCTCTGGTAATGGTATTGTGTGTCCGAGACATGGGATAGGGAGAGCTGCCTCTGGTCAAACAGTTGCTTTTCTCCCTCTGTGCAGTTCGTCTGATTCTGACAGCCGTCGCCGGAAGCGTTGGTGGGACTGTCTTGGTCGCTGCTTGGTGGCGATTTGGAATCCTCCTGTTCTGCATGCTGTGTGTTGGATTGGAGCTGGGCTTCCTCATCTCCTCAGTGATGTTCTTCGCCCTGCTGGGTAGGAAATCAGTTTACTGTTTGCAAGACCTCATTCGGGTTCTCTAGGTACAGATACTGCCCCACCAGGGACTTGGGGTCTTGCCTTTAGAGTTCTGGAAATTTCTATGGATGACGTGGCACTTGAGGGAGGGCCAGTTCAAAGTGACCCTTAAGCAGAAGCCCAGTATATCCCACAGGTCAGCTTGGCACAGCTCTGCTGGCAGCTGAGTGGGGAACCTGGTGCTTCGTTCCTGGTTGTCTTAGACCCCGACCTTCACTCCTGCCACCTGCCAGACCCCGAGCATTCTCACGTACCTACTTAAGGGTGGCAGCACAGGGGATGGTTCTGGGGATTTTTTTTTTTTAAGTAATTCAATTTTTTTTAAATTTAATTTTATTTTTTCGGTGTTCCAAGATTCATTCTTCATGCAAGTAATTCAATTTCTATCAGTTTTTAGAATGTGGTTAACTCGTAAGTTAACTATCTTGTGTAGGGGAGGAGAAATTCCCCTTTTATCCTTCTAAGGTTCTTCAACTGGTCTAATCATTAAATTGATGTAAGATAGATTAACAAAAGGAGAACAAATTTAACTTTGTGTGTACAGGAACCCCTTAAAAATAGGGGACCCAAAGGCAGTCAGGCAGCTGAGGCTTCATTGTCATTCTGAGCTAAGGAATGGGGTAGGCGCCTGGAGTACCCAAGGCAGGGAGGGCAAGTCACAAGAAAAGAAGAGCAGACAGCAATCAGGTGTTTGCCCCACCAGGCAGGTGAGTGTCTCAGATAAAATAGTTATCACGGGTAGCTGCTCACTTTGTGGGTCAGGCTCCCTGTGTAAATTCTTGTAGGCAGTTAGGGAAGCGATTCAAGTTTTTCCTGACACTGCTGGGTCCTGATTGCCCTCAACTCAAAATAATCCACATGCCAAAGTGGCCCATTTTGGAGTGGCATATTCTGTCCCCCTCCACTTTCCGGTTGTATAAGAACTTACATTTCCTGATTGTTGTCAAAAATGCAAAAAATAAAACAAGAGTATCTATATTCTAAGGTACTCTGTTAGGCTATTTCCTTTTGGTGATAGTGTTTAGGTTTTTCTGTTATGTATATCAACATCAGATTAGAGTTGATGGAAATGTTAGATGTAAGAGCTCTCTCTTAAAAGAAAAGCTATTTCTTGCGGCTGTCATCTCTTGAGAACGCATGCATGATTTAATTTACAGAGTGCAGTTGGCTCTCTGAAGATATTTTTTTTCAAGACCAGAAAGAATTGACAAGTGGTGTATTTACTGACCATCACAAGGCCCTTTGTTCTGATTTTAGCCAAACCTATAGTCAGGTTCATTCTCACAGGCCCCCTTGCAGGTAGCTTTTCATCTAGTCTGATACAAAGTAGCAATGTTTAGATAGGTTCACAGGGACGTTTGTTGAAAATGCAAATTTAGGGCGCTACTCCAAAAGTGCTAAATCAACTACTTAATGAGCTCCCTTCCCTTTTTTTGCTAATGCTTGGAGAATGGAGGGATGATTGGTTAGAATTTTTAATAGTTGATGTGTTTATTTGTGAACTGTCTCATTGATGAAGGACAGTTAGTGTCTCCAGAGGTCCCAAAATCATATTTTTTAAGCATTAAAATTTGAAAATATTGGCCAACCTCTCAGATCTAATGAAAGCACTACTGTTTTCACCTTATGATGTCAATAGCAAAGAGTTTATGCTCTGAAAGGGTCGGTCTTCACATGCCTGCATCACAACTGCTATTTTTAATCCCTGGATTCCTTGACTTTTTTTTTTTTTTTTTAAAGCTACATGTGTATTTTGTGAAGGTTAATGCAATTAAACTACAGAATATGATTCATAAATTCACCTCACTGCCACCTGTTGCAGTTCACTTTCTGAGAATGTGGAGTCCCAAGGTCACATCTTCTTACAGTGGAACTCTCCCCCTCTTCCAGGATTTATGGGTCTCAAGATATAGGGCCACCTCCAGTTGGACTGAATGGTGGTGCCAGGATCAGTATAACTGTCAGGTTTATGTCCTTGCTATTTAAATTTAATTTATGAATAGGAGTTCTAATAGAGTCTCCCCGGGTCACTGCAGGTGTGCCGCCCTTTGGAGAAGGGTTTAGTGGAAGCGCAGGCAAGTGGTTAGCCCCGTCTTTCCTGATACGTGAGGAATCGCATCTTCCAGGATGCAGTGTCTGGGCAGGAAATGCACCGATGGTAAAAATCTACTGAATGGATTTTGCTGCTCATACTAGGTAGGAGTTCATATAGTTAGCTCTGAATGCCATTTACTTGCACTTTTTACTTTGCAGTACAAAATCATAGAGTGATAGAAACATAGAGCAAGGAAGGATGATGTGGAGCTTGGACACAAAATAGTTCAATCTTCTCATTTTGTGGGTTAGGAAACTGGGGCCCAGTATCGCGGCTAGTGAATGGAAGAGCTTGGACTAGTCCGGCCTCTTCTAAATTTTCCTGGGAATAATAGCAGAGCATTTACCTCCTTGATTTTCCTCCCACCCCTCAACCTCCTAAGATCCATCCTTCAAAGAGGATTGTACTGGCAATTAAATGAAAAAAGTCAGAATTCATTTCTAATTGCCAACCTGTTCCCTGGTGGTTACAATAAACCTTCGATGCATGTCTGTGTTTAGATGTTGAGAAAATGAAATTGAACTTGGTAAACCTGTTGTTGACTCTTGCTTTCTTTTTTCAGGAAACCTGAGGATTTTTCAAGACGATGGTGTGTTCTGGGTGACCTTCTCTTGTATAGCTGTTTTCATTCCGGTAGTTTTCCTGGGCTGTCTGAGAATAGTAAGTGTTTTCATCAAGTGAGATTTATTCATCCTACTGTTCCGGGCCTTCGGTTGCTGTTCACTTACTGCATCATTTTGCATGTTTTATTTACTGGGGAGAGCTACATGAGAATCTTTAGTAGATGATGAATTTTAAATAGCCTTCTTACTGTGAAAGCAAGAGAAGTTCTGATTACAATTAGCACACAGTGTTTTTTTTCATCAAGTGGGATAGGCCACCGCCGTCTGTGTGCTTTGAAAGGGGCTGGGCTCACTGTAAATGCACAAGCTGATGGATCGTTCGTTTCAACGGTCTCTCCAGGTGAAGCATTCTTCGTCTGGTTAGACTTTATTATTGAGGTTCTTTCCCAAGGAAGACATTTCCTATGATTAAGGTAAACTGTTTTAAGAACTCACTGTGGGTGTCCAAGGTGGTCATCAGTTTAACCTTCCAGGTAACCTTTATTCAGCTCTGAGACTTGACCCCGTCTCCTGTGCCCTGAGGGAGAAGTGATTCCCTGTGAGTGAGGAGGGTTAGAAACTCCTGCTTGTTCTGCCATTGGCGATGCCTAAACACTTGTACTCTTCCGCAGCTGAACATACTGACTTGTGGATTCGTTGGCTCCTACTCAGTGGTCTTGGCCTTTGACAGTTACTTGTACACGAGCCTTTCTTACATCACTTTTAATGTACTCAAGAGAGCACTCTACAGGGATTTCCACAGAGCTTTCACAAATGTGCCTTTTCAAACCAACGGTAAGACCGAATCCAAGAACCGGAGTGATAGTCAAGTGAGAATACTAGCCCACTTGTGCTAACAAGAACACTTGATTGAAAGAAGAAACTAGATTGAAAGAAGGTTAACTAGACAAGAAGAGGAAACTCACACCATACAAATGCTCTTAGAGTCTTCTGTTAATGTTCACTTATGATCATAGGAGCAAAGAATTTAAATTTGTAAGGAGGTTGAAGTTCATACTTCTAAAAATCTTCTAAATGAACTTCGTTAAGAAATTTCCCAACCAGGATTACTCAGGTTACCTGGTCAATTCCCAGTTGGGGTGGGATGAGAATGACAGCCTGATTTTTAAAGTTATTCCCTTGTTTCCTTCCTTTAAAGAAGCATGTAATTTGCTACTTGAAAGTGTGAAAAAGTGATTTTTAATCAGTCGGTGTTACTATTTCTGCAGTTTTAAGATTCTACCCATTAAAGGTTCTCCATTAACTTTTTGAAGAAAAAATTACTAAATTAGAAGTTCACAACGATGTGTAGGATATATTGGTTTCAGAAATGTTAAAATATGGAAGATGGAAAAGCATGTCTTGGAATTGAAGATCTATTAGCATAGTCCTGATTGCTGCGAATATTTAAGGACAAATCTTTCCCTCTACCATCTTGAGCCTGCTCTCGTTAGAGAAGAGGTTGATGGTAGAGACCTTGAAATCCAGGTGTCTTGCAAGTTTTATATACAAAACAGTATTTTGTCAAGCTTTTACTAGCAGCTCAGTTACAGCTTGTTGAACATCTTCATGCATTTCTATATCTGCTGTGTATGAAGGGGGTGGGCCCCACATTGAGTGGAATGGGAAAAAAGAGAGCAGGATGACATCAGATGTTCCGTGATGTATGTTCGTGAGGTATAGCTAGAGGACCGGACTGGTTTCTCCCCACCGCAGCCCCAGGAAAACACAACAAATGACCATGCGAGTAGGCTCTGGTCATAGAATATCAGAATTCCAAGGATCCAAACTATTGATTCCTTACAGCCTCTCTGGACTTTCGAATGCCTAACAGAAAATTCCCAATTAAAAATTTTAAGACTGCAGCTTCCTTATTCATTCTTGGGTTGTAAGTGAGGAAATACACGTTTGGCCAAACTCACCAGAAAGTCTAACATTGCCGAGAAACAATGACACAGACTTAAACTATGAAAGGTTGTGTTAGAGCTCTTACCATCTCAAGATGGTAGAGGGAAAGATTCGTCCTTAAATATTCGCAGCAATCAGGACTATGCTAATAGATTTTCAATTCCAAGACTGAAGACCTGGAATTCCAAGACTTGGAATTGATGTCAATTCCAAGACATGCTTTTCCATCTTCCATATTTTAACATTTCTGAAACCAATATATCCTACACATCATTGTGAAATACAGGAGTTCAAACTCTTTTCTGCTGTTTTTTTAGACTTTATTGTCCTGGCAGTATGGGGGATGCTTGCCGTAAGTGGAATTACATTACAGATTCGAAGAGAAAGAGCACGGCCGTTTTTTCCTCCCCACCCGTACAAGTTATGGAGGCGCGAGAGGGAGCGCAGAGTGACGAACGTTCTAGACCCTAGCTACCACATCCCTCCGTTGAGAGAGAGGCTCTATGGCCGACTAACCCAGATCAAAGAACTCTTCCGGAAGGAACAGCCAGCTGGAGAGAGAACACCGCTGCTTCTGTAGATGCCAAAGGGCTCGTCAGTTTGATCTTGAAGTACCACTCAGGCGCTGACCCAGCTTTGGTGGGTGTGCCCAGTCGGCTTCAGCCATCTCCATGCAAGGCTGAGAAGAAAGCGGGCTCTTGGATATCTGTGCTCTGCACCGTATTGGGGTGTCCTTATTGATATATTATTAAAAGGTATCCTTCCTTTGTTTATTGTTAATTATGGTAAAATCACACATTTACTGTATCAATCATAAAGTGTATAGTTCAGTAGGCACTTTGTTTTTGCCTTTTATTGCTTAAAATGCTAATTTAAATACTAAATTATGTCAGTTATTTGAAAATAGGTCAACTTATATAGATAATAATACTTTGATACTTTTTTTTTTCTTTAAAGGCCCTTTAAAGTATTGTTGACATCTGGTTTCCAATTTAAAGTGCATTAAAATTGTTTCTTAGGAAACCAGTTGGCTCCTACCCCAATCTGTAGTCCCATTAGTCTGGAAAACTTTTAAAATTTGCATTTTGTAGTTCTTTCTGCTAAATTGGTTGTTATCAGCATTGATGTAAAATACAAGTTTCAAAAATTTTCTCTTTTTTATAAAAAACTTTGTACCATCTGTGTTTTAGTGATGAGGAGGGACTCAGAGAGGAATCAGGTAATTTAAAGGAGCTGCTTTGAATTAGGACCTTGGATTCCGTAAGGAAAGTCCCTTCGGTTTGCCCCTTTTCCTCCACAAGCAAGCCCTGGGCTGCGTACCCACTCCTCGTGGCCTTGTCTCTTAACTGTCAGGGAGGCTGCCCTGATTCTGCCGGGGACTGGACGCTGGGGACTCTGCCGTGCCTGAGTCACAGTGACGGTGCTTGTGTTGGGTTGCATGTACGATTGTGAGTTAACCACTACTCAAATGATGCTGCTTTTCAGAGTTTTTTCCAGGTACAATAGATTTTTGAAGTTTCAGGTAACTGGAAAATTTTCAGTTTTTGCATTTAATTCAATAAGTGTTTTGGAAAGGCTGAAACAAAGTGCGGACATAGAAAACTAATCATTCTTACCTTGCAAAATTACACACAGGTGTTTACTGTTCTGTAATCCTGTTTATATTAACTTCAGTAATTCTTAAACTTGAAATTTTTTTTAATCACTTGAGGGATTCTGGCTTCTGCCGTATCTTTGTACATTCTAACCAAGTTCTGTGGAATGTTTGTGAGTTATTTTCTATACCATCAAAATGTATTGCTGCTGAAGACTAAAGACAGAGCACACTTTTTTGGAGGCTTAAGACAAATTGTTTAAAAATTTTCATAATTTGAGTAATAAAAAGCCAGTTTGTGGAATTTTTTTAAATAATAAATATCTATTTTGAAAAAGCTAAAAAGTCTCATTAAATTTTTATAAAATTTTTTGACCAACAGTATTTGTACCACAGCAAGAAAGACATGATAGAAGTTTAATAGGTATACAATTACTTCATCTGAAGAATTAAATCTTTATTTAAAAAATTCAGTTTAAGCCTAAATGAAATAGGAAATAAAGGAAATCTGAGACAGTGTGTTAACATTAAATCCCTTGTTAGAAGGAAAGCTGGTGTCTTTGGTGGATTAATTTGTGTTGGTGTCCTTAGCACTTAAAGTTCGTCCAACTGAAGAAAAGTAAAAAGTAGTAGCATTTCCAGAAACTTCATTACACTATTCCTTAAATGTTTTAGAGTAACCTGTTATAAGTTAGCTACCAGGTTGTCAAACCACAGCAGCTAACTAGTGCTATGGACCAGTTGAGTTCTATAGGAGATTGCAAGAGAAAATGGATTCTACCAAGGAAACTGCTAGACTATTAGACCAGGTACAGACCTTAGAGATCATGTGATCTGACCCTTTGTAACTGAGGAAATTCTTGACCAAGGAGTCAATTATGTGAAGTCACTATTATCAATAATAGTGCCCAGATCAATATTCGGGATACCTGACTTCCATCCAAATGTGCTTTACACTATACCATAATGAAAATGTAAATCATTATTTTCAATTTTCTTCTGGTGAATTGGTGACAACACAGTGAGAAGGCAGCCTTCTGCAAGCAGAAGAGAGGCCTGAGGGGAAACCAACCTTGATCTTGGACTTCTAGCCTCCAGAATGGTGAGAAAACAATTTTTTGTTGTTTAAGCCACTCTGTGTATGGTATTTCACGGCAGCCCGAGCCAGAAGCTAATACACTTTAGAAATCATTGTACCCTGAGTGTTGATTGGAAGACTTCTGGGCAATCTGGCCACTGTGATTGCAAGGACCCTTCTATGAAATGGAGGTAGAGAGGGGCTCAGGCTAGTGGGAACTTGGACTTCCCCAGGGACTCCCATATAATCATTCCACTGGGGAGGCTGGCAGGCCGGGATCAGGCCATATCAGCATAAGAGGCAAACAACAACATACAATGATAGTAGTTTTTACGTGGATCTCACCTTTCCTCATTACATAAGTCAGTGTTGAATTCCCAAGTGCCAGGTCGTGCCTTGGGTACTAGGAAGAAGATGTACTGGCATGGCCCCTGCTTCAGGGTTTCGAGTGAGATGAGACGGATACTGGAGTAGTTACACAGGGGAGGTACAGTACGCAAGGAAATTTAAGGTGGACGCGGGGATGGAATCCGGAATGCCAAGGAAGAATTCCTTGAAATGACACTTAAGCTGAGACTCTGAAGATGAGTAGGAGTAACCAAACCACCAGGAGGCTGAGTGCATTCCATGCAGTGGGGTTGAAAGCATAAGGAAAAGCTCCGAGGCCTTCCCTTCTCTGTGGAGAGCCCCCAGGGAAGTCTCCCCCGTGTGCCCGCCAGTCCTGGGAGCCCTTCACTTTGGTGCTTGGTATGGTCAGCGAGCCCATTCTCAACTTTCCACATTTCGATCCAGAAAGGATGTTGTTGTTGGTGTTTTTTTTTTAAAGATTGAGATGTAATTGACCTACAACACTATGTAGGTTTAAGGTACAGTGTGTGGGTTTGATACATTTATGTTACAGTATGATGAGCACCATAGAGTGAGCGAATGCCTTGTCATGTCACATAATTCATGTCACATAATTATTCTTTTTGTGAAAATGGGATCCAGTCTCTTGGCAACCTTGAAGTTTATAGTATAGTATTGTTGACCATAATCCCTAGTACATTTGAGCTCCAGATTTTATCTGTCTACTAATTCTGAGTTCATTCCTTCCTTAAATAACCCCCCCCCCCCAAAAAAATAACATTTCCCCAATTCTCCCACCTCCAGCTGCTGGTAACCATCATTGTACTTTCTGTTACTAGGAACTGGAGTTTTTTAGATTCCACGCAGAAGTGGTATCATCTAGTGTTTGTCTTTCCCTGGCTTCCCTCACTTGGCATAATGCTCTTAGGGTCCATCCATGTTTTTGGAAATGGTAGGATTTCTTTCTTTTTCACGGCTGAATAATGTTTAATTATAAACACACACACACACACACACCCCTTTATCTGCTCATCCATTGATGGGCACTTAGGATGTTTCCCTGTTTTGGCTATTGTGAATAGTGCTGCAGGAAACATGGGAACTAGCCATTTTTTCAAGATATTGCTTTTCATTTCCTTTGTATATACCCAGAAGAGGGATTACTAGATTGAATGGTGGTTCTGTTTTTATTGTCTGTCTTCCTCGTTACATTATATCTATACTATAAAACTGTACAGAGCATACCTTGTCTTTCTGCTTACCTTTTCATTTCCTCCCAAGACCGTAGAATTTAGCAGGTGTTTCCTGGCAGGTGGGGCAGAACACTTGAGTGACCCGCAAGCTGTGGTCCTCAAATTCTTTCCTTTGTTCCAGAGGTGTATTTGTTAATATACCTCTATACAAGTATAGTTTACCTGACTCCACGGCCCCCAGCGTGAACCCCTTCCCTTGGAAGGAGGTTAAGGGATCGCCACACTAACCTTTTTTCTTTGAAGTTCTTAGGGGCTAGAAAGCTTATTCACCTGAGGTTCGTGGCTCCTCCTGCTGATGGGTTCTCTGTCGTCCAGACTGGCTTTTGTGTTCTGGCCTGCCGGAACTGGCGGAGGGTGCACTGGGCGGGGCGTGGATGCCTGTGTCCGGGAGCTTTAAGGAAGGGGGTGGAAGACCAGAAAACGATGCAGATGGAAGTAGTAGTCGAGACACATTAAGTGTGCCTTTGCTCCCCAGTTCTCCAGTGTTTTCAGCAATTGAACAGGACCTCAACACTTTTTTTTTTTAAAATTTTATTTTAGAGATCGTGAGTGAGCACATGAGCAGGGGGAAAGGGCAGAGGAAGAAGAGAATCCTAAGCAGAGTCCACACTGAGTGCTGAGCCTGGTACAGGGCTCAATCTCAGGACTTTGACATCATGACTTGAGCCAAAACCGAGAGTTAGATGTTTAATCAACTGAGCCACTCAGGAGCCCAGCACCTTTTTTTTTTCTTAAGATTTTATTTATTTATTTGACAGAGAGAGAGAGGGCACAAGTAGGCAGAGAGGCAGGCAGAGAGAGAGGGGGAGGCAGGCTCCCCATTGAGCAGGGAGCCCGACGTGGGGCTCGATCCCAGGACGCTGGGATCATGACCTGAGCCAAAGGCAGACGCTTAATCAACTGAGCCACCCAGGTGCCCCCAACACCTTTTTAAACTAGCTCATTTGGAGTAGGAGACCATCCATATATCAAAATTGCTTACAACTGAAATATATGTATTGCTAGGGCTGGGCCTCGGGTTCTAGGGGACTACTTTCATGGACAGAATTAAAGGCTTTTCTCTGGAAAAAAAAAATCTCTCATCTTGCTTATTAATGCCTGAAGGTTTGGGGGCACCTGGGTGGCTCAGCCAGTTAAGCGGCTCATGTGATGATCTCAGGGTCCTGGGATGGAACCCCGATATCATCGGGCTTCCCTACTGGGTGAGGAGTCTGTTTCTTCCTCTGCCCCTCCCCCTGCTCATGTTCCCTATCTCTCTCTTCCTCTCAAATAAACAAAATCTTGAAAAACTTTCAGGCATTTTTTTTTTTTTAAACACAGACTAGTCTTCCATTTTACAAGTAGAACTACTCTTCTTCCAAACCAACTCTCCCTCCTCAATTCCTTCAATGATATATACCAATGATTCTCTACTGAATTTTCTCCTGAATGATGTTTTTAACCTCTTATATTCTATAGGTCTAGAGTCTGCATGATCAGGGATAAAACTTTTATAAAGATTTTTATTTAAATTCAGTTAGAGATAGGTCTTAAGATGAACATATTCTAGAAGTTAACATTTGAGGAATTCATTCACTTGATCTCACATCAACCTATGATTTGGTAGCACTGAGTACTTGACCACTGAGTGCTGCTGAAATTTGAGCTGAAGCTGATAAATCCTTGGCATTTCGAAGTAGCCAAGACTTAGCCCTATTCATCCTGAACTGTCTATACAGACAAAAGCAATGGGCTGAGACTTGGGGTTATGCACTGTGACAGGGACAAGCTCTTGAAACACGAGATTCTAGTTAGCTTTCATCTTTGTTAGTTTTATAGAAAGCCCAAAATGTAGCTTTCCTAGCAAAGTCTGATACTCAAGAAGTATATAACCTGTGCTTCAAGATTAGGGTGTATTGGGACGCCTGGGTGGCTCAGTTGGTTGAGCAGCTGCCTTTGGCTCAGGTCATGATCCCAGCGTCGTGGGATCGAATCCCGCATCGGGCTCCCATCAGGCTCCTTGCTCAGCAGGGAGCCTGCTCCTCTCTCTCTGCCTCTGCCTGCCTCTCTGCCTGCTTGTGTTCTCTCTCTGTTAAATGAATAAATAAAATCTTAAAAAAAAAAATTAGGATGTATTTACTCTGGGTCTAGTTCTACCTATTGTACTGATTTCAACCTAGTGAATTTTCTGATGGCTTTAGTTATTCCAAAGCAGTAGCTTTTCTTTTTATGTGAGTTTATTCCTTTATTATATGGCAAAAAACTTGCAAGGGATATCATTAACTGAAAAAAAAATTGAGGAACCAAGGTATTAGTTGAGATTCCAAGTGTGTGTGTGTATGTGCGTGCCTGTATGTTTAAAAGCATTTATAGATTAAGTTTTTCGGATTCACAAGAAACTTGTAATTACCTCTGGGAAGACACAGGAAGAGACTGACTTTAAACTGTAATATTTTCTCTATGCTGGATTTTTAACCATGTACATTTTTTTCCTTTATGTAAAAGATAAACTGTAACAAAAAGGAACATAACAAACTTTTGAGAATTTATACACCAGAAATAAGTACAGTACATAAAATATGTACATGGATGTTTAAGGAAGCATTGTTTTATGTTAACACGAATTGAAAACAGTCTGAATATCTATCACTAGGAGAAATAGTTGAATAAATTATGACATCTATACAAAGACAGTTTGGTTTTCAGGCAACAAAGTTTTTTGTAGCTAAGTGTCTAGTGTATGTAAAACAACGGAATTAGTTGCAAGTATACTGATGTTATTTGCTTCTGGGCATTTCTCCCTATGCGTTTGATTTTTACATAGTTGTAACTGTGCAATTTAGTTTTAAGGTTTTTGTTATGCAAATTTAGGTACATATTTTTGTTCCTGTTGCTAGAATCTTTAAGCCATAGTATATAATAAACTGCACGGGGTAGATGTTGATAGTAAATTAATTTAATAATTGCCATAAACTAATTCCCTATTGTATGGTATTTAGTTGAATCTAATTTGTTCACTCTAGCACCTATCATAATGTGGCTTTAACCAGGGGAAGCAGTGGAGATGGTGAGAAATGGTAGGATTCTGATATATTTAGAAGGGTCAATAGGATTTGCTGATGAATTGGGTGTATGATATAAAAGGAAGCAGAGTCAAAGATGCCACCAAGGTTTTCGGCTGAAAAGATGGAGTTATCCTAAACTGAGGTGATGGGAGAGTAAGACTGCTTTGAGCATGTTGAGTCTGAGAACTGTCTTTAATAGTTACAGTTGAAGGAGTCTGGAGTTAATGAGAGGTTTAATGAGCTGTAAATCTGGGAGTCATCAGCATTACAGGAGGTATTTAAAATCAAGAGACTGGATGAGATCACCAAGGAAGTGAGTAGGAATACAGATTAGAAAGAAGGACTGAGGGGCACCTGAGTGGCTCAGTAGGTTAAAGCCTCTGCCTTTGGCTCAGGTCATATCAGGGTCCTGGGACCAAGCCCCACATCAGGCTCTCTGCTCAGCAGGGAGCCTGCTTCCCGCTCTCTCTCTGTCAAATAAATAAAATCTTAAAAAAAAAAAAATAAGGACTGAGCCCTGCGGCTAAGTCAGAAGAAAGAACAAAAGCAGCCACTGAGGGAAAAAGAAAACCCCTTCAAATTCCAATTAGGAATTACTCTTCATCACTGTTTCACTAAAAATTTCCTCCTATTTTACTCTGTCAGAAAAGGTAGAGATCATCAAAAATTGATTTAATGATCTATGATCTTCCAATCATTGAGGCGGTTTAGAAATAAAATATTTTGGAAGTCACCTTTATATAAAAGATATCAATTTGAGAAGATAATACTTTATCTAAGGTTGTATATAATTATTTTTTTAGAATTGTGAAATTCCATGTAAAATATAAGGTGTAGTGGATAGGTGATAAATAGATTGTTTCCTAGGGCTGCCATAACAATCACCAGACCAGGTGGCTTAGCAGAAATTTATTCTCTTACAGTTCTGAAAAATCAAGAAGGCTGAAATCAAGCAGGGCTGGCCTCTTCTGGAGGCTCTGAGGGACAGTGCATTCCATACCCTTCTCCTGGCTTCTGGTGGCACGGTGTGGCCTCAAAGCTTGCATAACTCTCCACCTCTGTTTTCACATGGCTTTCTCCTTGTGTCTTATAAGGACACCAGTCATTGGATATAGGGCCCATCCTAAATCCAGGATGATTTTATTCCAAGATCCTTAAATCTGTAAGAACTTAAATTATGGTCACATTCACAGGTTCAGGAGATTAGAACCTGGACGGGACATACCTTTGAGGGGACACTCTTAAACCCACCCACATATAATAAAAAGGCTTACAGGATAAGGAATAAGTTGCCGACCAATTCCTAAGAAATACAGATAGATAGAAGTTGTTGCTAAGTACTAGTTTTGTGATAAGAGGTGAGATGCCATAAAAAAAAACTGTATGTAAGGATAAATGTAAGCACTGTTCTCAATTTAGAGACTGTATCAATTTCAACCATTTGTCTTTATTGATAAAATAGGCTCCTATACAGTACACACTCTCAGACATAACATTAAGGTTTTGCTTTAAAAAAAAAGTGGATGGAAAACTGTTGCTATATAACAAAGTAAGTGTCTTTAAACACCAAGATCTTAAAATTATATCCAAGTAAGAAGACCAAGAATAAATTAACTTGTTTATAAAAATAATTATCAAGTAACAGTTTGTAACAGAGCTGCCTCAATGAATTGCCTCAGACTTAATCTCAATTGTGTAGCTTATTTTCTTTAATTCTGACTTGGGATAAAAACCGTATGAATGAATGTGCCTCCAAATTAACAGATACTTCCCCCAAAACCAATAGAAAAGTTTAAAAATAAAAATTCATTGATAAAATATTAAGGCCTTTGAAAAATCTGTTCAGTGTTTGGGCCATTTCCAGTCAGCCCCATCAACCCCACTCACCCCAAACTTAAGATAGAAAATTCCAAAGTGAAGAGTAGTTTTGAATTTTACCAATATATGAAATTATACACAAAAATTACCATGTGGTATTTCTTTAACAAATTACATACCCAAAAGTAGAATATCCTATTGTGCTAATTTTAATAAATGAGTATATTTAATCATATGTGACATTTTTCTTTTATCCTTTTATTCTACAATTGCAAAATAAAATTTAGATTTCAACTGATGTTAAAGTACATTTCTATTTCTAGTGGCTTTTAAAAATTTACATACTGGATATATATTTTTTAAAAAATAAAACAAATACTTATAAATCCATAGATTTCCTTCCGCCACCCCCTTTGACTGAAAAGTTATAAGAAAAATCTTACAGGTTATGAGGACCAGGTGGAGCTTACGAATAGATCCAGAAAACAATTTTTTAAAAAATTTTAACTTTCTGTATCTCTTAAGAATACTTGAAAAAAAAAAACAACTTTTAAAAAAGGGTTCAGTGAGGCAGAGAAATTCTCAATTTACTTTGAAATTACCTTACCTAGCTTACGGTATCAAACATTTCAACTCTGTTAGCTAAAAGAGGTACATAACATCCTTAAAGATCAACCGGAGAAGAAAAAAATCTCATCTTCATTATTTAGAACCAAAACTTAATCTTTCAAAGGAGTAGTTTAACCTACTAATATGTCTCTTATAAGATCTTCTTTCTTAGAAAGTAATACTCTTTCTCTTTCATTCCTGAAATATTCCATATACTTAAGCAACCTATGGACCATTGTTAGCTGACTATTTTAACTATAGCAAATTAGCTAAAATTAAATCACCTCTTTTGTTTATGGTGCATATAAAACATTCCTACGGCCTTGCTAACTGAATTTTCTTTGACAAAGATTTACATTTATGGGAAGGTAGACAGGCAATCATTAAAGCTGAAGTCTCATGGTACATAAAGCTCTCTGTTAACTCTGACACCATACAGGGAAGAGAAATAAAATTTAGTATGACAATCTTCCATTCTCAAAACTGTGGCAAAATGTGAATAATTTTATGAATTCTCAAACATTTACTGGGGATATTTATGCGTATCCAAGTATCATCCAGAATGCCGAATGCACTGCTGAAAGCTCTTGATAGTTCAGCACTCAAAGTCTTTAGTTTGTTCATCAATTAACAAAGTTTCTATTTTAAATTTTATTTTTTTTTGTTGCTATCTCAAGAATGTCATTGCCAGTGCACTGTACATACTACAGAAAAAAAATAAAGCAAAGGGTAGCTTGAGACAGATTTTTCTGTTAATTCATTCACTTTAGTAGGCCAGTCCCGGTGACTTTGGAGCCTTGTAAGAAGCTCACAGGCTTATAGGTTCTTCAGCTCTTCCTCAGACTCAGGTCACTATTGGTCACTAATGCCGACAAAGATGAACTTTCAGACATATCATCCTTCCTAAGGTTCAGAAATGATTCTCGAGTTATTTGAAGGATCTCTCTCAAGCCTTTGTTTTCTTGCTAAGAGGGCAAAAAAACAAAGATGTAGTCAGCAAGACAGTCCCGAGAATACAAACATATCTTAAGCCAAACATATGAAGGTGTGACAGAAGGTTCTATCAGTGGCAGACATATACTAAATGATATAGACAATTGAAGTTGACAACTTGAATCCAGAGAATACATTTTTTAAAGAGATAGGAACTGTGCTCAGTGTTTTCTACCAGCGCAAAGCTTTATTTATGCAGCTGTGATTGTACATGGAACCTCAGAAACTGCCTTATTTTACACTCACAGTATAGATGAAGAAAATAACATCTAGATTTATATTTCTATAAACTCAGAAATATAATGTGAATAATACCCTGGGACTAGAACCTCTTAGTACTTTAGTCCTTTTACTTCTTTCCATGAGAGCATGGAATGCAGGACAAGCCATCTGATCTGGTTTGTTTTCTTCCCTCTAACTTGAAAGCAGCAGGGCTGGCTGAGTGAATTGAGATATTTTTCAAGAAGGGAAGCGACCAGATTTAGCACTAATAACTTTTTTTTCCTAGATTGGTTACTGTAAGAAATTAGCAGACATTTAAAAATAACTTTTGTAATTCTCAGCCACTTTGTCTTCGGTCTTTCTAAATTTCATTGGTACAAAGCAGGGATCAGCAAACAACTACATACAGCCTGTATTGAGGTCTGTTGTTTGTAAATTAAACTCTACAGGAACATAGGTAAGCTCAGTCTTTTGTGTATATGGCTGCTTTGTGTTACAATGTCAGAGTGAGTAGTTGCAACAAAGAATATCTGGTTTGCAAGGCCTAAAATATTTTCTATCTGGTCCATTACTGAAAAAGATTCCTTAGCTCTGTTTAAAGAATGCTCAGAGATTTTGGGGCCCAAATCACTTTGGGCTCTTAATAACCAAAAGTATCTCTACCATGATTTCAAAATGAAGCTTTTAAAATATAAAAGTCAGGGCCGCCTGGGTGGCTCAGTTGTTGGGTATCTGCCTTCGGCGCAGGTCATGATCCCAGGATCCTGGAATTGGTGAGCCCTGTGTTGGGCTCCCTGCTCTGCGGGAAGCTTGCTTCTCCCTCTCCCACTCCCCCTGCTTGTATTCCCTCTCTCGCTGCCTCTTGTCAAATAAATAAAATCTTTAAAAAATAAGTAAATAAAGTATAAAGTATAAATGATTTTAATTATTCAACAATGACTGATGCTTTTGCTACCACAAATAAAGGACGGAAAAGCTTTTACATTCCTCAGAAAAATACATGTGCCCTAAGAATATCTGTGGACTAAAAAAAGTTTTCCTGCATCATCATGATCTCCAACAGAATGAAGGAATTTTTTAAATTAGTAAATTAGAAAGCATATTCACCCAATAACAGGAAGCAACATAGGATCAGAATATCAATTTTCTCAAATACCACTTATAAGTTACTACTGATCCTGGACTCTTCTATTACCATGGAAATGGTCTTGCATTATATACCCATATAACCAGTATCCAGGTTAAGAAAGAGAACATTTTCAGTTTTCCAGAGAAATGTATACATATATATATATTTTTTCCCCAAATATGTTAATTTTTTCAGTGTTACAAGATTGATTGTTCATGCACCACACCCAGTGCTCCATGCAATATGTGCCCTTCTCAATACCCACCACCAGGCTCGCCCAACCCCTCAACTCCCTCCCCTCCAAACCCCTCAGTTTGTTGCTGAGTCCACAGTCTCTCATGGTTCATTGCCCCCTCAGATTTCCCCCCATTCACCCTTCCTTCTCACAATGCCCTCCATGATTTTCCTTACTCTCCACACTTAAGTGAGACCATAAGATAATTGACTCTTTCTGCTTATATTTTTAAATGGGATGTATTTTCTGGCATAAATCTTTGTATGGACAGTTTTTCACACATATTTGCAATTTAAAACTTACTTCAAGTTGAAATATCCGCTCCTGTTCCTTGCAACCCTGTTGCTCGTCAATCTCAATGGCTTTCCTCATTACTGCTGCCATTTCCGTTATCTGATCAACATGTGCTTGTAATTCCTGAAAAAAAGAGATGGGAGTTGCAAATCAGTGAAATACTTTATTTTTATTTCTGGATCTTCTCCTTTTTTAAAAAAAAACCTGCAATGCCACTTAATATGAATGTAATATTCTTACATTGCCATTTAACATGAAGGTACTTTATCAAACATATTTTACCAGAAAGTTGACTAACCATGAATGTGCTTTTGAAATCAGATTTCTGTTAGGGCTACAAGTAAGGATAATCAGCACAATATAAACCCACTAGCAGGAAGAAGTGTACTCTTCTTTCACATTCCTCTCACCACAAATGATCAATAACTTTTCCTCTTTTATACCTACATATACTACTAATCGGAGTAATGGGAAAGACAAACATTATTGACACATTTGATCTCTTTACCCTTAACATCTTCATGATTCATAAATCTTTCCTGTATTATCCATGCCTAAAAATTGATCTCAATCCAACCTAGAAACTTTTCCAAATTATAATCTTCCTTGAGAGCAGGAACTGTATCTTGTTTATATTTGCCTATGTCTGGTACATAATGGATAATAAATATTGAATAAAATGAACAGAAGTCTGCTTTTGAGTATTAAAATATTAAAGGCCTTCTTTGCAAACTATTCAAAATATCACTTAGGTACAAAATGGCCACATTTATTTGGTGCAGCAGGTAGCATAAATTTCTTCCAATCTCATGCTATTATTATTTTTTGCACACCTATGATATGCCAGGCATCATGCTAGGCAATAGAAATAGGAAACCTATCAAGACATGTTCCTTGATTTCAAGGAGCTTAAGAGTCAAGTGAAAGAGACAGACACAAGGTTTAAAATTCAACAAACTTGAGAATAATCATTTTTTTCAAAAAACAGCTTCTAAGATCATTGTTCACTGGCAGTTGAGGGTAATTTTTATTATATTAAGGTCAAAACTCAAAAGTTAAAATCTCCGCCAATAACCTTGTTTCTTAAATTATATATATCTGATTTGTAAAAAGGATTTGGAGAGGACCTCCCAAACTTACAAAACTAGTAAACTGTGGAAGAAATATGGAGAACAAATAGTATCTTTGGCAAACCACACATTTAGTATGTTCTAACCAACAAAAATGCAGGTCCTTATATTATTTTAATGGGGACACCTATACAATGCTAGTATGGAGAAAGGCAAAACAAAAGGACTAATCTACACTATCCAATATAATGCTATATAAATGTCAATTAAATATAAACACCTTTTAAGAAGTTAATTCAGTCCCTGAGTTGCACTAGTGGCACTTAAAGTGCTCAATAGGCATGTGGGGCTGGCAGCTTCCATGTTGAACAGCACAGATAAAGAACGTTTTCATCATTTCAGGAAGTGCTATTGGACAGTCCTGGATTAGATTATGGTCGCATGAATAATATCAAGACAACCATCTGTCATACTCTGAAATAGTTTTTTAAAAAATATGATTAAAATCCCTCCCTCTGGAAAGGGACCATAATGTTTAAAAACAAGCTAAGTACAGACAACTGCAGCAACAGACTGAGGACGATGAGTAAAAATTCTGAATACCAACATTTTCTTCAGTTTATCATTTAGTGTCCTTTTAGGGTAAAATGCTGTACAGGAAGCAAATAATTTTTGCCTTTAAAGTGGAAGAACATAAGATTCCACTAATTTTTTTCAGGACAGAGTCTGTTTTAATTAAATCATGAGAAAATACCACCAAGATTTCAAACAGAACAGTATTTTTATAGGCCCAGTTCATGGAGGGTTCATTTATTACAATATAATCTTTAGGGAAGCATCCTAGGTCTTTTAGTGAACATAGAGGCCAAGAGCTGTGCTTTCAAAACTGTCTGAAAGACACGAAGAGTCAGTAACATAATCCTTGAACTGTCAGTAATATAATCCTTGAACTTTCTTGAAATGTCTTTCATTTATAACTTTTGTGCAGGGTTATTTCAAATTTGCTCAATAAAGGCCTGCCACAATAATTAAAAAAAAAGACAATGTAGCATATATTACTAACATATACATATAGTATAAAACCTAAACAAAGGCATCTTTAGGTTATTGAGAACTCAAACTAAAGAACTACAAACTATTAAAAATTGGAATTGAAACTGTTCCTTTAATAGTTCGAACAAAACTTTTATGAAATCAGATTAAAATGACTTCTAAGAAAACACTTTGAAGTCCACAAAGACGGTAGCTGTTTATAAAATTTTGCAGCAACTAAATGAAAATCTGGTTTGAACAACCTTTAAAGCCTGCAATTATCTAAAAGGCTCTGTATGATACAAGACACAGAGAATTAATGACAGATTTAAAGTTTCTACACTGAATATTCTTGCATGGCTATCAAAAGCACAGTATATATATATTTTTAAGGCAATTTCATTTATTTACTGATTTAAACTGGCAGGAAAATTCAATGTCAAAGAATGTTTTAAATGGACTTCCCCCTCTTCCATCCACACCCCAAAAGTTGACTGTTTTATTTAGTGTACATTCTTATTTGCTTCCAAGTGCCTCCTCTCCAGTCCATGTTGAGATGCTTCAAAGATGTGTCGAGATGCATCAAGGAAGAATCCTTCGGAGCTGTTACGATGTACCATGTCAATCTGTAGTATAGAGTCATTATAATGTTAATACGGATATTATCCGTAATTTAAAAACTGAATGAGTGTTAGTTCATGCGTGTTAGCCAACTGTTTGAAATGTTTGTTTTTTTAAGATTTCCAAAAAGGCATCTGTTCAAAAATAATGTAAAAATTAGTATTTAGACAAAAATGAGTTCTTCTCAAACTTTTTTTTGATTTTTCAATCTGTATTCAAAAACTTCTAAATGAGGGTAAATTCTGTACTACAGTTGGTCTCAAAATGATCTCTTATACCAAAATGCTGTTATGTGTACTTCTGCTTATTACCCCTAAATGTGTTATAAAATTTTTTTGTGTTTAGGCTCAGAGTGTCAACACCTAAACACGTCCTGGAATTTCATATTTCCGCACCTTTATTATACAAGTTTCTCTGCTAACCCACTTCTGCTTATTGACTCTTCCCCCCCAATAATTAATTCAAGGCTAGATTTGGATGGATTTATCTTTCCTTCTCGACACCTTTCCAGATTCTCCTCATGAAAACTAATCTTGCTTCCACTAGTATTCCTGTATTAAATCATATCTCTATTTTAGGATTCGTCACATCCTACCTTATATATTGTTTGTATCTCCCTTTATACTATAAGCTCTTGTGGCAGAGTAATGGAACTTTTTATTTATTCATCTTATTATTAATAATAACTAAGCCAGGGCAAGTGTTAATAAATGTTTGTTTAATTGAGTTGAAGTGTCTCCTTTTTGGGAAAAATCAAAATCACAAACATTAATATGTATTAGTTGGAATTAACAACAAGTAACAGAACATTTTATGGAAGGATCAGCACTCAGATGAATTCAATCTACATAATAAAGGATGGTCTATAGCTATCTTAAAAAATGTTTAACTTTCCTAATTAACAATACTGCACTAGTGAATGGTAAAATCTAATGTGTTCTAGAATATATTTGCTTTTCGCATAGCTGCTACCAGATAAAACTAGCAACCTGCGGTACCTTATGCTAAACATTTTTTGGTAGAGCAATTTCTTTAGATCTTAACAAATTTATTTCTTAGGTTTTAAACATAAGGGGCTTTGGAATTTCTCAAGATTATATTTATTTTACCAACAATTTCAGTCAATTCATCTTTGTACCTTTAAAAGAAACAATCAAGTTATACATCTAAATTTATATTTTTATAATGATCTCACTAACAATAAATTTATATTCAAAAGACTGCCACTTAAACATCCAAGGTTATTCCTTTTGGTTAGAAGATGAATAGTTTAATTAGATAACATTAAACCCATATTTATTAGTTTATTATAAAATTGACACAAAAGGTATATATTACTAATTCTCTTAATATGTAAACTTGTCACACACAGATTTACTAGGTATTTAATTTTAATAGAATAATTTATAATTTAAAAATACCTACAAGCACCAATATGGAAGAATTATTTTAAGGACTCTAAAATGTGTCTCAAGAATTGAGAAAGACAGATACATGTCTTAAAACAGTATTTCTTAAATAATGTTAGTTTTAACTAATCATAGTTAGCTCATCATTATTCAATACCGGTATAGCTCGAAATCACAATATTCTAATATTTTTATTCATAGCAGCAGTTAAAATTCATCTTAAAATGTAAATAGGAAAGGATTATTCTACTTGTCTTCATAGCAGTTGCTAATAAACACAGGGACATACACAAAGGAAACAGACACAGGGATGTCAATAAATAAAATGAACAGAGGGGAAAAAAACTAATTTCTAACCAGTTTAGCTCTGTCTCTAAAAACGGTGTTAAGTGATATGTGATTGGGGAGTGGGGGTGGGGTCAAATCTTAATATATTGGTTCTGTTCCTCCCTGCCCCCCCACCATGGTTTTTCCATCATCATCAGTATTATTTACAGTTTGGATTAATTAGCATCATTCAGAAAACAGTCTTAAGAAAAACAAATCTACCTTTAACTGGTTTCAGATTTCTGAAAACATTTTTCAGCATTTCAATTTTTGTTTTTGCAACAAATGTCAATACACAAATTAGAATATTTCTTAAAAGCAGATAACCTTATAAAATATTTTTGAATATACTTACCTTTAATTTCCCAAATAAAGTTGATTTTTGAAAATATGTTAAAGCTACTGGGAACAATAGGAGTTAAGAGAATAAATCAAACAAAATATGTAACAAGAATTGACAAAAATAAGGAAAAGCAAAAAATGTCAGAAAGATGAAATATTCAACATGTTATATACCTGTGATTTTAAAAAAAAACTCAACACAAGTTAACCAATTGTGCTTCTTTTTCATTTCAAATTATATGTATAAAATAGATTACCTTGGAGTGCTGCTCTTTTAACTTCGTTATTATACCCGGATCATCTTTTTTGCTAGCCATTAGCAGTCTAAACATTTGCTCTCGATACTTGCTCATTATAAGTTCCAAGGCAGACTGATGTTCTTCCAGGGATGTACGTAATTCTATCAAGAATCACAAGAATAACAGTATATTTTACTTAAACTTGAGTTAAAGATGTATGAAATATTTTCTTCCCACTGTATTTACCAAAAAAGCAACTTACAAAGAGGGTGTTTTTAAAAGAAAGAGTGTAAAAATCTTGCCATAAAGAAAGAAAGCACATCAAATGGAGTCCTTTATTAATTTTTTAAATGATCATTTAAAGTTCAGTTTTAAAGAATCAACATTTACTGAATAATAAGTAATTAATAACTTAATAACCAGATAATAATAACCAGATAATGCTCTATATTAGGGATACACAAAAGGCCGTGGAGCTCAAAGTCTGGTGGAGAAAGCAAATACATAAATAATTGTAATACAATGTGTAAAGTACAGAGTAGAGCTCTACTCAAATATATATAAACAAAGTCTATGAGGAGCAACTGGTAAAAGTTTCATATTATTGAGATGAACTTGCTTTTTTAGGATGAAAAATAAAGGAATGGGCATTCTACACAGGGAGGCATGAAAGCGGATATTATGTTCAGGAACGAGTGCAGGGCACCAAGAACAAAGGTTTCATGGAGAAGAGAGGTATGGGAAGAAGAAAAGGCCTTGAGTTGATTTTTAAGTTTACAGTGAAGGTTCTAAAGCAAAAAAATAATGATCAGATATATCTTTGAAAAATGAATCTGATGCCTGTGTTGGAGACAGATGGAAGGGGGTAAAGAGACTAAAATCATAGAGGCCAGTTTGGACAGATTAGGCAAGAGACTTTGGACACCAAAGCAAGGGACTGAAGTAGTGGTTCTGCAGAGAAGGAAAGTGAGTTACTTCATAGGTAACAACAATGGCACAAACTGGATGTTGAGGGTTAGAATCTAAGATGTTCCACGCAAGGTAGACATTCATATGTAGGAAAGGTAACAACTAATACATATGATCTGGGTATATGGTTCAGAAATGAGAATACCAAAAAGGAAATTTAGTTGGCCATTTCCCCATTTTTGAAAATATTAATTGGTCCCAAGTTAAGAGTCCAGTTGTAGATTACAGCTCTTTTTAATTTTAACTAAATTCAAATTTAAAATTCAATGAACTATGCCCTTCAAAAGGGTATATTTTATGTTACATGAAACATATCTCAATAATAGTAATAAAAAAGTACAAAAGAAATGAAAAATTATTTTTTTTAAAATAAATGTGAATCTAACCTTAAGACCCACTCCTTTATTCTCAAGGCATTCTGATGAGCCACTTGGTAATAACATAATTCATTATAACATTCCTGTTCTTAACTTTAGTTATCAAACTCCTTTGTTTTTTCAGATTATATATCTTACCTTTGTTCTCTTGTTGCAGTTCTCTGATTTGTCTGTTTTCTTGCTGGATTCCCATAACTAATGTGGACCGTGGCCGATGCCTTGCAACTTCATTAAGTTCTTGAATTTCTTCCTGATACTAATGAAAACACCAAAAAAGAACATGTGGGAAGAAAATATTTGAAAGTATGTATCTCAGATACATATCTGATAACTATATTCTTATGATGGAGTATTATTCATCAATAAAGAGGAATAAAAAACTTATAACATGCTACAACATGGATGAACCTCAAAAACATTACATTAAAAAACCAGTTACAAAGACACATTTTGTATGATTCCATTCATATGAAATGTCCCAAAGAGACAAATCCACAGAGACAGACTAGTTGCCAGGGGCTGTGGGAAGGGAGAGCTAGGGAACAGCTGCTAATGGAGGGGAGTTTTTGGGGTGATGAGACTGTAACAGAATTAGATAGTGAGTATGGTTGCAAAACCTGTGAATGTACTAAAATCCAATGAATTATGCCCTTCAAAAGGGTTAATTTTATGAGTATTGTGAATTATATCTCATTAACAATAGTAAAAGAACATGTGCAAAAGAAATTAAAAAACTATAAATAAATTGAGTCTAACTTTAAAATTGTACTACTTCATTTTCAAGGCATTTTGATGTGCCGCTTAGTAATGTATTTATTCATTATAACATTGCCGGCTCTTTACTTGTCATACTCCTTTGTTTTTACATCTCAGTTCAGATATATGTTCCCCGGAATGCATCAGTCAAGCTAGACAGTTAGGGAGATATGTAATCTGTTTACGGCAACAAAACAAGTAAACGTGCTCCATCATTTCCAGTAGCTTTGTTAAAAGCAGTATCGCAGGGTTGCTTCCTTTTACAAAATGGATGAGTTTCAAAAGAGTAGGCTATGAATAGTTTCCTCCAACTCATTTCCATCAAAAATATAAGAAATCGTATAATTCTCTTTGAGATGAAAATTTTTATCAAAAGGAGGCTTTTAAAATGGTAGCTAAACTGCATGGACCACTAGAAAGTTCTTATATACAAGTTCTTATATATGAAAGTTCTTATATGTATTATAAAGATACGAAGTGAAGCCCTTTTCATTTCTAGCATTAAGTGAAAATTAAGGTAGGAAGTACAAATTCAACAACTGCATAATGTATAAACCAGATACTGCTTTATATCATTTTCGAAAACTAGTTTGTTGTTAAATAACATCACCTAAGTACTTTTATAAAGAAAAATATAAATATCTCTACATTATAAAAATATGAGACAGTGAAATATGTCACTATTAGTAAAAGATATTATTTGGTCTTCATCAAATATTTCTGAACCTAATATATTCATATATTTTCTAAACTCCAATGTGCAACTTCATCTCAAAAACAAGTAATCAAATATACGGTTTTTAGAATATACGTACATATTTATATATCACTTGGACACTGACAAAATTATACGATAATCTAAAGTAAAATTAAAATCTACAAGTCAAGCTACTTTTAAGTTTTACAGAACATTAAAAAAATAACGAAATATTAATTAAGCAGAAGTTTATGATTCAAGCAATACATAAATGTCTAATTGCTTTTTTCAAAATGGAATCAACAAGAAAGAAAAATCAAACCTGCTTCATCGCTTCTACTCGCTTATTGAGAGCTGTGGTTTGCTCGATCAGAGATTCTGCTGCATCGTCATGATCTCTCAATCTTTCAACAAGAGCTTTAGCATCAGCAAGTGCCTTCTCAATTGTGCAACTCATTTCTAAAGGAAAACCTATAAAATTAAAATCAAGACTCAAAACAAAGCCAGCATATCATCTATTTTAGTTTCATGTTAGCATAGATATGCTTAAGCTACATTTATTACAGGATTGTTCACTGCACAGAAAAAACACATAAGAACACCTGTGGTTTTGCTTCTGTTAGGACGGCACAAGCTTGAAAGTGAATTTATAACTATATTAAAAAAATCGGAGCATATATAAATGATTTGCAGATATAATCAGAGTATATTTAAAACGTCCTGAATTTACGGTGGGGGGAAAAGTTCAAATCAAGTGAATACATTTTATATTTTATAGAGCTTGTGCTCTCCATGAGAGCACTCCCTTATCTTGTTATTTGTCAAAAAAATCACTTTATTAGTCCATCCTCTGTGGTCCATGATTGTGAGTTAACTATGAGATCCTTCCTAGCCTCTGCCTGGTCAGGTGACTTGAGATACCATTCAGAACACACACTTACTGACCAGCCACAGTGGTCTCTATGTGTTATGCTGTGTCAAAGTGTCCTTCTTTTGGAGGAACTACTTCTTATATGAAGTATTAAAATCCTAACTCTTGCACTTCCTTAGTAAATGGTTAAAAGAATATGACTTAGAACACCAGCCATTATGGGAAATTTTCGATACACTACAATCAATAAATAATGCGTTTAAGAGGAGCTCAAAAAATTAGGAGACAAAATATGAAACACTAAATAGTTAGCTTTTTTCTTAGTATGCAGAGACCTCAAAACAAAATCATAATTTTAAAATAATCTCTTTCAAAGACTTTAACCTTCTGAAACTTACTATCTTTGAATTTTTCTCTTTCTAGTAAGTTTTACCTTACCTTCTATACGAGCCATCCTTTTTTCAGGGCTTTCTCAAAGAGTAAAGTCACACTGTAAAATTACTAGGCCAGAAGTCAGGTCTATAGAAGTTAAATTAAAACTCTGGTATGGCTCCAAGCCAAAGGCTATACTTAAGGATTTCATCAACTTTAGGAAGATAGAAATTTGCTACAGAATGCAAGATTGTTAGATTCTACTGTACTAGTTCAAATCTGAAAAAGAGTGATTTAATTAGAGTAAGTTAAAATGTAAAGCTGCCAATTTAGAAAATACTCAATATACAAGACAATTTCTAGAGAGCTTTAAAAATTAAACAAGTTGGAAATTAATACAATTCTGGCTCTCCAGATAAAACAATAACCAAAAGATCTGTCTTCTAAGATTTGAGAGATTTAGAAAAAGGTACTTGAAAAAACAATAAGCAAAGGGGTCATTAAAGTTACAACTATTCCATACTGGCTAAAACTCAAAAGAACAGCTATCCAATATCTATCCAAGATGCTGTTCCAAAGAAGATGCTGGCATCCAACAGTGCCCTGTCCTTTCTCTAAACTTCCAAGGAGAATTACCTAAAATTATAGATGGATAATAATACAGATTTCTTATTCATATGCGGGCCACCATATCTCCCATTAACCCCACTAGTATGAAACACCAGATCCTTCAGAGTAAAATTCTGAAGTTATTTAAAGCCCCCTCACCAAAAAGAAAGAAAAACAAAAACACAAAACTGGGAGGGGGAAGTGGGGGCAAACTGACTTGTAATGAGTAAAAAAAATAAAATAAAAAAATAAAAACAAGACACATTTATCTTATAGTAAAGATAATTGGTTGTAACAGATGATCAAAGAAAATAATTAAAAAAATTTGCAAGTCTAGAGAATATTGTAGAAGACTTTATCTTGGCTTAATAGAACAACTCAAGTACTAAGAACCTCAAATGGGGTCCCAACCACTACCTGAAGAATACCTCTTTATGCTCTGTAACACAACATCTACAAATATAATACACAGGATCTGTTTCCAAATAGAATACATTAAGGTTCCTAAATATGATTAGATGATAGGTGATGTAGACATTAAAAAAACTATACTGTGCATACTTCAATAAGCTGTCCCCCCAAAAGCCCCCCAAAAAAAGGTGGCGGAGAAAAAACCTTAGCTCCTAGAATCCTCTGGGCAAAAGAATCCAGAGACAAACAGATTAATTTGGAAGAGAGCCCTGAATCTAGATGGATTCTTCCTAGGTAATTATGAATCTTTTTTAAAATATAAAAAAGTTATGCTATGTTCTGGAGATACTAACTTCATGTCACCAAAGAATTACTGCTTATTAAATCCTATGCCTTAATTGAGTAGCTAAGATATTCTTTTCCTTCAGAGCAATCACATGCTTCCACTAAACTGGTTAAAGCATTTTCCAAACTTACACTAGGGTCTTTAAACCTAATGTTGCCATGTTGCAAAGCCCTATCGTTAAAGGAAGCCACTCTACATTTTCTATTAGTTGAATAATTATGAAATATTGTTACTTTCTCCTTTTCATATTACCATCCACTAGTGACACTCTTCCTCCAACAACCAACCTACTAAACGAAAATCTCATGATTGTGTTTCCATTCCATAAATCAAGAAGTGGCAAGCCCCAAACAAAACTTTTATTTTCTAGGAACAAATCTTAACTTTACTGCTTATTAATGGGTTTTACAGTAAGCACAAAAAGTGGTAATACCAGGCGTGATATACAATAGGTACTTCAGTCACTCTGATAAAACTAATTTTGTTACTGGAAGCCAAACTGATCAATGACTTAACTGTGGTTGTCTAAGATAGAGCAAGTTGCTAAAAAAGAAAAAAAAAAGTAAATTTATATACTAAGAGCTGGATCATTTTTGGGATAATTCACTTCTTTGAAATACTGACAAAAAAAAAAAGTTCCTCAGATATCCCTTAATAAACAATGAATACATTAACTATTTGATGGCTTGATACTACCTAAAGTAGCAGAGACACAAAATGAAAAAAAAAATACCATACCAGCTACAATGCTTGTATATGTATATGTATAATGTATATGTATAATATATGTATAATGCTTATGTATGTATATATGTACTAGTATACATGGTATAATTATGGAACTACCTTATACTATAAACCGATTTTTTAAAAAAGATTTTATTTATTTGTTTGTTTGACAGAGAGAGAGACAGTGAGAGAGGGAACACAAGCAGGGGGTGTAGAAGAGGGAGAAGCAGGCTTCCTGTCGAACAGGGATTCTATGTGGGGCTCAATCCTAGGATCATGACCTGAGCCAAAAGCAGATGGTTAAGGACTAAGCCACCCAGGTGCCCTGTAAACAGATTTCTTTGACTCAAAGTCCTTATGCAAGGGCCTCACATATAACATTAAAATCATAAATCTATGGAGAAATTCAAAGATTCCATCACAGACATGCAAAATCTGGCCTGACAAATTCCAAAAAGAAACATGGGATGATCAAGTCATAAAATCCACGAGGATAATAAGAGCTGCCACAATCTGAATGGTGACTTGATAGCACCAGGTGAAACCTCAAATGGACACTAGGAACTCCAGGAAACATTTCATTCCAGTAGGAAAAAAAATTGGCCACAATATTAGGAATAACGATGGGAACATTTTTTGCATAGCAGGGGATATGGCTCAGTGCATGCTTTATTTGTAAATAACCTGTAAAATTATATTTTTTATTTTTTTTAAAGATTTTATTTATTTACATGACAGAGAAAGAGATCACAAGTAGGCAGAGAGGCAGGCAGAGAGAGAGATGGGGAAGCAGGCTCCCTGCTGAGCACAGAGCCCGATGCGGGGCTCGATCCCAGGACCCTGAGATCATGACCTGAACTGAAGGCAGAGGCTTTAACCCACTGAGCCACCCAGGTGCCCCAATCTGTAAAAATTTAAAAGATGAAGACTAAAAACCATTCCTAAAGGATTTTTTGAACTGTCTCTCTATGCTTTAGGAATATGTAACATTCCTTAATATATTAGTATGTTTATGTTATGGACAGGTTGAAAAAGTCCCCTACTGAAAAGCCATAATAATTACAATAGTTAAAATACTACTATAGTTTGTATTTCCCACCGACAACATTCTAACTTCTCAATCAAATAATATGGAAATGTATTTAACTGGTACAGTTATTTATGAATTTAAATTATGAACACTGTCTCCTCCTCAGAAATCTTCCTGTCTTCATCATTTCCAGTCTTCAAATGGGATAAACCCAAGGTCTAATTCAGACACATCATTATCAAATTTCTAAAAACCAAACACAAAGAAAATTTCTTAAAAACAGAGACAAACAACACTTATACGAAGAACCAACAATTTGAAGGACAGCCAGAAGCCAAACTGATTGAAACTGAAAGTGGAAGTTAAAATGCAGAAAAAACAGAACTGTCACCACAGAATTCTATATCCAGCAAAAAATACTCTTTATATATGAAAGTGAAATTAAAAAAAAGTGAAATAAAAATCACTCTCAGAAGAAGAAAAATAATGATAACTGTTGTCTGATAGAATTTTCAGTTTACATATATATATATACATATATGTGATATATAACTATGACATAAAAGTAAAAGGATAAATGGACCTATGCAGTGATAAGGTTTCAACATGTCACCTGACAAGTAAAACAGTTTTATGTAAGTGTATATGTATGTATATACATACATATATACACACACACATATACATACATATGTAATTCCTAGAGAAACCCGTAAAGAACCTGTACAGAGATAACAGTCAAAACCACAATAGATGAATTAAAGTAAAAAGTGTTCAATAACCCAAAAGAATGAAAAGGAGGAAATGATCAAAATATTGAAGGAACAAATTACAAGATGCTGGACGTAAATCCAAACATATTAATAATTACACTAAATGTAAATGTTCTAAACACACTAAAGATATATTATCAGAATAAATTAATTAAACAGGACCCAGGGAGGGACTAAGATGGTGGAGTAGTAAGATCTTCAGCTTACCCTGTCCCACAGACACACCAAGACAACAGTCACATCTGTACAGCTAACTCTAAAAATGACTCAAAGACTGGCAGAACACAGTTAATGGCAGAGATGAGGCCATATTAGAAAAGGGAGGAGGTAGAGACTCATTGGGAACCAAACCCCTGGTGAGACAAACCACAAATGGGAGAGATACCGTAAGCATGGAGAATCGAGAGTATCAGACCCCACCTCAGACACTCCAGGCACCTCAGGCCCTGGGAACTTGTGAAGACAAATCCCCATAACATCTGGCTATGTAAATCAATGGGGCTTAACTTCTGCAACTCTTAAAACAATGGGGCTTAACTCAGGGGACTTTAAAAATCAGTGGGCTTAACAAAAGAGGTAGGAGGCAATAGGAAACTGAGTCCCTACCCTTAAGGAGCCAGCATAACAAATAATTTGGACACAGAAGCAGCAGTTTGAAAAGTGCCTGGGGTATATGTGAAGGAGACTTATTTCCTAGTCTCAGAACATATGCTGGAGGAGCAGGGATCTTCAGGAAATTCCCCCTAAAAAAAAGGTGATGGTGGGAGCCATTTCTCTTCCCCCTCCCCTAGCCTGGATAGTTGGATACCTGCAGGAAATAGCACTAACACTGTGCTAACACTACATGCCCTGCCCCCACATTCCCCTGCCACCTGCTCATTCCAACCCACCCACCTTGGTAGGCATCCCTTCAGAGAGGCTCCTGCTCCTCCACATCCTGCAAGCAGCTCTGGCAGGGAATGGTGCCATTCCAAAGAAACTCCTGCCTTGGGCAAGAGGCAGATAATCCTATATACCAGCTTGCCCACAGTTCCAGGAGCCAAGTCTTTCAGCACACTGTACAGAAAGAATACTCTGCCATATGGTGTGCCTGCAGCTTCAGCCAGAGGCCAACTGTAGACACCTACTCTGACTGCCAGTTCTGGCCCTCAACAAAAGCCTCTGTGGGCTCTGCAAAGAGAAAGCCCTTCCTTTCGGTGTACCAACAAAGAGGCTAATTGCAGACAGCGAGCCTTACTGCTGACCCTGCCCACCTCTCGGCCAACCACGATCTCACACAGGCTCTTCAACAAGCAGGGACTAAACCCTGCCCAATGTGCCCGCAGTAGGCACAGCAGGTCACTGCAGCCAACTGGGCTGAAGGCAAACATGGCTCAGCCACAACAGGAGAGCACATACAGCCCACGTAGAGGACATTGCTGGAATACCTGATCCTGGTGACCAGGGGACACTGTGCTATAGGGCACCACAGAACTCTTCTGTATAAGGTCATGAAGATACTCACTGAACTTGAGAAAAAAGTGAGTGAACTCATGAGAACTTCAACAAAGAGAAAATATAAAACAGAACCAGCAAAAAATGAAGAACTCTGTAATGGAAACAAACACACTAGAGGAAATCAACAGCGGATTGGGGAGGCAGAAGAATAGGTTGGGCAATTTGGAAGACAGGGTAATGGAAAACAACGAAGCTGAACATCAAAAAGAAGAAAGAATTAAAAATGAGATTAGACTAAGGGAACTCAGTGACACTATTGAGCATAATAACCTCTGCAATATAGAGATCCCAAAAGGAGAAAAAAAAAAAAAAAGGGACAGAAAACCTATTTGAAGAACTAATAGCTGAACAGTTCCCTAATCTGAAGAAGGAAACAGACATCTAGATCCTGGAAGCACTGAGAAGCCCTAAAAAGATTAGCTCAAGGAGGTGTACACGAAGACACATAACGATTAAAATGGTTAAAAGTAATGATAGAGAATTTTAAAAGCAGCAAAAGAAAAGAAGGCAATTATATACAAGAGAAAACCTATATGGCTATCAGCTGATTTTTCAGCAGAAACTTTGCAGAACAGAGTGGCATGATATATTCAAAATGCTGAAAGAAGAAACTAGCAAAGTTATCACTGAGAATAGAAAGTTAAAGGTTCCCAGACAAAAAAAAGTTCAAGGAAAAAAAGAAAAAAAAGGCCAAGGAATTCATCACTACTAAACTAGCCTTACAAGGTAAGCTAAAGTGAATTCTTTGAGGAGGGACCTTTCAGGTCCCTATGAAAAGAAAAAAATTTTACAGGTAAAAACAAATCTATAATAAAGGTAGTAGATAAATTACTTATAAAGCAAGTATGGAAGTTAAAACACAACAATAGTAAAATCAATTATATCTACAAAAATTCAAGGATACACAAAATAAAAAGATGTAAAATATGACATTATATACGTAAAACATGGAGGGGGAAGTAGCAATTTGGTGCTTTTAGAATGTGTTTAAACTTACATGTAAGTTATTATATATGAACCTAATGGTAACCACAAATCAAAAACCTATACACACACGAAAAAGGAGAAAAGAATCCAAGCCTAACACTAAAGAAAGCCATCAAACCATAAGGGATGAGAGCGGGGGATGAAGAAAGGAAAAGAGAAGAACTACAAAAATAACTAGAAAATAATTAACAAAATGGCAATAAGGAAATACCTCTCAATAACTACTTGATAGGTATTAATATAAAATAAAACTATATAAAACTATATAAAATATAAATAAAATATAAACAAAATATAAACATTTTTATTTATATAAAAATATAAATAAACTGTTCTAATAAAAAACACAGGGTAACTCAATGGATAAAAAAACAAGACCCATCTAAATACTGCCTACAAGAGACTCACTTCAGACTTCAAAGACTTGTACAGACTAAAAAGGCTGGAAAAACAGATACCGTGCAAATGGGAAAAAAAAAGAAAAAAAGCCAGGTTGGCAATACTTTTATCAGATAAAATAGACTTCATTATTATTTTTAAGATTTTTAAGTCATCTCTAAACGTGGGGCTTGAATTTACAACCCTGAGATCAAGAGTCTCATGCTCTACCAACTGAGCCAGGCTGGTGCCCCCGACAAAACAGACTTTAAAGCACAGATTGTAGCAAGAGACAAAGAATTTCATAACAATAAAGGGATCAATCCATCAAGAGAATATAACAAATGTAAATATCTATGCATCCAACATTGGAGTACCCAAATACATAAAGCAATTATTAATTATTAACAGACATAAAGGGAGAAATGAATAGTAACATCTAGACAGAAAATCAACAAGGAAACAACGACTTTGTAGGACATATTAGACCAGATGAACCTAACAGATATATATATAGAACACTGCATCTCAAAACAGAATACACTTTCAAGTGCACATGTAACATTCTCCAGTACAGATCACATATTAAGCGGTAAAACAAGTCTCAGTAAATTTAAAAAGACTGAAATCGTACCACACATCTTTTCCAAACTAGAAAAAATCAGAAAGAACATAAATACGCAGAGGTTAAACAACATACTACTAATGAATGGGTCAACCAAAAAAATCAAATAAAAAAGTACATGGAAACAAATGAAAACAAAATAGTTCAAAATATTTGGGATAAAGCAAAAGCAGTTCTAAGAGGGAAATGTAGAGCTATACAGGCCTACCTTAAGAAACAAGAAAAACCTCAAATAAACAACCTAACTACACCTAAAAGAGTTAGACAAAGAACAAAGCCCAAAGCTAGTAAAGGGAAATAATAAAATTAGATCAGAAATAAGTGAAATAAAGGTTAAAAAAAAAAACAATAGAGAAGATCAAGGAAACCAGGAACTAGTTCCTTGAAAAGATCAACAAAGCTGATAAACCTTTAGCCAGATTGATCAAGTAAAAAAGAGGAATACAGAAACTAATCAAAATAAAGTCATAGGGGGCACCTGGGTGGCTCAGTTGGTTAAACGACTGCCTTCAGCTCAGGTCATGATCCCAGAGTCCTAGGATCAAGTCCCGCATCAGGCTCCCTGCTCAGTGGGTAGCCTGCTTCTCCCTCTCCTCCCTGCTCCTGTCCTCTCTATCTCCGTATCTCTCTCTCTCTTTCTCTCTCCAATAAATACATATATTTTTTAAATCTTAAAAAAAAAAATAAACTCAGAGGGTTAATACACACAGGAAAAGATCTGAACATGATTAGCTATCAAAACCACAATGAGATGCTTCACACCCACTAGGATGGCTATAACAAAAAGACAGATAATAAAAATTGGTTAGAATGTAGAGAACTTCTTTGTCAGTAATTGACAGAATTGATACACTGAAAAGCAACAAGGATACAGAAGGCATGAACAAACAACACCGAGGTGGGTTGAATTACTCTCAACAGCAGAATACACATTATTTTTAAGTGTGGAGAGGACATTCACTAGATCTTATCCTAGATAATAAAACAAATCTTAACAAATTTAAAAGAATTGCAATCATCAAATTATGTCCTGTGACCATAATGAAGTTAAACTAAAATAGGTAACAGAGACATAAGATAATCTCCAAACATTTGGAAATTAAAAAACACAAAAGTAATCTAGAAGTCAAAAAAAGAGTCTTTTTGGACATCAGAGAATATTCATCTAAATAAACATGAAAATACAAGATATCACAATTCTGTCATGCATATATAATAGTATTTTGAAGAAAATTTGTAGAATTTCTTTTATTAGAAAGTTAAAAAGATCTCAAATCAATCAATTACCTAAACCTCAAGCTTATGAAACCAGGAAAACAGCACAAAGCAAATAAAAAGAAGGAACTAATAAAAGAGCAGATATCGATGAAACTGAGAACAGGAAAGCAACAGAGAAAAACCAGTGAAACCAAAACCTAATTCTTTGAAAAAGCAAATGAAGTGGATAAACCTCCCATGAAACTGATCAAGGGGGAAAAAAAAAGATAAAAACTACCGGTGTCAGGAATGAAAGAAGGGATATTACTTCAGACTCCTAATTCATTAAAAGAATAAGTGAATACAATAATAAATTTCATATACATGAATTGGATAATTCAGATGAAATGGACTAATTTTCTAAAAACCACAAACTACATAGTCAAACAAGAGGAAATAATTACTAATAGTCCCATAACCATTAGGTACAGTAATTAAAACTTTTAACATCCTGTAACTATTCCATAATAGCCCTATAACTATTAAAGAAATTAAATTTGTAGTTAAAATCTTCCACAAAAAATCTCTATTTGGATGATTCCAATGGCGAATTCTACTGAACATAAAAGAAATAACACCAATCTTGCACAACCTCTTTGAGAAAATAAAATACGTCCAAACTCATAAAATGATACCAGCATTACTCTAAAACCAAAACCAGACACATTCCAAAGAGACAAAGAGAGAGAACCACAATGCAGTATCCCTCATAAACATAAATGTAAAATATCCTCAAGAAAATATTAGCAACTCGGGCACCTGGATGGCTCAGTCATGAAGCATTCTGCCTTGGGCTCAGGTCATAATCCCAGAGGCCTGGGATGGAGGCCCACATCAGGCTCCCTGCTTGGTGGGAAGCCTGCTTCTCTCTCTCCCACTCTCCCTGCTTGTGATCCCTCTCTCTATATGTCTCTCTCTGTCAAATAAATAAATAATCTTAAAAAAAAAAAAGAAAAAGAAAATATTAGCAACTCAAACTCTGCAACAAAAGAAAGAATAATACACCATGACCAAGTACAATTTATCCCAGAACTCAAGGCTGTTTCTATATTTAAATATCAATCAATGTAATCCACCATGAAAAAAAAAACAAAAAAAAACAAAAAATGCTTCATCATACTAATTGGTGCATTTGGAAAAAAAAAAAAAAAGAAAACCAAACACCAACATCATCCTTTCCTAATAAAAATTTCCTGCAAATAGAAGGGAATTGCCTCAAAATGAGAAACAGCATCTTCAATATAGCCAACATCATACTTAAGTGAAAGACTGTATTCAAAAAATGAAATTTTGGGGTATAAATCTAACAAAACATATATAGGATATGCACACTGATAACTACAAACTGCTAATGAAAGAAACCAGAGGGTCTAAATAAACGGAGACACACCGGGTTCATAAATTGGAACACTCAACATAGCAGGGATGTCATCTTCCACAACTTATCTGTAGACTCACTGCAACTTCCAACCAAAATCACAGCAGGCCTTGCTGTAGAAATTGACAAGCTAATTCTAAGATTTCTATGAAAATGCAAAGAGACTAGGATAGCCAAAAGAATTTTGAAAACAAAGTTGGAGAAATCACACCACCAAATTTTAGGACTTATTATAGTTACAGCAATCAGGACAACATGGTATATTGGCAGAGACAGAAGAGGATAGAGGTTGGAAATAAGCCGAAAGAAACATGGTCAACTGTTTTTTGAAAAAGGTGCACAGTCACTTCACAGGGGAAAGGTTTTGTTTTTGTTCTTTTTTGGGGGGGGGGGATTTTTTATTTATTCATTTGAGACAGAGAATGAGAGAGAAGCAGAGGGAAAGTGAGAAGTAGACTCTTTGCTGAGTCGGGAGCCCGACTCGACTAGGGGCTCAATCTCAGGACCCAAAGATCATGACCTGAGCCCAAGGCAGAAGCTTACCCATCTGAGCCCAGGAAAGGACAGTCTTGTCAACAAATGGTTACATGCCAAAAAATTAACCCCAACATAATTCTTACACTTTATAAAAAAAATTAACTCAACGTGGACCATAGACCTAAATGTAAAATTAAAAGTGGAGAAAATCTTTGTGACCTGGGATTAGGCAAACATTTTTTAGACATGATATCAGAAGCTTGATTCATAAAAAAAAAAAATAATAATAAACTAGACTTCATCAAAATAAGAAACTTCTGCTCTGGGAAAGGCACTTTAAGACAATCTGAAAAGACAAGCTACAGACTGGAAGGCAAAAATTTGCAAATCACATATGACAAAGGACTTTATCTAGAATACATAAAAAACTCTCAGAACAGTAAGAGAATCATTCAATTTTTAAAATATGCAAAAGACTTTAACACTTAAAAAGATATAAGATGGCAAATAAGCACAAGAAAATATGTCAACATCATTAGCTATTAGAGAAATGCAGTCAGAAGAATGAGATCCACTATACCCCTATTAAGATGGCTAAAATAAAAAGCACTGACATTCCAAGTGCTGCAAGGATACAGTGTGACTGCAACTGCCATACAGTGCTGGTGACAAGGCAAAATGATATGGGTATTTCAGAAAATGGTTTGGCAGCTTCTTATTAAGTTAAATATCTTGAGCTAGATATGGTCTATATGACCATGCAATACTACTTCTGGGCATTTACTATAGAGAAATGAGTGGATAAGCCAACTATAGTACAGCAAAAATATGGAATGAGGTACCAATACAGACAACAATATAAATCTCAAGGGCATTAATTCTGAGCAAAAGAAGATAGTTTCAAAAGATTACATATTGTTTCCATTTACCTGGCACTGCCCAAAAGACCAAACTATGGTGCACTTCCTGTCCCCAAAGTTTTGCCTTTGTCATTAATTCATCTGGTTGTTATTTGCATGTATGGTATAAGAAGCTATTTACTTATATTTCCTTTGTCTTATGGGGACAACTAGTTGCTCCAGTCTCATTTATTGCACAGTACATTTTTCCGGCACTGATTTTTTTTCTATTGAAATATATTTGGGGCGCCTGGGTGGTTCAGTGGGTTAAGGCCTCTGCCTTTGGCTCAGGTCATGATCTCGGGGTCCTGGGATCGAGCCCCGCATTGGGCTCTCTGATCAGCGGGGAGCCTGCTTCCCCCTCTCTCTCTGCCTGCCTCTCTGCCTGCTTGTCATCTCTCTCCCTCTGTCAAATGAATAAATAAAATCTTAAAAAAATATATATATTTAACATATAACATTATATAAGCTTAAGGT
This sequence comes from Nasua narica, assembly GCA_028533885.1. NCBI lineage: Eukaryota > Metazoa > Chordata > Mammalia > Carnivora > Procyonidae > Nasua > Nasua narica. The sequence continues at coordinate 49,156,102 of CM052807.1, read as the reverse complement.
GTACAACATATTGATTTGGTATTTATATACTGTACTATGATTGCCATTGTAATGATAATTAGCATCTCTATTATGTCACATTATTTCTTTCTCATGGTTGGAATACCCCCACTCATTTTTTTTTTTTTAAGATTTTATTTATTTATTTGACAGAGAGAGAGAGCGATCACAAGTAGGCAGAGAGGCAGGCAGAGAGAGAGGGGGAAGCAGGTTCCCCGCTGAGCAGAGAGCCCGCGGGGCTCGATCCCAGGACTCTGAGATCATGACCTGAGCCGAAGGCAGAGGCTTTAACCCACTGAGCCACCCAGGCGCCCCACCCCCACTCATCTTAATGCCACCTTGTTTTTTTGATAAATATATGGGTATGTTTCTGTGCTCTCTATTCTACCTCTGGGTCTTTTTATCGATCTCCCCATCAATACTATGCTGCCTCAACTGTTATAGTTGTAAAATACACCTTTACTATCTGGCATGGCAAGTAACCCTTTTCTCTTTCAAAATTGTTTACTTATTTTTAGTTTTCTCTTAAACCTAACTCAATCCAAATGGATCTCCATGGGCACCTGAGTGGCTCAGTAGGTTAAACGCAGGAATCTTGATTTCCCTCCAGGGGCATCTGGGTGGTAACTTGATTTTTGGCTCAGGTCATGATCTCAGGGTTATGAGATTGAGCCCTGTGTCAGGCTAGGGGTGTAAGCCTGCTTGAGTCTTTCTCTCCTTCATCCTCTGCCCCTCTCCCTCTCTAAAAAATAATTTAAAAACAACAAAACCAAAATCAAACGGACCGCCAGAGAACTCTAGAACAAACTGCTAGGTATTAATTTTATTTATTTATTTGACAGAGAGGGAGAGATCACAAGTATGCAGAGAGGCAAGCAGAGAGAGAGGAGGAAGCGGGTTCCCTGCTGAGCAGAGAGCCCCATGCAGGGCTTGATCCCAGGACCCTGAGATCATGACCTGAGCCGAAGGCAGAGGCTTTACCCACTGAGCCACCCAGGCGCCCCTTAATTTTAATTAATTAAAATTTTTGGTAGATTTCTGAACCTAAACAATACTACTTTATATTCTTTTGGTCAACAGGACAAGTGTTATTCCCCTTTCATCAATAAGGAAATAGGCTCAGGGATCCCAAATGTAAGGAGCTGAATGACAGTACAATGCAGCAAGGAAGGAACAAAGCAAGTATCGGAAATAGAATTTCTGATCCTGAGTATAGTGCCCTACTCAGAAGCCTAGGTGGATCCTCAGGACCACCTGTAGCTATGTAAAAACCACCTGTCTCCCTGAGTGAAAAAAACAAAGCAAATTCCCTGAGCCTGCTTCAGCAATGGGATTTCCAAGATATTAGAAAAACCGTGTATCAAGCAATCGAAAATAAGTGGAGGTGTAAATGAAGAAGAAATTAAAAAAAACCCAAATTCCAAATATTTTCACCTATAATTAATAAAAACCGACCATCCACTTTAGGTATCACAGTTATAAAACCAATTAATGTTTGCTGACAGGCTTTTTGAAACTACAATTAACATCCACTTTAAAAAAATCTTCTCTAAATTGCATAATGAAATACTGTCAAAATGAACTATATTTAAAATTTGCTTTATAACAATAAAAATATACCTATTCAGAAAAAGGAATTATAAACATCAGGTAATTGAGAGCATAATTTTGTTAACACTTCAGAAAGACAGTGACAGAGTTTCTAAGAATCTGCATGTTCATTTCCTATATATGAAACAACAGAAAAGTTTAAAATATTTTAAAACATGCATTTACTTTGCCACCTTTTTTGAAAATCATTCTTCTCTCCCCCTTTTTTGGCTAGTAAGTGGAGTGGGAAGAAGACTGCTTTCCAAACTCTCTAACAATTGTTAAATATTTAAAAATAGACTCCAGTAAAAAAAAAAAAAACAAAAGGGAGTATTTTCCATTTATCTGCCTATTTTTACAGTGCTGGTTGTAACTGGTCACGGTGCACTTGTATTATTTTCTATAGGTTGGTCCAAATTACAGGTGAAATTTTTCTAAAGTATTTTTTCCCCTGCCTGCATTAGCCACATTCTCGCCCACTTTGACACCCAAAGATATCGGCAGACTCCTGGCAGAGGATTCAGAACATTCTGCTGCTTATAAAAGAGAAACCACCACCCACTCAAGACAGCAACTGCCAGATGTTTAGTTTTACATTTTGGTTAAGAAAAATTTAAAGAAATTCAAGTCATTTTTCTTTCTCTTTAATCCACAAATCCACTATCCCACAGCTGGACATACACAGAAATTAGGACTGATGACAACCGATACACCATGAATTTGTCTTTAAATGTTAACAACCTAGTTTAGTTAAAAAATTTTATTGGACTGTTCAGGCAGGTGCATTAACAGATACATATGGAGGGGTACCTGGGTGGCTGAGTCAGTTAAGTATCTGCTTTTGGCTCAGGTTGTGATCCCAGAGTCCTGGGATGGAGCCCCACATAGGGCTCCCGGCTCGGTGGGGAGTCTGCTTCTCCTTCTCATTCTCCCTCTCTTTCTCTCTCTCAGATAAATAAACAAAATCTTTTTTTTTCTAAAGAAAAGATACATATGGAAACAGAAAAATAAAAAGGCATCATTATAGCTTTCTTAGAAACTTTTAATCTAAAGAAATCAAGAATGTATGTAAATTACATGTAATTAAGCATCTTATACAGACACTATATTACTGTATTTGAGAGCACAGAATATTTTCACAATCTTTGAAAATGATGGAAACAATTTTGGAGCTTTATGAAGAAGACAAACTTTTAAAGTTGGAAGGAACAGAATTTTTTTTTCACCTTAGAATTGTAGCTAAATATAAGTTGCCTATACTTACAGATTCAAACAGATATGACAGGTCAAGGAACTAACCTAATCTTAACCAGTTATTTATAATCTATGGGCCAAGGAGTCATTGGAAGAGTTACATGGATGTACACACAAAGTCTGATCTTTAGTCTAAAATATTTTCTCACGTATATATTTCTCTATTTCTCAAATTTAGACAGATACTAGTATAATAGAATATAAAATCATTTAAAAGCATAGCATTTTTTTTCCATTACGCATAACCTCAATCAATGAATACTAAAAATACAATTACTCGTGTGTTAGGGGTACAGAGTTTCTCATTTTCAAAGCAAGTCAGGGGCCTTTAAGTAACATACAAGGTTCCTTCTGGCTCTAAAATTCTGTGATTTTTAAGAGCACTAAGGACTCCTAAAATGAATTTTTAAACTATTACATTATAAATATGTATACACATTTACAAATGTATATACAAATGATGCCTGCTATGCCCCCAAGCACTGGACTAGTTTTTGTTACAAAGATGAACAAGTGAACAAGCCAGGATTCCAGACTTAATCTCAAATTGACACAAGAGACAGATACATGAACAAGTAATACAGCCTACTAAATACTGCAGAAGAATGACTTCAAGTTCTCTGGGAGCACAAGGGTATTATTAATATCACCTGGGGGAGCCTGAGAAGACAAGGATCTATGAATTGGGTCTTGATAGGTGAGGAGTAGGGTAGAAAAAGCATTCTAGACAGATGGTACACCTCAAAGGCACAGAGTTGTGAAAATGCATGACATGTTTGGGCAGCCAGTTCTGGTATGGTTGGATATTAAGATATTTGGAGAAAAAGCAAGAGGAAACTAAAATATAAAATGGACTAGAATAGATAAAGGTCCTGAAGCATATCATGCTAGCCAATTAAGACTTAATACCGTTAGGCATAGGGTTACTGAAAAAGTTTAAGGAAAGGAGTGATATAAACAAATTTTAGGATGATAACTCTGTGGAAGGATGATGGAGAAACTAGTGTGCGTGGGGGAAGAGGGGGTTGGGCAATTGCAATAATTTTGGTGAAAGAAGGAATAATACAGAGCAGAGCGAGTGTAAATACAGAACCAAGGATAAAGGTTTCCGGCTGGGACAAGAGGATGGATACTGGTACCATTGTCAGAAATGGGATACAGAAGAAAACCAGGAAGAAAACCAGGAGACGAGTAGTATCCCCCCCAACCTCCCCCGAAAAGAGTAGTATTCCCTGGAAGGCAGTTTCAAGAAAGGGAATAGTTATATCCACGTAATATGCTGCAAAGCTGAAAACTGAAAACCGAAATGGTCCCTCTTCCCTCCTCTCAATGGTAACCTCCCAGGTGGGTTTAGGCAGGAAGAAAAGAGAAACGGAAGATGCATCCAGACAAGGTTAGCGCCAGACTTCAAGAAACTTTCCGCACCTCAGACCCGGAAAGAGGAGCTCACAGCTGGGGCCCAGGAAAAGGAAGTACCGCTCCAAGAAGTGGGTAAGCAGCACTGGGAAACGGCTGAGGCTAGGCGGGCGGCTAGGAGTTCCAGAGATGCGAAGAACCACAATTGCCCAGGGAAGGGAAATTCAGCTCCCTACGCCCGCTCTTGTCCCTCGATTTATTCCCACTTACTCTGGTCTCAATCCCTCGCAGCCGTCAGGTGTGGCGTTAGGACTCAAAGCCTCTGCTAACAGGGACCTACGCACCCAAGGGAAGAGACTCCTCTCGCTTGTTCAGCTTCTTCAGCCAGCAGACGCAGAACTCAGCAGAGACCGTCAGTGGAGTGCGGCTGCAGGGGTCAGGGAAGCTCAGCCCCATCACTGGCCCGAGGAAAACCTCCACTGATCCCCTGCGACCAGAGCTAGCAGAGCGCTCAAACCTCGCGAGATTTCCTGCCTCACGTTACCGTGGGGGGGGCAGAGCCGAGAGATTTATTTGAGGCTTCTCGCAGTCATGCGCGAGAGGTGGGGGCGGTTCCCTTCTACGGCCCTCCCCATTGATCTACTCAGGCTTTTGCTCGCCTTCTCGCGAGTTGTCGCGAGTTTTGCCAGGGGAAGCCGACCTGGGTGGAGAGACCGAGAAGGGGAGGCCGGGTGGGAGGGCCGTGCGCTTAAGGGGCCGTGGCTGGTTTAGCCGGTGCTGTGGTTGGTACTTCGCTGTTGGGGAGGCTTTGAGGTCGCACGGATCAATATTCCCAATGGTTTATTGGGAAAATTAGCGGGTAGAAAATCTTGGGGGTCGGAGGCATTTTTTTCTTAGCTCCGCCCTCTTCCTGTTCTGCTAGCTGGGCGTTTGGCCCACCGAGGGGGAAGGGCAGCTTGGCGGGGCCTGAGGAAGAGGGCTTTGCGCACGCGCGAGTCCGAGTGTGTGTGAGTGTTTGTGTTCACGCGCACGCGCGCGCGCTCCTGCATTTAGGAAGCCTGGGAAGGACCGGTGTGCTAGGAGATGAACGGGGAAAGCGTAGTCCCCAGTCTTTGGTACCAGACCCTCCTGACTGTGCGCTGACCCTCCCCACCCAGCCAGCAGCCTTTTCCAGAGAGGCTGTGGTCCATAGCCTCTGTTCGTTTTCACTGCAGGACCAGGCACGAAAGTAAGCGAACCTCGATCCTGAGGTCTTCCCTATCCACTCACCTTGTACTTTCCACCCCTCACCCTCCAGCAGAGTATGTTTAGGTTTCTCAAAGAGTTTGCATGAAGGGGAAATGCGTTTGAAATCAGAAGAAAATAGCTAGGTCGTAAAAAGTCAGTTCGTTTTGATGAACACTTTTGCTCTGCTTACCATGTGCTTTTTGAATGTGGATTGTCTATTCAGTATAAGGTTTTATTAGCGAAGCAAGGGAGTTTTTATAAGAAAAAGTTTAAAAGTTTCTCCTCCCCAGCAGTGTGGATGGCAGCAACTAAGTTTTTCTGTTCTACATGATAAATTACTATGGTGTTACAAAAAGCTAAGGGGAGTCTGAATTTGGGGTCTTTTTCCTAATGTGAAGACCCGATACGTAGTTGTTTTAGGAGATGTTTATTTGGGGCTTTCCTTTTGCTGTCCCTCCTCTTTCCTGTTAATTCTGCCCCACCTCAACCTTATTCAGAAGTCTTGAGATTTTGGAGGGAAGTCCAAACTGCTGACTTGGGTTAGTTTGGGGGTTTATATGTGATTGATGTCAATTAGCAAGAATCATCAGAAGTGTATTTTAAGAGTATTTGTCATTTATTATGTTTGGTATTATGTAAGGGAATCAAGCACAATTATTTATAAACATTTTTTTCTGACAACTTTAAGTTCATTCAGAAAGCAAAAAATATATATGGACTGTAATTTTGCCTGTGACTGATAGAGTGACAGCTTAATATGGTGTAGCTTATCCCTCCAATTGGTAGTTACTTTCTGGTCATGACCTCATTAAATCTTGTCCTTCGTCGGATAAATTTCTTTGAATACAGATTATTCATGTTCCCTACCAAATCTTTTTGAGGACAAGACATTAATTAGGAACAATTTAAGGATATTAAGTGTCATATATGAGACATTTGGCTAACATATTTTATCCCTTACAGGTTAAAACAAAATGAAGATTTTTTCTGAATCTCATAAAACAGTATTTGTTGTAGATCACTGCCCTTACATGGCAGAATCATGCAGACAGCATGTCGAGTTTGATATGCTGGTGAAGAATAGGACCCAAGGAATCATCCCTTTGGCACCCATATCTAAGTCACTGTGGACTTGTTCAGTAGAATCTTCCATGGAATATTGTAGAATAATGTATGATATATTTCCTTTCAAAAAGCTGGTGAGTGTGAAGTACAAGCAAAATCATGATCTTGGGGGATGGATTTAACTGCCTGTTAGATTTTTTACATAAGAATTTACTATAGATTTGACTTACAGCTGTTTACTGCTTTAAAAAATGTGGTATGTAGAACTCTTTTAGGGGATTAACATGCAAAGTATATTTAATTGGGGCCAAAAACAATAATAACAGCTAACAGTTATGGAGCATTTACACGTGGCAGTCAATTCCAAAGTGCATCATATTTATTAACTTCTTTGATTCTCACAACAATCCTGTAAGGTAGCTACTATAATTACTGGGACAATCTTCAAAGTATATAATAACCAGAATAGAATTGAGAATAACCATTGAGAACTGTTGCCGGCCAAAGCAGAAGGGATGTTGGGTGTAAGCAATGTCAGATTGTGTTGGTAGTTATCATGTGAATATCAGCTTTGTTTATTATTGCCATGTTGGAGATCTAGAAATTGAGGTAAAGAGAAGAAACTTGTCCTAAGTCATACAACTAGTTAGAAGCAGAACCAGCATTTGAACCTAAGCAGGCTGGCTGCTTATAGTTTTAGTGAATGCACACTAATCTGCTGCAGGATTTAGCCTTATTAAAAAGAAAAGCTCTTAAGAACGCTAAGTGGAAATTGTTTTTTCCACAAGAAGAGAGATTGAGGATTGATGGATTCCAAATATGAAAATTATCTTCAGATTTCATCATCTCAGCTGTTTTATTTTGGGGGTCATTTGGCTAGCCACAAGTGGATGATTTGCTTTGTCTCATTTGGAGCAGCCTAGGCTGAGACCTAGCCAGTTCTTAGACTAGCACAGGCAGAGCAGCAACAGTAAGGCTGAACGTAGAGGATCTAATACATTCAGATATATTCCAAATTAAAATGTAAATTGTTTTTAGTCCCTCTGCAAATTGTGCATGATATAGGGTAAAAGAACATGAAGGGGAGGATAAGTAGTAATTTAGGATGCAGGCTTTGGTTCAAATTCTGGCATCATTAGCTACCACAGTGTGACCTTGATCATAAAGCTTAATTTCTCCAAACCTCAGCTTCCTCCTATGTAAGCATAACACCTTTCTATGATGTAAGATTTCAGTGAGATAATATAACTAAAGTGGCTAGTAGAATATGTCCCTGTCAAAGAAGACTTAGGAGAGAAAACTACTTACCAAATTTATTAGGGATGCAAAACTCGTATTTCATGGATAGTAAAAAAAAAAAAAAAAGATCATGGATTAGATTATATAGTCCAGGGGAAAGAAAGAGTCTCATCCTCTTTCAAAAGGGAGCAATCATCCATCATTTTATACACTTTCTAATATATCCATTATCATTTTTCTCGATAGTATTTTTTTGTTTGCATTTTACTTTAGAGCAAAGTCCAAATGCACTATTTTGACATTCAGTTTCTTTTGTGCTATCGCTACCACCTATTTCTCTGAGCTTATCTTCCACCTGTTTGCCTCTTCTAACCTTTTCACTGTTTTGAGGGTACACATTTAGAGACCTATGCATTTGCTGTTTGCTGTACCAGGAATTCTCTATCGCCAGCTCCGTTTATGGCTGGTTTCTTTTGGTCATTTGGATTTCAGTCAATTGCCAGTTCTGTAGAGACCCCTTCTCTGACCTCTGAACTTAAAGCAGCTAACCAATTTCGTTTTCATAGCATTTATCACTTACTGAAATTACCTTGTGCATTTGTTTGGATTCTTCCTATACTGTCCTCTATCTTACCACCGTGCCCAAACCCTTGACTTACCCCACGTTGTGAGTGGTAGAACTTTTATTCGTTGCTGTGTTCCCAAATCCCCAGTGCCAAGGACAGCATCTGGCATATACTAGGCATTCTATAACTATAAAGTGAATGAATGAATCAGCAAGCCAGTGCTAGAGACTGCATATTATTTTAAATATGATGTGATTGAGCGGAATAGGATGTGAATACTAATTATGTCTTTGAACTCTATCAGGTGAATTTCATTGTGAGTGACTCTGGAGCACATGTTTTAAATTCCTGGACTCAAGAAGACCAAAATTTGCAGGAGGTATGGTTAGGTTTTGAGCTGTGGCCACTTCTGAAAATTATCTGAATGTGTTAATAGTTTCTTGAAAAACAATTTAAAAGATTTTTTATCAGTATACTATTTTCCCATAGTTTTAAAACATCTAATACTAAAGGAAAAACACCTGTCTTCATTCCAGTATTTTCCCACTTCCTAGATGCAAACTTTCAACTCTAACTCATCTAGTATGTACTGCCATATTTCTAAATAACGGTTTTCACTGCTATTGTTAAGAAGAGTTCTCAATTTAAACTTTTATTTTTTACCATTATTGTTAATGAAGATTTAGCTTTTATCTTTCCTGTCACTCATGCCTACCTTCGTCCCTTCCCTCATTTTCTCTGTGTTGTTATATCAGAATTTTTGTTAATTTAAAATTGCATATTTGCATTATGATATCTATATAAAGTATTATTTACTGCTAAGCTAAGTATTATATGTGGGTATTTCCTTTCTCTTTTTTAAGTTTTATTGAGATATCATTGATATACAGCCCTGTATAAGTTTAAGGTGTACAACATAATGATTTGACTTACATATTCTTTCCTTTTTTGTGTAACTTTTTGTTTATTCCTGCAATTTATCATTTCCTTTTTTCTTAATTTGCTTAATTTTATGTGTATCTATTGCTGCTTTTCCTCATATCTCTATAAAATGTGTCAATATTTTTATCCAAATGTATGAGAAATTTAGCAGCTTGTTTTTTCCTTGAAAAACTTGGAGCAGAGTCTTTTGCTGTAGTTTGAACTAACTGCTTTCTGTAGAGACCCCTTTCTAGGCCCGATGACTTTTAAACATTATTTGTCTAAGGATATTGAGATTTGTGATAGATTATGTTCTTTGCTGTCATTGAGTTGGGCAAAAGACTTCAGTTTACTGGGTTCTTTACTGATGAATATGAATATGAGAGAGAGGTGAAATAGTTGAATACATTTTTGAGTGATTTCATGTTAAAATTTTTTGTTAATGGATATCCTTCAATGGAAATAATTTCATCTAAATGTCTTGTAAATGGAACATTTTTAAAGAAAATGTGTTTATCACAGTGTTTGGTCTTAAAATGTTGTGATTAGTGTTATAATATGTAAACATATCTAATCTTTTATTCTTTTGAGGTAACTCACTCAAGCAGTGGGCTTTTATTGTTTTGGCTTTGCATTTATATTACTCCAGAGTGTTCTTTATTCTTTCTTTACTCTAAAAAATAATGTTAAAGAGTCTGTACATTCTTTCTGCTTTGTCTTTTTGAAAGGACATGTATTTTTGCTTTACTTCTTTTAAGAGGTACTATGAAGGAAGCTTGAAGCCTCTCTAGTTGTGTCTGAATAAAAATCAGTACAAATTTGTATAGGTTTTCCTTACTTCACCTCTGCAGTACTGTAAAAGTTGTGCATTTGATAATGGTATGTATACTAATGATAAGAAGATTGCTATTTTCCTCTGCTTTCTGAATGTGAAGGCACATTGTATCATGCTGATTGCTTTTAAATTGTGAACAGAAGGGGAAACTAGTTAGGAACGCAACTATATAGCAGATCACTGGTGTTTAAGATTATATAAAATAATTGACATTATGTATATATTATGTATAATCTTGTTTGGATTAACACATTTAATGTTTAGTTTTGGTTATCCATGTCACACCTTTCCCTAGTTATTGTGAACAGTCATGAGTAACAAGTGAAGTAGATCGAAGATGAATTTTGAGGCTGTGGCTTTGACTCCTTCAATGTGCAGGTGAAGGAACAGAGGCCCATGGGAGCCAGAGGTGGTTTGACTTGTATACCTGGGTCCAGGGCTCTTTCTGTTACAGCACGTAACTCTATCCTGTACATCTTAAATGTTATCATGAAAAATTGTTGGAGTTCAGAAGTTTGGGGCTGGTTTTTGTAGGCTCAATTAAATAAAGTTTGAAAGTATTGCACTAATGTGGGACAGGTTATATTATTTTCACTTTCAGGTTAGGAGAGATTGATCAGGGTTACACAGTAGTAAAAGGCATAGCCAGAATTTCATTCCATCTCTGTCCGACTCCAAAAGTTAAGCTTGCTTTCTGCTACTTTCCCCAGGACCACAACATCCCTAAAAAGCTACTTTTTGTTGAGTTTCTCCTATGTACCAGGGACTTTGTATAGTCATTTACATGCAGACTTTTTTTTCTTTCTTTTCCGATAGTTTTTATGAGTAGGTAATACTTATATAGTTTACAAGTTAAGTTTACATATAGACATACACATGTACTTATGTACACAGCTATATACACGTGTGTGTAGTAAAAGGTAGACCTTGAAAACTTTCCAGTTCATCCCCTGACCCGATTAGTGGTGTGCTCGGCCCCGCTTGGACCAACTTAGGAGAGGGGAGTGTGTTCAACTCCTGCCAACTTTGTGTTCAGTGAAGCTTGAAATCTGCCACGGTGGGAGTATTTTATTTAACCGTAGATACTGGCCAACACAAGTTAGGGCTTCCCCGCATCCCTGACTTTGCAGAGCTGATTTACCAGCCAGTTACTGTTTATCCCCACCACTATTAGTTTTTTATGGCTCATTCCAGAGTCTTTATGCATATACAAAGCAAAGACCTTCCAGTTTGTTCTCTTTCAAGATTGTTTTGGCTGTTCTCTGACTCTTGAAATTCCCGATGAATTTTAGAATCACCTTATCAGTTTCTACAAAGAAATCAGCTGGGATTTTGACCTGGATTAAGTTTAATTTGTAGTAGTTGAGTTTGAGTAATGTACCACTTTAACAATATTAAGTCTTCCAACCCGTGGACATGAGATGTTTTACATTGATTTAGATCTTTCATTTCTTTCAACAGTGTTTTGTAGTTCTCAGAGTATAAAATTTGCATTTCTTTTGTTGATTTTTTTTTACAAAGATTTTATTTTTTGTGCTATTATAAATGGAATTGTTTTCTTCATTTTCAGATTGTTCATCACAAATGTGTAGCAGTACAATTTGGTTTTTTTTTTTTTAAAGATTTTATTTATTTATTTATTAGGAAAGAGAGAGAGTGAGAGAGAGCATGAGAAGGGAGAAGGTCAGAGTGAGAAGCGGACTCCCCATGGAGCTGGGAGCCCGATATGGGGCTCGATCCCGGGACTCCGGGATCATGACCTGAGCTGAAGGCAGTTGCCTAACCAACTGCGCCACCCAGGCGCCCCCAATTCGGTTTTTTTTTGTATTAATTTTGTATTCTGTAAATTTCTGAACTTGCTTATCATTTCTAATAGTTTTTAGTGGATTCCTTATGATTTTCTACATACAAGCCTGGGTGGCTCAGTTGGTTAAGCATCTGCCTTTGGTTTGAGTCATGAACCCAGGGTCCTGGTATTGAGCCCTGTCTCAGCTCCCTCCTGTGCGGGGAGCCTGCTTCTGCATCTCCCTCTATAGCTCCCCCTGCTTTTGTGCTCTCCCTCTCTCTCTTTCAAATAAATAAAAATCTTAACAAAACAAAACAAAAAAACCCAAGAAACTTAAAAAAAAAAATCACATCATCTGCAGCCTAGAGATAATTTTACTTCTTTCTTTCCAATATGGATTCCTTTTATTTCTTTTTCTTAATTGCCCTGGCCAGGACCTCCAATATAGTGTGGAATAGAAGTGATGAGAGAAGACATCCTTCTTCTGTTTCTGATCTTAGAGAGAACATATCCAGTCTTCACTATTAAGCATGATGTGATCTGTAGGTTTTTATAGGTGCCATTTTCTGCTTGAGAAAGTTCCCATCTATATCTAGTTTGTTGAGTGTTTTTATCATTAAAGGTCCTGGATTTTGTGAAATGTTTTTTCTGTGTGTGTGAAGATGATCATGGGATTTTTGAAAAATTTTATTGGTATTTACGTTAACTGATTTTTAGAGGTTAAATCAACTTCACATTCCAGGGCTATAAGTCCCATTTTGTCATGGTGTATAATTCTTTTTATATGTTGCTGGATTTGATTTGGTAATATTTTGTTGAGGATATTTGTGTCCATATTTATAAGATATACTGGCTGTAGTTTTCTTGTGATGTCTTTGTCTGACTTGTACATACTCTAGTCAACATAATCATTTTCTCTTTTACTTCAGCTAATGGCAGCATTAGCTGCCGTTGGGCCTCCTAATCCACGAGCAGATCCAGAATGCTGCAGCATTCTGCATGGTCTCGTTGCAGCAGTGGAAACCCTGTGTAAAATTACAGAATACCAACATGAGGCTCGTACTCTACTAATGGAAAATGCAGAACGTGTTGGAAATAGAGGACGAATAATTTGCATTACTAATGCAAAAAGGTGAGACATTAATCACAATAATTCTTTCACTGAGGGAATTTTAATGTCTTATTACAGTTTTTATTTTAAAAAACAGGACAGCATGTTAGCATTTAAACCTATCTCAAGTAGCCTTTCTAATATTGAAGCCATATTTATCCAATTCTAAAATAAAGACTCATTTCAGTGAAAGCTGTTTAGATTGTCATCATATAGATTAGTTTAACTTTTTTCTCATTGGTTTTTCAGCTGGTTCTCTGGTATTGTGAGTGAACATGCTAAAGACAATTCTTATGGAAGTAATTTTAAATGCCTATAACAAAATACTATAGCTAATAGTGTGTTTAATTTTTTCGCTGTATATTCAGGTTTGTTCTTTTTTATGCCATAGTGATAGTCATGTGCGAATGCTTGAGGACTGTGTCCAGGAAACAATTCATGAGCATAACAAGCTTGCTGCAAATTCAGATCAGTGAGTATAATCATAAGTGAAATAAATACTGCATTTTTATAGTCACGTATTTCATTGTAATTATTCCAATGATTGTAACAGGAATTGGTGGCATTCCCTTGAATTCTCCACTGGCTCTACAAATTAGCCAAAAAATGTATGTTCAATCAGAAAATTTTTCCATTTTCTCTTTCACTTTAAAATTTTGCTTGTTTTAGATAGGAAAGGTGATCAGAAGGATAAAATAATACATACATTTATAAAACATTTATTTTGATGGCTTGCTCTCATACTTTGTCTTACAAACTTGTAGTTGGTAGCATTATTTAATATGTACCAAATCAAAACATAACAACTAATTGCATTGTATAAATTTTTTAAAAGGAATAGGCTTGGGCACCTGGGTGGCTCAGTTAGTTGAGTGTCCGATTCTTGATGTTGGCTCAGGTCATAATCTCAGGGTTGTGAGATCAAGCCCTGCATTGGGCTTGGTGCTGAGCATGGGGTCTGGTTGGGGTTTGGGGTTCTCTCTCTCTCCCTCTGCCCCTTCTACCACTCCCCATCTACTCACCAAATAAATAAATAAATAAATAAAGCTATTAAAGACAAGTTTAGGACAGTTGCAATGTGGAGTTTATATTTGATTGAGCTATTGTTAATTTTCTTAAGTGGAGTACTAGTATTATTGTTAATGAGTAGGATTATTTTCTATTATTATTACCTGATTTTGTCCTTAAAAATCATTAGTAAAAGAGAAACCAATATACAATATATTTGTTTTCTCTGAGCACTTATCTATTAAAAATTATTCCTGATTATAAGACATTTTTCTTTATTTCTCAAACACACAAGGAAGTATTATTTTTGCATTTGAAGTAAATTCATATATTCATTAAATGTTCATCCTAGTACAGCAATTACATAGTTTTTCTAAATATTTAGTTTTTGTGTTAACAGTAATATAGAGATACACTGTTTTAATATATTAAACTTTTAATAGTTTACCAACTTGGATTCTTTACATACTGTATTCTTATATTCTAAGTAAAAGGTTTCTCTTTAAGTCTCATGCAGATTCAGAAGTGTGAGCTGGTCTTGATCCATACTTACGCAGTTGGTGAAGACAGCCTTGTATCTGATCGTCCTAAAAAGGAGGTAAGTGCGAAGCAATGGAAGGAAAGATCACTGTTATTTATTAATAATAAGTGCTGAGGAGGGTTAGCATAAAAATGATCACATTGCCAAGATTTTTCTGCCACGATGTTGAGAATTTTCAAAGCAATCTCTATGGCAAAACACCTAAGTTGATTCTTTAAGTTATAATTGTAGATGTTAAAATGTTTTCTGTTTTGCTTGCCTGTTGAAGTTTAAGTGTGTTGCAAAACCATACGTAGTCTGTATTGTTCCTAAAATTTCAATTACTGTAATGGATTTCAGTTGTTTTAATGACTTTTTATTGTATAAAAATCTTTTTTTCGTCATTAGAAAGGCAATACATTTTTAACAAAAAGAGACTCCAATAACAAATTAATGTTACCTATCCAGAGGACAAAAGGCTAAAACTAATTTTTAATCTTGGTTTTACTTTTTAAATAAATTTGGACCATTTTAAAGGGAAAAGATGAGTCTATTGATTTTTAAATGAATTGTATCACGTAATATTCTCCATCAGTGTTTTGTTTAGAAATACAGATGTATGTATCTATATAATTGTATTAAATATGTACTTATGTTCTGGTTTTTCATTTAGCTTTAGTTCATGTGAAGTATTACCTAGTCTGAACGTTCGATAAATAAGTGATATTTTTCGATCATTAAGTCTGTCATTGTGTTTTTAGGTGGTTTCCAGTGTAAGCCCTTTTTTTTTTAATTAACTCTTTTCTGCCTCTTTTGATAATGTTGGCTGCATGTTGGCTTTATTTTGCGATAACTAAAAATTATTTACACTAAATATTATACCCTGGACTGAGTGAAAGTTTACTTTATCTTGTAAGTAACTTTAGGTTGCCTAATCGTATTTATTGGTGATGAAATATAATGTTTATGGCAATTTCCACATTCCTTATTATAATAAGTAGTTTTATCTACAGGGCTTTTTCCTCTCCACAAAATTAATTATTTTTCTACAGTTTCTCTGGGCCATTTCAAATCCCATTTTGCATATAGATAAATAGAAGTAAAGATTATAAATTAAAATAAATATTTAAATCAAAGACTATTCCACTCTAAGTTTCAAGAGGATGAAGACTTTGCCTATTTACTACTGTATCTTCTAATAGCTCACAAAGTTCCTGGCACATAATATAGTAAGCTCTTAGTATTTATTTGTTGAGTGAATGAGTGTATGAAAATTTTTTGCTAAAATAATGATCATAGTTAATTTATGGGCCTTTTAATTTTTTCTAAATTCTAAAAAGTAAAAATACTTAACATTCCCACCTGTAAACATTTTGGCACTGGGTCATACTATATTAATGTTTCTTTGTTTTTTTTTTAATACTTTTTTGTAGTTATCTCCTGTTCTAACCAGTGAAGTTCATAGTGTTCGTGCAGGACGGCATCTTGCTACCAAATTAAATATTTTAGTACAACAACATTTTGACTTGGCTTCAACTACTATTACAAATATTCCGATGAAGGTAGGCAGCTCTTTTTCTTGCTTTTTTGAAAGCTCTGCTTTGCTTTTTAAATATTTGACATGTATTATTTATTTTAATTGAACCTTAACTTTTTCTCCCCATATCATATTTTCTGTTTTGCTAGCCCACATTCAGTGTCTTTGACCAGGTCAGTACATAGTGAAAAGCAACAAGAAAGGATCACAGAACAAAATCCTGTATTTTTCTTTTTAGTAAGAGCACTGTATATCAGCTTTTTGTTTTTAACTATGTTCTCATTATTTTCATCAAAACCTAATCTGTATCTTAAATGATTACTTTTTCTGTGATTCTTTTCCTGACAATTATGTTACTGGATTTTACTCCGTGCATCCTAGTGGATCTTTTATTTCCTACATTTTTGTTCTTACTCATCTAGTATGAAGGTATTTGTAACTAATAGGTCTGACAAGGAAAAATAGCTTGTATTTTAAAAAGTTTATTATATTCTAGCTGAAAAACCAAAGATGTAAGTCATGACTTTACTAATGGATTTTCTTAGGAATCTATTGCTATCTATTCATTTCTATTATTTTATTATTAAGTTGCCTAGGACCAGCACAATGCCTGGCCCATAATAAGGTTGAGGTGAATTGTTACTAAGTGGAGTTGAATTTAATTTTATTGGTTATGTTTGCAAATATGAAGTAGTCACCAGATCTAAAAATTCAAATTGGCTTTAAGTCCAGCTTCATTGTTTTGCCACCACATGATAAACACTAAATTTCATGAGAAATATGATCTGTTCATTATTAATTTCCTCCTTATACCAATGGCTGGCTCTTTAATAGAAATTGTAGCCTTATCCAATAGAATGGTTTGGATGCAGAAGCAATTATCAAGTAAACTAGCAAAATATATTTTAATATATGCAATTTCATGAATTATAAGAAAAATACTCTGAGGGTGACGGATACCTTGCTTTTTAAATTTGACCATATTTGTGTGCAGCTGGTGTGACTCTTTCTTCACTCTTTGTCTTTTTCTTGTAAATAGATAATATTGAAATTCTTATTTACAAATTAGTGAAAACAAGTTACTAAACTTGTTTATTAGTCTGTATTTGCTATTTTATTTTACTGGTGTTTGCTAATTTTCTATAGGTATTTAAAGATGCTATTTCCTCCTTTAAGCAACTATTTCACTTTTAATTTGTATAAACTCTTTCAGTTACATAATATGTATAAAATGTATTGGCAGGACAATGCATTTTGAGTAAAAAATCTAAAGTTTCGGAAGTCATCATTTATGTTAATTCTGATGTAATGTAAGAAAAATCATTAAGTACTTTATTACTTACATAGTAGTAGCTAGTAGTTTTTAAATAGACTTCATATTGCCTTGGAAAACTATTGCATCTTTAAATAGATTAATTACTGAGCAAACTGTCCCGTTATAGCTAATTGTTGGGTATATTTTACCTCACCTGAAGCAGAACGCAAAATGAATAATTAATAACTTAATTATTTTGAAAATAAAACCAAGTTATTTTAAATTTTGCTTTAAGGAAGAACAACATGCTAACACATCTGCCAATTACGATGTGGAGCTGCTTCATCACAAAGATGCACACGTGGATTTCCTGAAAAGTGGTAAGTAAGAGATGTTGGAAGCTAGTATTTTGTAAGATCTAACATAGGAAAGCATACTAACAACTTTGAGAAGTTTGTCATTAAACAAACCTGATGGACAGTAGTTCATTTCCTTCCATACTCGTTCCACAGTATTATCTATTAACGACCATGAAACTAGCATCCTGTAGAATTTTCCTCTGGGAAACACGAGGTGACCAGAATAAATACTGAGAAAGATAGCCATGATAGTTATGTCATAGTTTCTCTTTTGCAAGCAAACTATTTTGGGAAAGCAAAAAGAACAAGAACTTGAAAAAGTGATAGACTTCCAGCTTGCCTGCATAAAAACCAGTTGTTTTTAAATTTGAATTTGGTTTCTTTCCTCTAAAAATTAGTTGAGTCAGTAGGTCTCATCACCAAAATCATGATTTCTGTAACTGTATCAGCATGGTTTGGGGGAGAAGACTCTGGAGATAATATATAAAAGTTCTAGGTAAATCTTTGCCACCAGCTAGCAAGACCCACGTTTCTAGACTTTAGCTTGCACATTTTACTGAATTAAAGATGATTAAATGAACTGTAATATTCCATCCATTCGTAAAGTTCAGTGACATTGCCTTTAAGTTTTGGCATTTGGTGTTAAATTCTTTAGAATGTTTTCTATGTAAGATGATGCTTTCAGAGACTTAAATGGTTGACTTTGATCATGTGGTATGCATCTTTTCTGAAGTTAATACTTTCAGCCAGTCATTGTTACATGTGTAAGGAATCTTGAAATTAACCTAATACAAATTTATGACATGAGAAAAACTATTAAGATGAATGATTCTATTAATGTTTAACAAAGGAATGTAAATAACTTGTTTTTGAAAATATAGTATGTGGAAATTACTAAGAACCTGTGAGGTTATACCAACTTTTAAAATACTTATTTTTAGGGTGCCTGGGTGGCTCAGTTGATTTAGCAACTGCCTTCAGCTCAGGTCATGATCCTGGAGTCCCAGATCGAGTCCCATATTGGGCTCCCTGTTCCATGGGGAGACTGCTTCTCCCTCTGACCTCTCCTCTCTCATGCTCTCTCTCTCTCTGTCTCAAATAAGTAAAAAGTAAATCTTTAAAAAAAAATTAAAAAAAATAAAATAGTTATTTTTAAAACAAAAAGTATTAAGAGTGTTCTTTGTGACACAAAATATTTCTTTAAGACAGTTATTGATTGACCTTTTGTGTGTGTGACACATGTGTGACCATGTGTAAAATGCTAGAATCGCAGTAGGTACAGGGTGCTGTGGGAATGCAGGGATTGCAGGTGATTATGCCTCCATGAGTTAGGCAAGCTTTCCAGCGATAACATTAGAACTGGATTTTGATGAGTAAGCTTACACTTTAACCCACACATCTTACCTGAGCTCCAGACCTACAGATACTGCCTAATTATATGTACTGCCTCAGGCACCTAAAACTCAGCACTCCCAAAACAATTGAGGAGCTCTGACCCTTGAACTGGTAGTCATCGTTGTCTTTTTTTTTTTCTTAAGATTTATTTATTTGAGAGAGGTCTTGTACGCATGCACTTGGGCTGGCTGTGGGTGGGGGGGTGGACTGAGGGAGAGGGAGAAGCAGACTCCCTACTGAGCTCAGTCCCAGAACCCTGAGATCATGACCTGAGCTGAAGGCAGATGCTTAACCAACTGAGCCACCCAGGTGTCCCATGGTCTTCTAATGTTCCCTCTCCGAACAGTAAATGACCCTATTGTCTGTCAGCTATTTAAGGCAGAAAGTTCAGTCATCTTTGAGACATCTCTCTGACATTCTTCATATCTAGTCCATCATCACATTTTCTTGATTTTATCTACTAAGTTTCTTTAAAGTACATCCATACAACTGCATCTCTAATCCCATTACCATCTCTGTGATCCAGCCTATTATCTTCTTACCTGGTATTCTGCAGTTGCCCCCTAAATGGTCTGTCTACTCTTGACCTGCTAGCTAGAATAGCTTTTTTTTTTTTAGATTTTTTTTCTCTTTTAAATTTATTTGACAGAGATCACAAGCAGGCAGAGAGGCAGGCAGAGAGAGAGGGGGAAGCAGGCTCCCTACTGAGCAGAGAGCCCGATGTGGGGCTTGATTCCAGGACCCTGAGATCATGACCTGAGCCAAAGGCAGAGGCTTTAACCCACTGAGCCACCCAGGCGCCCCTCTTCTTTTCTTGCAATTTCCTTCATTTCTTTGTTAATTTCTCCTTATTGTTTTAGACTAAAACTAGTTTTTACTTCTCAAAGAAACCTTCCCCTGATGTCTTAGATTAGGTCAGATCTCTTTTTATAGATGCTCATGGTACTGTATACGTCTTCTTCAAAGCTTTGTCAACTTTATAGTTTGCGTTTGTTCATTATTTTATTAACATCTGTTCACTCTATTTTACAGTAGATTCCGTTAAGGCAAAAACATGCTCACTATTACATCTTTTTATATATTTACTTTCTAGACCTTTCATTTTATCTTTCTTCTCATAAATTCATTAGGATTCAGTATGATCAGTTGTATATTTTAGATTCCTGAAGCTTTCTTTAAGTATTTAACCTTGTTATTTTATCACTTAATGGTGTCAGAGGGGAACAGTTATAGATTCTTAAAATTTTAAAAAATTTTTGCTCTTGGAGTGCCTGGGTGGCTCAGTTGTTAAGTGTCTGCCTTCGGCACAGGTCATGGTCCCAGGGTCCTGGAATCAAACTCCGTTGGGCTCCCTGCTCCGCATTGGGAAGCCTGCTTCTCCCGCTCCCACTCCCCCTACTTGTGTTCCCTCCCTCGCTGTGTATCTTTCTGTCAAATAAATAAAATCTTAAAAAAAAATTTTTTTTTTGCTGTTGACCTTCAGTGCGGTGACTGAAATGATTTATTAATAAGAAATATGGAGGATAATTAAATATTTATTTTAATCAGAACTGATATCCAAATTGGATTTGGTATTTTTCTAGGAGACTATATAAAAATGATGTTCTCCTAGAGGTATTTTCTAGAGTTTATACTGTTTTGGAAGTCTCAGGTTAACAATTTGAAGTTTGTGACCTATATATAGTAATGTTTTCCTGGCTTATTCTTAAAGGTGATACCCACATAGGAGGCAGCAGTAGAGAAGGCTCATTTAAAGAAACAATAACATTAAAGTGGTGCACACCCCGGACAAATAACATTGGTAGGTATTTTAAAGAAATTGAAAGAGAAAAGAATAAATCAAATGTTCTTAAAGTATGTATATAGAGAGGTTCATTAGCCTGTTTCTTTTTGAATTTTTGTTTTTCTTTGTGTTAGGCGCTCAATGAACATTTTTTTTCTCTTTTAATTGTGGAAATATTCCTTTATATTCTTTCAAATCAGTGTTTTCTTCCATTTCAGAATTACACTATTGCACTGGCGCTTACCGAATTTCACCTGTAGACGTAAATAGTAGACCTTCCTCCTGCCTTACTAATTTTCTTCTAAATGGTAATTTTCAACTTTTAGTTGTTTTGTCTGAGAATAATATAAGTGAAATTATTAGTAAGAAATGTAAAAATCTGAATTCAAGAAAGTTCTCCTTTAAGATACTCTAAACATGTTTCATCTCCCAAAATTCATCTAAAGATATGTAGGTGTAAGTACCCGTTTAGCAGTTTTACTGTTTAAAAATGAAATATCTTTATGCCTTTCAGATTGTTGTTTCTAAAAAAAAAGTGTTTAATATATTTTTTAAGTATTTTTAATTTAAAGATTTTGTGAGTCTAGGTTTATTTTTTTGGTAGAATTCTACAGACTATTTATTTTAGCCTATTGAATTTTATATTGCAAAGTATGTACAAACTTTTTTGCACAGTTTAATCATAAACATTATGTTTTTAATATTATACCATATGATTCTTATCACATGACTTTAAATCCATGGTTACCTTGTGTGAAAATTGAAAAAAAATTATTAGAGTCCATTTACTGGATTTAAATTCTTAATAGCTTCTCCAGTGATTCTTGTGATCAAGTAGGTTTGAAACCACTGATTTGATGGGTCAAAATTAAGCAAAATTTGATTATTAGCCTGTATAAAGTCCAGATTAAATAACCTTCAGTCATTTGAAATAAAAAATAGTTACGATAACCATGCTGATAATATAGGAGGTATTGTGGAAGTGAATGGAGACTTTTTGCTTTCTTCCCCAAATATTGTATACCTTTGATAATTGAAGAGTTATCCAACAGTTGTCTCCATTTTCTTCTTGATGCCCAGGAGGAAAATTTTATGTACTTGTAATGTATGAAGACTATTAACCAAACATTATTCCAGTGACCACTATACTTATTTTGGAAAACTGCATAACTATGTAAGCTTGGAGTGACCAAAAGAAAACTGAGGCTAGAATCCAGGCTTTTAGGACTTGAAATGCAGATATACTGAATTAACCAGTGCTGCTTAAAATATGAGGCTTAATGAAATAAAAAATCTAGGCATAAATTTTAAGGGAAAAAAAGCCCATTTGAATTTCATCACTGATAGAATAATCTTGCTTTTGACAGGTCGTTCTGTTTTACTGGAACAACCACGAAAGTCAGGTTCCAAAGTCATTAGTCATATGCTTAGTAGCCACGGAGGAGAGATTTTTTTGCATGTCCTTAGCAGTTCTCGATCCATTCTAGAAGATCCACCTTCAATAAGTGAAGGATGCGGAGGCAGAGTTACAGACTACCGGATCACAGTAAGATTCTAATATTTATAAATTTTATGTCTTGACTCTGTCACCATTCAGCAGGTAGTTACTGAATTCCTGTTACATGCTAAGATCCGTAACAAAATGGGGTATGGAGAAGTTGATGATACATTATTATTTTGATTAGGTGACTTCTATCAAAAGAGCTATTTATCACATCACTATATAGTCTTCGTTATATATTCAGTATATATCAAGAAGTATATGGATAGCAACGACCTCTGGAATTGTAGGAAAGAATGGGAATTGATTTGAACTAGTATTTCAGGTGGAAGTTTATTTTTTAGCAACTTAATGGCAAATAACATTTCAATATTTGGTCACTGCTACTTTGAAATAACACTAAATTTTTGTAATGAAAAGGTATATACAAGGAAGTTGTGTCTATTTTGGGTAGAAATTCTGTTCTGTTTTTAATTTTTCAATCCCCCTCCCCTCTTCTACATTCGATACTTCAGGGTTGCTTACTTTGAGGTGATAGTGAATATTAAATGTGATTAATGTACAGGAATATACTTTGTAAATCACGAAAGTGTTACATACTGTAGGTAATTTTTTTTGATTAGGCTTTTCTTTATTATTTTTATATCTTTTTTAATAAGGAGAAAACTAATAAATATTCATTATAGAAAATTTAGGGAATATAGATATCTTTTTTTAATTCAAAAACAAAGACTATAAATTACCTATAATTCCATCATTCAAAGATAACCACTGTTAACATTTTGATGTTATGTCAAGGTAATTTTTAAGTAAGCATTGGTATTCTAATATGGTTAATTTCTTTATCTGTGTATGATATAAAAGTTAAATTATAGAAGTGAAGAAAAATGAGTGTTCCTTGGTTTTTAAAAAGCAGAAAGAACCATGAATGCATTTATGTTTGAGGCTTTCTTCATCTCCACTGTAATAAAGGCTGATAGCTTTCATGTTCAAAAAGAAAGGAAAAATTAGTAAGAGGACTGTTAGAGGAAATACTTTGTTGCATATCACAGGACAGAAGACATCAGGGAAACAGACTATTACATGTAATCCATAGTGAAACATTAGAAAATAGTTTCTAATTTTATTTTATTTGGTTATCATTAGGATTTTGGTGAATTTATGAGGGAAAACAGATTAACTCCTTTTCTAGACCCCAGATATAAAATCGATGGAAGTCTTGAGATCCCTTTGGAACGAGCAAAAGATCAGTTAGAAAAACACACCCGTTACTGGCCTATGATTATTTCACAAACCACCATTTTTAACATGCAAGCGGTAAGTATTAAATAGTTTTCAACCTTTCTTCTAAATTAGTTATATATTCTTTACAGACACCATTTCTTGAACAAAGAATCAAATATATGAGTTTGCTCAGATAAAGTATTACTAATAGAAAATTGAAATGATGATTATAGGTTATCTCTCCATGGTGATGTTTAAAATCAATTGAAGTTCTCACTAGATGCTTTGATATTTGTTTTTCAAGACAGATTTTCTTTTTATTTCTTAAAAAAATTCTAACAGGTAGTTCCATTAGCCAGTGTTATTGTGAAAGAATCTTTGACAGAAGAAGATGTGTTAAACTGTCAAAAAACAATATACAACTTAGTTGATATGGAAAGGAAAAATGATCCTCTGCCTATTTCCACAGTTGGTACAAGAGGAAAAGGCCCTAAGAGGTAGTTTTTTTTCTTACTTTCTGTGTATGTCACATTACTTGATACATATTGTTTTTAAGCTAACTTATTTCATATGTAACTTATATGGTTGGACACACACACACATGATTGACACGAAATGATATAAAATACAGATTATAACTTAGAATTACACCATGAACTGTCTAGGAACAAAAAGTCCATGTTTAATGATTCCTTTTACTTTATTTTACCAGTAGCAAATGACACTTCAATATTATTTAAAGAGTATTTCTTAAGACCCTTATTTTAAATCTTTACTTCAGAGATGAACAGTACCGTATCATGTGGAATGAATTAGAAACCCTTGTCAGAGCTCATATCAACAACTCGGAGAAACATCAGAGAGTCTTGGAATGTCTGATGGCATGTAGGAGCAAACCCCCAGAAGAAGAAGAACGAAAGAAACGAGGAAGAAAAAGGGAGGACAAAGAGGACAAATCAGAGAAAGCAGTGAAAGATTATGAACAGGAGAAATCTTGGCAAGATTCAGAGAGGTGACTTTTTTTTCTTAGATTTATTTATGTGTCAGAGAGAGAGAGAGAGAGTGTACAAGCAGGGGGAGTGGCAGGCAAAGGGAGAAGCAGGCTTCCCGCTGAAGAAGGAGCTCAATGTGGGGCTCGATCCCAGAACCGTGGAATCATGACCTGAGATGAAGGCAGACTCTTAACCAACTGAGCCACCCAGGCGTCCCAAGAGGTGACTTGTTGATAATATAGTACATGATGCGTTTTGGCATATCACATGCTGCATGTAGCACATTCATACATTCATTTAATATGTGTTTATTTTATTTTATAACTATGATTTTATAATTTTTAAAATCTAAGATGTCTTGCGGTGTTAAGAATTGTAGGGACGCCTGGGTGGTTCAGTTGGTTAAGCATTTGACTTGGTTTCGGCTCAGGTCATGGTCTCAGGGTTGCGAAATGGAGCCCCAAGGCAGGCTTCTCACTAGACAGGGAGCCTGCTTAAAATTCTCTCCCTCTCCCTCTCCCACGCTACCCCTGTGTGCAGTCGTGCATGCTCTCTCTCTCTCTCTCTCTTTCCTCTCTCTCTCAAAAAAAAAAAAAGGTTGTAATTTTTTTTACTGTTGGGGCAAAGGTAGTGTGTGATTTTTTTCTTCATAAACTGAAAACCATAATATACCGTGTTTGGTATCAGTCTTTGCTTTATGTATTATGAATATCAAAGACAGAGTTTTATTTCCTTGTTCAGTAAACACTAAATGCCTTGGATGTGTCGGGCATTTGGTATAAGATTGTTGCCCTGGAAAAACGTACAGTGTTGTGGTAGAGATAGGCATGTAAGTCATTGATTACAGCAAAGTATGGAAGATGCAGTTATAAAAATAGGCACAGGATGTCCTTGGGAGCATAGAGGAAGAGCATAGTCTTACTTCTGAAAACCTTCCGCAGTAATACACTCTTTTTCCTTAGTTTGTGATTTAGATGGTAACATCAAGGTTAAATTTTTTTAAAAAACATAAAAAGTAATAAAAACTTCTAAATAAAAGTATCATAACATTTCAGCTGGCTTTGTCTTCTACCTCCTTGCCAGAAATCAGGCAAAGAATCAGGTAAATATTATAACGGCCATGTTAGTAAGATCTTTAAAAGCAAAACAGAACCTACTATGGAAAATTTCAAACATCTACAACAATAGAACAAATAGTTACTCATTTATTTTTAACAATTCATGGCAGATCTCATTTCACATATATCACATACAGCCACTCACCTCACCACCACCACCACCACTGTCCCTCCCACATGGGAATATTTTGAAGCTAATTCTAGAAGTCGTATCATTTCATCCAAAAATAAGTAGAACATTTTATTCTCTTTGACCATAGAAGTTCATTTCTTAGGGCTACTGAATTTCTGAAACAGAATTAGCTCACTTTAAGAAGAGGGGGGAAAAGCTATTCTTATTCAGACACCACTGATGTTTATATATTTTGAGATGTGTTTCTGTTCCTTGATGAAACTCAAAATGAGCTTAGAGTTTAGTTCTTAATTTGTGAAATGTAAATACATTTCCACAGCACGTAAACTGGGGCACAAATGGTAGTAGATTTCTTAATCTTCAGTGTAATTTGAAATAGTATTTTGTCCAAATCTGTAAAAATTAAAATTGTGAGAAGGGAAACATGTTTAATTCATTGTTCTCTTACCTGATTTTAGGTTGAGGTTGATCTTTTGATTACTTTCTAGGTTTCCTCTGTGAGAGCAGCTATCTTTTATTAAAACCAATTTGCAAAGTCTAGTTTAATTATTGAACCAGTTACATTTTTAAAAATTTAAATTTTGAATTGTATTGTTTGTCCCTCTAAAAGATTAAAAGGAATCTTAGAACGTGGAAAAGAAGAGTTGGCTGAAGCTGAGATTATAAAAGATTCACCTGATTCCCCAGAACCTCCAAACAAAAAGCCCCTGGTTGAGATGGATGAAACTCCACCAGTGGAAAAATCAAAAGGTAGAGTAAGAACTGTGGTGGCAACTGTGTTTGTAAAAAAGTTTTCCAATTTAGTTTGCTTTCTGCAATGTCATTTAATATTGTTGCATATGTGCAACATATGCAACAACTAACTGTTCCTGGATGTTTGGGAAATTCTCCTTACAGCCTTGGAAAATACGGGCAGAAAATATATTTGTTGGCATTAAAGGAAAAGTAGTGTCATATCTTATTAATGAAGCCTTTGGAAAATAAACACTTATATTATAAAGTCTGTGGTCTAAGAAATTTTAGTTATGTGAACTTGAATTCATTTACATTCCCGACTCTATACTAGGTATGCTAGGTTTATTGAACACAAACTCTTTTCCTTAAACTCCTACTGAACTTAGGAAAAGATCTAATATTACCCATCTACAATTTGGTTTGAATGAGTTTCAGCAAAGGTATTATAAGTAATGTTTTCATTGTAAAAAAAAAAAAAAGCCACAGTGTTTTAATTTCATTTTATCTCTTATTTATGCTTAATTTCTCTTGAAGGAATTCTGGGTATCAGAGAGATGAATTGCGTTTGGGAGCGCCTGAAATTGTCTTTTTTGTTGTCTTGAAGATAAATTAGATTTAGTCCTTTTAGGATAAATGGCAAATGGTGTAACAAAGGTCTGTCTGGTTCCTTGCCACTGTGCCTCCCCTAAGGCAGTAAGACTTGGGGGCTGGCCATATTATGATTTTTAGCTGCTCATCCTAGGGAGAAGCCTTGCTTGTTTTTTTACATACTTCTATAGTGTATATATAATGTGATACATGTAAATATTCTCCATTTACTGATCTCTTTGAAGTCAGAGATAAGGGTAATCTTATCATATTTGCCTTTCAGTCATTTGCCAGAGTGCCTGGAAAATAAATAAATGTCTGATAAATTATTCTATTTTTCACAGGCCGAATTGCCAATTGTTAGGATGAGAAATTTAGGTTTAATCTAAACAATGTTTCAATGTTCCTTGGAAAATAGAACTCAAAATTATTTGTTAGTGGCAGAGTTACAAGAAACCAAAACCAAAACCCTATTAGTAAGAAAATAACAAATAACAGTGTCCACAGGGTGGAATTTATATACTCAACCCTCTTGCTAATGTGTATCATTCAGATTTCAACTTAAGCAAATCCTTTTTCAGGAAGGACTTCCCTGACCTCCATTTATAATTGAGTTAGATGCTTCTAGTGTATCCTAGGATTACACTGGGGTGTACTTAGAGTACACCCTGAAGCACTTAGAGTCCTTTGACGTTGCTTATGGACAGCTTGACCCTACTACTAATCTGAAACATTTTAGAAGATTGGGCTTTTTATTTTTTAAGTAGGCGCCATCCCCAATATGAGGCTTGCACTCACGGCCTGGACACTCAGAGTCTCATGCTGTACCAACTGAGCCAGCCAGGTGCCCAAAATGCTCGGGCTTTTTGAAATTTACTGTTTTGGGGCGCCTGGATGGCTCAGTTGGCTAAGTATCTGCCTTCGGCTCGGGTTATGATCACAGGGTCCCCAGATTGAATCCCTCATTGAGCTCCCTGCTCAGCGGGGAGCCTACTGCTCCCTCAGCCTGTCACTCCCACTGCTTGTGCTCCCTCTGTCTCTGTCTCTCTCTCTCCCTGATCAATAAATAGATAAAATCTTTAAAAATTGTAATAAGAAAAAATACTAAAATGTACGGTTATATCACACCACTCAATTTCCTGGTCCATAGAAGTTCAACTATTACTTGTTGAATAAGTGAATGACTATATAAAATAAAGGGGAAAAAGCAGGCTACAAAACCACATATACCATGATCTCCATTTTACTTTTAAGAAGTTTGTATACACACATCTGCTAGTCACTTTATTCATTTTCTTCTTGTCACTCTAAATTAAATAGATCCCTCATGCTTCACACACTGGAAGCACTAAATAGAGTGGCCCATATGAGAAGGAACTTGGTTGCAAATCACTCTCTTCAACTCTTGTAACTTTCCTTTCAAGGCTGCTACTTGGAATTTGGTTTTTTTTCCATTCTGTTTTACAACCTAAGTCACGTGTCTCTTCTGATTAGCAACTTCTGTGGGCTTTTTATTATATACTTCAATTTCATCTGGTTTAGAAATGACTTCCTGGGACTCTCCAAAGTGAATTTTGTGCCTGACATATACTCTGCATATAAGATCGGGCTATTCCAAACAGGCCCTCTAGATTTGGTGAAAATCTCTTCAGCTCTCGTTTTGGTGTGCAATTCTGTGAATTACACAGTTCCATCACCCAAAAGATTCTCTAGGACTGAGCCTTTGTAATCATCCTCCACTCCCCTTATCCCCAGTCCTGCATAATCATTGATACATTTTCTCTTCCTGTAATTGTGCCTTTTCAGAATGCCATATAAATCATAAAGTATGCAGCCTTTTGAGGTTGGCTTATTTGATATAAAATAATGCAGTTGAGATTCATCTGTGTTGTGTGTTTTCAATGGTTTTTTTTAACTCATTATATATAACTAGCTTTATTAGAATCTGCCAACTCATATTTCCAAACTGGGTGTATCATTGTGCGTTCCCACCAGCAGTTAGTGAGAGTTCTGGTTGATTTGCATCCTCAAGAGTACTTGTTGGATTTCTTGTTTTTCTCTTCTGAGTAGTAGTTATTTTATTGTGGTTTTCATTTCTATTTCCCTCATAACTAATGATGGTGAGCCTCTTTTCATTTGCTTATTTTCCATCTGTATATATTTCTTTAATAAAGGGCTCGTTTGGATATTGTGGTTATATTTAAATTGGGTTTCAGTTTTTTGTTAGATTTTGAGAATTCTTTATTTTTTCTGGATACAAATGCTTTGTTGGATATAATTTGCAAATATTTTCTCCCAGTCTGGTTTGTCTTTCTCCTGACAGTGACTTTTGCAGGGCAGAAGTTTCTAATTTTGATGAAGTCCAGTATATCAAAAAAATTTTTATGGTTATGCTTTTGGCGTTATCTCTAAGAAATCTTTGCATTGCCCAAAGTCAAAGAGGTTTATTCCTACATATTTTTTTGGGAATTCTATACTTTTAGATTTTACATTTAGGGCATGAACCATTTTGAGTTTGTTTTTTAATTTTTTTCCATATGGTGTTAAGATTATGAGTCAGTGTTCTTTTTTTTCTTTTTTTTTTTAATGTCCCAATTGTTGCAGCAGCATTTGTTGAAAAGACTATATTTTCTTCATTGAATTGCCTTTGTACCTTCATCAGATATCAATTGATTTTATATATGGGTCTGTTTCTGGGTTTTCCTTTCTGTTCCATGGTCCCTGTATCTATCCTTTTGCCAATACAACACTGTCATGATCACTATAAGCAGAGTCTTAAAATCAGGTAATGAGTCTTCTAACTTTTTCTACTTTTTTTTTTTTTAAGATTTTATTTATTCATTTGAGAGAGAGAGCTTGAGCAGGAGACCAGGCAGAAGGAGAAGCAGACTCCACTCTGAGCTGGAAGCCTGACGTGGGGCTTGATCCCAAGACCTGGAGATCATGACCTGAGCCGAAGGCAGCCGCTTAACTGACTGAGCCACCCAGGCGCCCCTTTTTTCTACTTTTCAAAATTGTTTTGAAAAGTAGAAAAGCACTGTGCTAGTGCTTTGCCTTTTTCTTGTATTGTGCAGGAAAGAGATAACATAGCAAGCTTGAAACTATTATCATTAAGAAAGCCTGCTTACAAAAAAAAAAGAGAGAAAGAGAAAGAAAGCCTGCTTACAAGTTTGGCCCTTGATTGGCATCTGGGAACTTGGCGTTTAAAACATTCCCTAAATGATGAAGTTATTTTGTCTTACATCTGAACTAAAACTTGCCTTCCACCTGACAGTCTAGACTTTTGGTAATTATAGTTTGGCAGAGAGTGCTTTTGTGTCCAGCTCTTAATAAAAACCCAGGATTCTCAGTATTCGAGCTTTCCTGGCAGAAATTTTGTACATACACAGCTGCATTTTTGCTGCTGGAGGGACTGTGCACTTGATGTGAACCCTCACTGTAGGGAGAGAGCATGGAAAGCCTGCAAGTGGATTCTTCTATCCTTTACTTAGTGTATCTTTTGCTCGTACTGATCTGGCTGTGGATCCTTACACTGTTGCTGCAATGATTCTTAGCTCAGACTGTAACTTTATGTTTCGTTACTTGAATCCTTCCAGCAAATCACCAAACTGGTAGCTGGTCTTGGGGACCCCTAAACATTTAGAATAAGGGAAAGATAATATTGCTTTAATTATATAAAATGAACAGTGGAATTAAAGGTGAATTTTTTAAATTTGAAAATTTTGAGGTAATGAATCGTTCTACCTTTTTCCTCTTCTTTCACATGTAACACCAGGGCCAGTGTCCTTATTATCCCTGTGGAGTAATAGAATCAATACTGCCAATTCCAGAAAACATCAGGAGTTTGCTGGACGTTTGAACTCTGTTAATAACAGAGCTGAATTATATCAACATCTTAAAGAGGAAAATGGGTCTGTATTATTTATTGTAGAAATTGGTTTTAATTGCCTTACTATAAGTTAAAGTGATAAACACTGCTCGTTTGTTGTGTTCAGCAACTTTTTATTACTAATGAGTTGATACATGTTACCTATAAAGAGAAAAAATTAACTGCTTTGATTCTTGGTACTTATAAACGACTTGGTTATATTGATCATAACCCTGAAAGTATTTGCTCCTTAGAGGATTTCATTGCTCACTAACATCATAGAGGGAAAAATCAGGGAACACTTAAAG
This sequence comes from Nasua narica, assembly GCA_028533885.1. NCBI lineage: Eukaryota > Metazoa > Chordata > Mammalia > Carnivora > Procyonidae > Nasua > Nasua narica. The sequence goes on along the minus strand of CM052807.1, from coordinate 49,124,828 downwards.
TACAATACTGACTCTTACGAAAAATGGGGGAGAAATACTTTTCTATTAAGTAATACAGTATTAGGAATGTTGGTTTTAAATTAAATAAATCTCAAGTCTGATTATTTTAATATCCTTTTTGGAAAACCTCTTGAAAATGTATTGGTAAAGGAGTTTCTTCAGTGGAAAAGGAAATAAATTTTTGACTAAATGGTAGCTTTTTCCCCCTTAGTTTTAAGCTTGAGTGGGTAGCATGAAAAAAGTGACTTTTGAAATGAAAGCGTGGGAAAACGACTGTTTCTCTGAGCTTCAGGTTTTACTCTACCTATGAAATAAGGAAGGTGGAATAGCCAGAGGAGCCCTAAGTGCGGTCCTTTTCTAAAGGACTGATGTTCTTTTGTCCTGTGACTGTATAGAGTTTAATTTCATGTGAAAGTTGGAGAAAAAATTTGGGTAATTGCTGAATGTTTTGTTTTACCACTTTTTCTTTCTGTTTTTCAGTATGGAGACAACAGAAAATGGCAAAGCCAGCCGGCAGTGAAGAATGACTTGAGGAACTAAAATTTACTATATTGCAGACATATTTTGGGCAGAATTTGATATAAGTACTTTTACAGCAAGATTGTATAGTTACGTTGCCTGGACTGGTTTTTACATTTTTAAAATATTTCAACTAACTTTATCTTTTTTGTATTCATTGTAAAATTGGCACATATACCAAAAATATACATTTGAAATTTGTCCTCCCAAATCACACAAATTTATTTTATGGTAAAAGGATGTTCCCTCTGGAAATGTTTTTTTAAAAATTCTTAGGCTTCTCTTTGCCAAATAAAAATTATTAAAATTTTGAAATGCAAAATATTGGAGTATTCTTTTGGAAGACGGGTAATTTATTTGATGACTAACATTTTTAGAAATTAAAAAAACTCGGGATTTAGGTGAGATTTGTAATATTTAATATAAAGTCTTTTAGTCTGCAGTGTACATACAGTGCTTTTAAAAATGTTGTTTTTATTTTGTATTTTATTTTGTGTAGGTGTTAGCCATTTAAAAGCAGAATTTATATTTACCCGTTGGAATAATGTTGCGTTTTTTTCTACTAAAAATGTACTGTCCATTGACTTTTCATATTGAAGAGAATTATAAAGATTACTTCATAGACTTAGAAGAAAGGAAGTTACTAAGTTGTTTGTTTTTAGCCCAGAATAGAATCTTGGTCTCCTCATCTGTCAAATGTCATGGTTACATGGTGTATGTTTGGTGAGACTTCTTATGCTTCCTCATCTGGAGGCTCATAACACGCTACAAGACACGTTTCAGTGTTAAATGCTAATTCTAGGGTTGTCATTTTTCCTTGAGTGTTTAGTAGAGGAAGACAAAAGCTTTGTTTAAACATAGAGATTCAGTATTTTCTATTTAAATTACTGCAGTTTAAACAAGGGTTTGGTGGGCTCCCTTGTCAAGCCAGTGAAATTTACATTGCTCTCTTTTATCAACTCCTGTCTTGGTCCCAGCCCTTGCATCTGTCCTCTCCCCTAAGCTACAGCCGCTTTTATCTTGACCACCATGTGTAAATGTACACCAACGCACAAGATTTAAGGAGCTATAATCCAATCCTGAATTATTGCATTATATATAATTCTGTTTGGGTTCTGATTTTTTGTATCTTATTCTTGCCCGGTTTTCAACTTGTGCCCAATTGGGGTCCCTGGTTTATTTCTTCATCCAAAATCTTTCCTTTGCAATGCATCTTCAAAGGTCGGGATGACTTGACTTACGCTTCTCCCTTTCTGCTGTGCTGAGACCATGCTACCTGTTGACAATCTTGTCTTATCTGCACTGCAGTCTCCAGTTTTAGGTACTATTTATGAACTGTTGTTACTATGCTCTACCAAAGGAGGGGAGATATTTCTATAGCTGCATTTAGAACTACTGTGCCAGTAGCCTTCCGTATTATTCCCTGTTGGGTGTCAACATCATCTAGCTGACTCTTTCAACCTGCACAACTAAATGTCTTTTGAGTATCTCCCAATTCACCACCCCTACAGAGGATCAGGCTATACTTGGCCTTATCTTGAGATACATATTCCAGCCTTTTGATGAAAGCGACCATTTTAGGACAAACATAGAAGAATTACTGTTAGTTGTTAGTTCTTTTGAACCAGAAACTATATTAAGGACTTACTTGTCAAGAGAAGTAGAATTTAAATTTTTAAAAGTTACTCGTTCAAAACTGGAATCTAAATTTAAGTCCAGACTTAATGATTGCAGGAATCAAAGTTGCTCTAGAGAGAACAGGTACACTTTAAAATAAAAGATTCTAGGGTGCCTGGGTGGCTCAGTGGGTTAAAGCCTCTGCCTTCGGCTCAGGTCATGATCTCAGGGTCCTGGGATTGAGCCCTGCATCGGGCTCTCTACTCAATAGGGAGCCTGCTTCCCCCTCTCTGCCTGCCTCTGCCTGCTTGTGATCTCTCTCTGTCAAATAAATAAATAAAACCTTTGAAAAATTAGTTAAAAGATTCTGACAATAGCATTATGGCAGCAAAAGACATTCCTTGTTTTTATCTCTTCTAACCCCCCAAAACAAAAATTTGGCATTCCCCAAGATGAAAATACCTTTGAAGGAAAGGCGGGATCCAGCATCACGTGCCAGAGAACCTAGGAGGAGTCTCGCCTACCTGTGTGTCAGGTAATAGATTTTGGTTCCAGCTATGAACCGTGCACTAGTTTGTGAACTGGATCCAGTCCCTCTCAGGCACGGTCCAGGAGCCCCTAGAATTTATTACCTAAGACAATTACCAATGGACAAAGGAGCCTTTGTGCAAACCCAGATTTCTAGAGAAGGTTCAACACACCACCAGAGGGGGGAAAAACACATTGAAGTGGGTACGAGAAGTAGCTAGACTTTACCAGCATCACCCTTCCTCCAAAGCAGCACAGCCTAAGGCCAAGAAAGACTTCAGCTCGTTTTTTTGTCCCACAGATGAAAGGGAGAATGTGTGAGTGTGCACCTGGTTTTCCCAGCTGTGCAGGACACTGCCAATGACTCTCCTTTCTCTACCCATCCAGATTACTGAATCATGCAGCTACATGACTGGGAGGCAGAAAAAGGCTGGGAGTGACAGATAGAACACTTGGAGGGCATTGAAGGAATGTGGATCCTACTGATTGTATTCAGACTCTTGGAAGAAACATGCCCACAAGCTGTTGGGAATGTCTCACCCATATCTCCCCACAACTGGCCCATGGGCAACCCCTACCACTCCGCATGCCTCAATCACACCCCCACCACTCTAGCCACCTTACTGTGCACACTCCTGCTGGCAGTGGTGAGAAATCTGATAGCTATTGAACACATCAGAAAGCTGGCTCAAATTTGCAGGCCAAAGAGATCACAAACCATAGTGCCACCTTTGGGAAAATGAGAGAGGCCCTGTGCATTGCAGGATCTAGAGAAGGCATACAAAGCTAAAAATGTTGCCACAAGGGGGAGCAAGAAGTGTAGGACAGATATAACCATAGATGGTCTGAGATAGCCTCAGAATTTAGGAGGGCTTTATACTCCACATGTAAGTGAGACCATAAGATAATTGACTCTCTCCGCTTGACTTATTTCACTCTGCATAATCTCTTCCAGTCCTGTCCATGTTGATACAAAAGTTGGATATTCATCCTTTCTGATGGAGGCATAATATTCCA